>JARYZH020000008.1:9049671-9369671 GCA_030021035.2 Notholithocarpus densiflorus | reverse complement strand
AAACTTACCTTGATTTGATATGGCTGAGTCCTTTTTATAGTGAGTTTTGGAGTGGTTACTTGTTTAGTAACTTCCCCAACGTGGGTGGAAGTTAGAAGGTTTAGGCTTAACTTCTACAACAGCTATTGGAAATTAAGAACTTAGTGGAAAGTTAGAGCGATGAATAAGGATTTCACTCCCACTTCAGAGTAATAGAACGTGGTCCGAATTATAAGCTTTTGGATAGAGATTTACTCTGGAAATTTCTAAGTGTTGGGCAGTCGTCCAGGTGACTCCATGTTGGATGACCTTCTTGCACTTGGACGACCTCCTTCGGAGGCACTCATAGGTTAAATCTCTATTGCAATTATGAACATTTAATATATCAGGTGGACGACCTTTCTGGTCTTGGACGACACGATGGACGAATTGGAGATAGTCCAATTTTTTGGTTCACCATCACAAATTAAAGAATAACTAAACCATGTGAATAACTATTACATTAAAATGTCTATTGCAATAGACCAAATGGCCTAAGTCTTTACATCTTTGCAAAAGAAAAAAAAAAGAATAAGTCTTGACATGTCTAAAAATATACAAGCCGCCAAAGGCCTTGTAACTGAATTGACACCTCCCCATGCACAAAATGCTTGGGGGTCTAGGGGGAAAGAGTTCGAACTGCAGGGTTAGCAGCATATTGTAATTATCTCAAAAAAAAATAATATATACAAGCCAATTTAATAAACATAAAATATAATTAAATTAGGTATGGTATACGTTAAATACATTTAAATGAGTAATTAGAATAAACAAAAATGCAGTAAGTTCCAGTTAGCTCAACTGGTAAAGTCTCTGATGGTTGTATAAGAGATTTGGAGTTCAATCCCCGCCTACACTAGAAACTGATTGGTGTCTTGGTCTGATAATAAAGAGCTATTATCAGGAGTGGACGCCATAAGTTGAAACTCTTTCAAAAAAGAATAAACAAAAATGCGTTAGTCAACTACTCAACTATATAAATATATTATATTTTGATGCCATTATTTGAATTTATGTCTAAAATTAAATATTTTTATCAAAAGTACACAATAGAGAGGAATTTTGAAAAGTTAAGGGGATCAATGGATCATTCCCCTCCCCAGTGGTCCTAGAAAGTCAGAAAGAGAGGCTGATTGTTTGGCATAAGAGTAGAAGGTTGTTAGTTATCTGGCCTAAGAGTAGGGAAGGTATAGAAGTGATTGTTTGGCATAAGAGTAGAAGGTGGTTAGTTATCTGGCCTAAGAGTAGGGAAGGTATAGAAGTGGCCATGTCATGCTCCCCTCCATAAAGGAAAATTGCCCTCAAGTTTTAGTTGAAAAATAAGGTTTTAAATGCACATTTAAGGCATTATAATTAATAAGAGGGTACTTTGGACTGTGTAGGCATTGTCAATGTTATAACTATGTTGTTGAAAGTAGTTAAAAACTTGAAATCAATGCTTTTGAAACCTTTTGAGTTGAATACAAAACGTTGGCAACCGAACAGAAACCCACATGGGAGACTTCAATGGCTCCTCCTTCTGCTCTAGTATTGAGTCGCTGACACTCGTGTAGAAGCTGTTTTTCTTCTCAAGCATTGACAAAGGTGCACTTGGAATTAACTGCAATCAAATTGGGCAATCCAAACCTATGTGCAAGGAAAAGGGCAGCCAAAATATACCCTAAATGTATTCATTCCAAGAAAAATAAAGCTAAAGCGGATGGCAAGCAAGTATGCTGCCACCTAAAAAAAAAAAAAAAAAAAAAAACCTAGAATCACAAGTTTGTTAGATTTTTTTTTTTCTTCTGAATTTTCATTTTTCTTTTCACAATTGTTAATGTGATAGTATTTGTGGAAGACTCATATGATAATTTTTTTATTTTTTTTTATTTTTTATAAACAGACTCATATAATAATTAATAATAACTTGTCAACTCAATAATTATAAGGCAAAACTTAGGTACAGTACTTAAATGCCATGTGAATTTCTTCTCATGGGATGGAAGTATATTTTTTAGTTAAGTAGTCACATGACTGAATTTTAAAAGAGGAACCTAATGTACTATACCTAAATTTTGTTCTTATAAAAATGACAAAACTTAGGTACAATACCTTATATGCTATTACTTAGGTTCTTCTCTTAAAATTCAATCATATAACTTTTTTATTATAGGATGAAAGTGTATTTTTAATTAAATACTGCACATGACTAAATTTTAAGAGGGGAATCTAAAAAATAATATTTGAAGTATTGCATCTAAGTTTTGTCATTATAAAAAATGTTGTACTCGTTTTTGAGTACTTATAAAGTTTGCCTTGATTGAATATTATTGCCTACTTAACTTTATCAAAATTATAGGTAGTACCATGTCTTAAAAATGTTTGTTAGCCCATGGTTCCGTTGTTTTAATTCCAAAAGTAAAAAATCTAGAGAGAGTTTCTGAATTTAGACCAATAAGCTTGTGTAATGTAATTTATAAAGTTGTCAGTAAAGTCATTGCAAATAGGCTCAAACCTTTCCTCAACAGTATCATCTCTGAAACACAGAGTGCTTTTATTGCTGATAGATTAATTACTGATAATGTGTTGATTGCCTTTGAATCTCTCCATCACATGAAAACTTGTTGCTCAGGGAAGACAGGTTTTATGGCTTTAAAGTTAGATATGAGCAAAGCTTATGATCGGGTGGAGTGGACTTTTCTAGAGAAAATTTTACTGAAGATGGGTTTTCAGAATTCCTGGGTATCTTTGATCATGGAATGCATTACCACGGTGTCATACTCTATATTGGTGAATGGTGAGCCACAAGGAATGATTGTCCCAACAAGAGGTTTAAGACAAGGGGATCCTCTATCCCCTTATCTCTTTCTCTTTTGTGTAGAAGGTCTAAATGCACTTCTCAAAAAGGCAGCTAATGACGGATATATTCATGGTTTCTCCATTAGTAGGCGTGGTCCAAAGCTTACTCACCTTTTTTTTGCAGATGACTACTTACTATTTTGCAGGTCTACTCTGACTGAGTGTGACAAAATGAAGAAGTTGCTGGCATTTATGAAGCAGCTTCAGGCCAAATGGTGAACCAGGATAAAACCACCCTTTTCTTCAGTAGAAATACTGATGAAGCGACCCAGGAAGCAATAAAAGTGTCACTTGGTCTTCCGGCAATTTAGCATTATGAGAAATATTTGGGTTTACCTTCCTTTATAGGGAGGAGGAAGAAAGCAAGCTTCACTCAAATCAAAGAACGAGTGTGGGCAAAAATGCAAGGGTGGAAGGAAAAGTTACTCTCTCAAGCAGGAAAGGAAGTAATGATCAAGGCAGTAATTCAATCAATCCCGGCATATTCTATGAGTGTTTTCAAATTGCCAGTCAGCTTGTGTAAAGATATTGAAATGATGATCCGTAAGTTTTGGTGGGGGCAAGGTGAGACAAAAAAGATACATTGGGTGAAGTGGAGTACCTTGTGTTCCTCTAAATCTATAGGGGGCATGGGATTTAGGGATATCCAAAACTTTAACAAGGAAATGCTTGCAAAGCAGGTCTGAAGAATTTTGAATAATAAGGACTCACTGCTATTTAAAGTGTTTAGTTCTAAATACTTCCCTACGGGTAACATGTTGGATATCCCAATGCCTTCGAAGTGCTCCTATGCATGGAGAAGTATCTTACAATCCAGGGAAGTCATTCAAAAGGGGGTTGTGTGGAGAGTTGGCGATGGCCGGATGATAGATATTTGGAGTCATAGTTGGTTGCCGGATGTGGGACAGAGCAGAGTGATCTCGCCTAGGAACGGTGCAGGGGTGGAGAGGGTGTGTGATTTGTTTTATCCTAATTCGAAAATATGGGATTCTGGGTTGATACAACATATGTTCTACCCTTGGGAAGCAGAGAAGATCATGAAGATACATGTCAGTGAAGTGTGTACAGAGGATATGCTGGTATGGCCACTATCTCCAGATGGCGACTATTCGGTTAAGTCCGCATACAGACTTCTTGCTACAGAGGTAACCAATGGACTCCCTTCCTCGTCGAGTGGTGAGTGTTCTCTGCTCTGGAAGCGTATTTGGAAGATTTATGCGCCACAGAGGATCAAACACTTCATCTGGCGAGCGGCAAATGACTCCCTTCCCACGAAACAAAACTTGGTCCGACGAAAAATCCCTGTGGACGTGACTTGTTCCCTGGAAATCAGATCCTCGTTTTTCTGGGCTGTATCGGATTACACACAGAAGTTACATGGACCTTCTCGACTCTGTCTTTGAGCAAGGCTCTTGTTTCTTAGTCGCTCTCTTCTCAACAATTGCCTGGTGTCTTTGGCAGCGTAGAAACAAGCTGCGTGAGCGTCAACTGACGTGGCCCCTTCAGGAGATATGTCAAAGAGCTAAAGAGTTGGTTGTGGAGTACTTCGAGATCCATCAGCAACCTCCGACTCCTGTGCACCGTGCTCCCCATGTCAGGTGGTCACCACCAGCAGTGGGTGGGTACAAAGCTAACTTCGATGCGGCCTTTTTTGATAACAGTGAGCTAGCTGGGCTTGGTGTGGTGGTTCGGGACAGTTCAGGTAATATCATGGGGGCGCTAAGTCAAAAAATATCTAGACCCCAATCTGTGGAGCATGCTGAAGCACTTGCTGCTCGTAGATCTGTGATCCTGGTGAAAGAATTAATGCTATTTCAAGTGTGTTTTGAAGGTGATTGTCAACGGGTCATTCAAGCCATCAATGAACCTGGTGCCTGTCGTACTCTGTTTGGGCATATTATAGAAGAGATTCGCTGTTTTAGCTCATCTTTAGTAGGTTGTTCTTTTCTACATGTTCGAAGAGAGGGTAATACACTGGCCCACGCCCTTACTAGAAGAGCAGTTTTATCTGCAGATATTGATGTATGGGTAGAAGAGCTACCCAATGATTTGGACAATGTATTCCGATCTGATTTAGTTCAATAAATTCGCTTACTTTCTTCTCAAAAAAAAAAAAAATATTGGTTCCATTGTTTAGCTGTTAATAAATCCATTTATTCCAGTTTGACTAAAATCTGAAGAGTTTGAACATCTATCTTCTTGTTGTTTAAGTCTTTTTTTTTGTTTTAATAATAAATAAAAAAACTCTATTGATGTAGGCAAACGTGTTGGCTTATTCCTACTTTTGGTAGGCTGGCATAATCATTTATATTTGTGAACTGATATATATATAAATATATTTTTTTTTTTTTTGAACTGATTAGTTGGAATGTGATTTTGCTTGAGAATTTTATAGTTCCAAATTTCAATAATAAAGTGTCTGTTTTGATTATTGGCAGTGCTCAAAAGTACTGACTAGCTTCTTTTTTTTTTTTTTTTTTTAATCACGTGGAAAGTATTATATGATATCGTATTATAATTGTACAATGTACATGTAATTGGATTCATTGGAATTGGATTCATTTTCTATAGGAATTGTGCAATGTACATGGAAAGTATTATATGATATGGTATTATAACTGTACAATGTACATCAGGGACGGACCCACTAAGGGGCGGGGGGCAATGGCCCCCCCAAACCATTTCTTTTGAAAAATTTTAGTATATTGGTTTTATAGTTGGCCCCTCAAATTTTTGGATTGATCCAAATACAACACAACAAAAAATCCACAAATTACCAATATCATAATTCAATAATTCATAACCAAAAAAATCTCATAGAAAAAAAAATTCCCTTAGGGGGTGACAATAATTTATATGACTTTTTAATTGATTTATAAATTATGGAAAAGTCAATTATAATATTTAAATTTTTTTCAAAAGATAAAATGCAAAATTCTTTTAGAAGCCAATATTGATGATGTAGTATTGCCAACTCTTAATATTAATATCTCAATTTTTTAAAATCCTCAAACAAAGTTTTGAAAACTTCATTAGTGTGATTTTTAGTTGCATCTAAAAGTATAGGTTTATCATATTTTTGAGTTGATCAACGTGATAAAATCAACATATTAATTCCAATTACCCAAAATCTGGAGATCCGAAGTCCTCTTTTTTTTTTTATTCTTCTTCTTCGAAAAGGTTAGAATATCATATTGTAACTTTCAACTTTTTTGGTTCATATTATTTCCTTCTTGACTTAAATATTTATGGTAATAAAGTGCAATTGTTTTATCTACCATGATTTTTTTTTTAATAGACCATGTCACATGAAATTTTTTTGGTTCATGCTTTGCCCCCCTATGTTCAAATCCTGGTTCCGTCCCTGATGTACATGGAATTAGAATTGTACAATGTACAAACAGAGCAATGAAAAACTATTTCTTCACTTTTTAATTGGTGTAATTCGGTTTATTATATATTAAGTCAACAATGTGTGCTCTGCTGTTTATCCTCAAAAAAAGTCAACAACGTGTGCAATGCATAAAAAAATTTAATAATATAATTTGTTTTAAAAAATTGATTTTCTCTCTCTTCTTTTTAGTATATAAATATAAATTTTAATAATTATAATGGAGTAGCATACATTTATTATGATTGTATTAATGTATACGAAATTTGATAGGGATTCCAATTAATTCAATTAGCGTGTAAGCTTATACATATGCACGAATACAATTAAAAACAATCACTATTAAATGACTTAAATTATATATTTTAGAAGATGTTCAAATTATACACGGTATTAGCTTACCTTTTTTTTTTTTTTTTTTTTTTTAAACTATACGTTTCTAAAATATGTAATGGTTTCTCATTATATATATATATAAAAATAAATATATACATATATATGTATATAATTTAAAATTTAATTGTATTTAAACTCTTCAGTTTTTGCACCCAATAATTCACTTACCACAAAAATTAAAAAATAAGATGGACATGTGGCGCAAAATTGGATTTCAATTGAAATTAAATTTGGAATCTAATTAGATTTGGACTCTTTAATTTCTACCCTCAATTTAGACAAATGGCACAGACTTAGAATCTAATTTAAAATTCTAATTAGACTTTGTCTGAGCTTTGCCTTTTTTTTTCTTTTTTTTTTTCTTTTTTTTTTGAGAAACAAGCTTTGCTTATTAATATATACATAGATTGATAAAGTCAATAGTCATGTAAAAGGAGATATTAATATTCAAACCTCACCAAAACCATTTATATATATATATATATATATATAATTTGATAATTATTACATTTATTAAAAAATGTTCATGAAATTACTCAAAAATTAAGTGCTAAACAAACATATATACACACTTAAATAAATAAGGTTTTTGTTTCTCAAAAAAAAAAAAAAGGTTTTCTGACTTCCGATCTAATTTGACATCACTGCTGACAGAAAATAGTAGAGGCATATAGTACTCTACCTCCCCACGGCCACTCTCGAAGCAATGTATTTTTTTTTTAATTTTACTTATTTTTGTCTTTTTTCGAGTCGTTGAGGATTAGAGAATTTAGAGGATCTTCATCATCTTATTTGATATGAAATATTGACAGACACACATACGTGCTAAGTGTTCTTAAAAGTATTTTTATGGATATTACACGATATCAAGAATGTCTAATTGTTCATTCTCAAAAAAAGAAAAAAAAAAAGTTTAAGTGTGCGTTTAGATACCGCTTATGTTACTGAAAACTAAAAACTTATTGCTGAAAATACTGTAACAAAATATTTTTTATTGCTACATATTACTGTTCACCCGTTTTTAGCACTTGGCTGGTCCATGAACAGTGTCATGGACCAGCCAAAAAACACAACTTATACAAACGCAAACGCAATAAGCTCTACACAAACGCACCCTAAATGTTTATTATATCAAAATTATCATTCTTAACCTGTCATGAAAACTACACCCATAAGGTGGTGGTGAAGTATTGCATCTAAGTTTTATTTTTATAAAAAATCATTGTACTCCATTTTGGGTACTTAGAGCACTAGCAATAGTGATGCTAAATAGCTATATTGCTATTTTTAGCACTACTAATACTTAAAATACATGCTATAGCAATGGTGTTATAGCTAAAAAAAAAAAAATTATTAAACTCTCTCTATTCTCTCATTAAAAAAATATTTTATCTTTTCTTTCTTTTTCTATCTCTCCAGCTGTGAACCATGTCACCCTGAACCAACAGACAAAAACCCCAATACACAAACACACAGATAGATGCAAACCCAAAATTTTCTCAGCTCAGAAATTCAAAACCTCGCACATGGATTAGTACTACCACTACTAGTGGTAAACTCCTCTCTAAACGACACTGTTTTCTTCGCGATTTCCAATGGCTTCGTTCTCAGGCATTTGTTCATCTTCTCCATCTCTCAAGGCCCAAAAGCCTCTCCTCAGACCAATCCATTCACTCCGACACCACTCGTTGGCGTTCCTAACTCGCTCGCCGCCCAAACTCGCTGATCGAACTCAGTCCATGGCGCATGAGATCTCCACCGAGCTATCGACTTCGTCGAAGCCTGATATTTTGAAGAAGAGGAAGAAGATTGAAGCTTTCGAGAAAAATCCTAGGGCTATATGGAGGAGGTACGTGGATTGGCTGTACCAACACAAGGACCTAAGGTGGTTGTTCTTGGTTGGCAGTGGTTGTGGATTGTGCCATTGATTGGTTTGTGGTGTTTTTTTGGTAGTGGGATGTATTATTTTATTGTAGTAAATATATTATTTTATTGTGATATTTATATTATTTTATTGTGTTGAAAACTATAATAGATCCACTGCTACTGGATGTTTTGTAAAATGAGTAGGTAAAATAGATATAGTAGCTTTTTGTGGTGCCAAATAGCTAAAAAAATAACTCCACTGCTATCAATGCTCTTATAAAGTTTGCCTTGATTGAATATTATTGCCTACTTAACTTTATCAAAATTATAGGTAGTACCATATCATAAAAATATTTGTTAGCCCATGTTTCCATCGTTTAAAACAAAATAATAAAAAAATAATAAATTGGTTCCATTGTTTAGCTGTTAATAAATCCATTTATTCCAGTTGACTAAAATCTGAACAGTTTGAGCATCCATCTTGTTGTTGATTAAGTATTTTTTTTTTAATAATAAAAATAAAAAATAAAAAAACTCTATTGATGTAGACAAACATATTGGCTTATTCATTGCTTCTATATGAAAAGTGTTTGTACAAATACAAAAATATTTTTATCAAGTAATTTTTTTTTTTCAAAACTATTTCAAGTAAGGGCACGTTTGGTACACTGAATGGATATTACGACGGGAATTGTAATTTTTATTAATATGAATAAAATCCGTTATAATGGAATAACTAAACATATTTGTAAGTTTGGTTGTGAGTTGTAATATTAGAATAAAACTTAAATTTATTTTAGGAAATATCTTACTTATACAATTATATATTCTTTAAAATAATATTTGTTAAATTTGAGAGAGAGATGAATTATTTTTTATGATTTTTTATTTTTATAATATGTGTATATGGAAAGTTTATTTATTTGAAAATATATTAATTTTAAAAATTATTGCATCTACTAATGGCACGTTTGGTAGACTGTAATAGACACTGTAATGTAATAGATATTCCTATAGCATAACTATTCGGTTGTTTGGTTATGTTTTTATTACAATAAATAGTTATTCCTTATGAATAGCTATTTTTCAAAATGAGGAATAACTATTCCTTATCAAAAGCACTGAATATCTATTCCCTCACCTTATGTAATAACTTTTTTTTAAAATTTCCTAAAAAGCTATTAGTTGCCACATCTTCAAAAGGAAATAAAATAAATTTTCCTTGTTGTTAATTATTAACTCTATTTTGAACACCCTAAAATAAGTGTCTTTTAGGAAATTTGACTTAAAAATGATTTAATTACACCTTCTTTTTATAGGAAAATTATTAGGTACTCTCGGAGTACCATAAATGCGTAGTCCCCCCTCTCACATGAATGGTGGGTCTCACCATGAATTTAATTAATGGGACCCACAATTCATGTGAGATGAGAGAGTACGCATTTATGGTACTCCGAGAGTACACAATAATTTCCCCTGTTTATACTCTACTAAATTGTGGATGCATATTTAGAATTCTATTCCTAAATGGTCACCAAACTAATGAATAGTAAAACTTATTACATTCCAACTTAATGTATTCCTTGTAATACTTATTCCTATTCCCATGTAATAATCATTACAGTGTACCAAACGTGCCATAAGGAATAACTATTACAATCCATTAGAAATGAATAATTATTATTCATTATGAAGAATAGCTATTCATAAGAAATTACTATTCCTTCCAATAAAAACATAATTAAACTAGAGAATAACTAAATCATGTGAATAACTATTACATTGAAATGTCTATTGCAATACACCAAATGGCCTATGTCTTTACATCTTTGCAAAAGAAAAAAAGAAAAAAGAAAAAAAAGAGTAAGTCTTGACATGTCTAAAAATACACAAGTCAATTTAATAAACATAAAATATAATTAAATTACGCATGATATACATTAAATACATTTAAATGAGTAATTAGAATAAATAAAAATGCATTAGTCAACTACATAAATATATTATATTTTGTATTTAGCAAAAATCTAAGGGATGCCATTATTTGAATTTATGTCTAAAATTAAATATTTTTTTCCAACAAACACCCCCCCCCCCCAGCCAGTGGTCCTAGAAAGCTAGAAAGAGTGGCTGATTGTTTGACATAAGAGTAGAAGGTGGTTAGTTATCTGGCCTAAGAGTAGGTAAGGTATAGAGGTGGCTTAAGTTTTAGTTGGAAAATACGGTTTTAAATGCACATTTAAGGCATTATAATTAATAAGAGGGTACTTTGGACTGTGTAGGCATTGTCAATGTTATAACTATGTGTTGAAAGTAGTTAAAAACTTGAAATCAATGCTTTTGAAACTTTTTGAGTTGAATAGAAAACGTTGGCAGACTTCAATGGCTCCTCCTTCTGCTCTAGTATTGAGTTGCTGACACTCGTGTAGAAGTTGTTTTTCTTCTCAAGCATTTATTGACAAAGGTGCACTTGGAATTTTCTTTGTTGGTAACTGCAATCAAATTGGGCAATCCAAACCAATGTGCAAGGAAAAGGGCAGCCAAAATATACCCTAAATGTATTCATTCCAAGTAAAATAAAGCTAAAGCGGATGGCAAGCTAGTATGTTGCCACTAAAAAAAAAACCTAGAATCACAAGTTTGTTAGATTTTTTTTCTTCTGAATTTTCATTTTTCTTTTCACAATTGTTAATGTGATAGTATTTGTGGAAGACTCATATAATAATAATAATAATAATATATATTTTATAAACAGACTCATATAATAATTAACAATAACTTGTCAACTCAATAATTATATATAAGACAAGATTTAGGTACAGTACTTAGGTGCCATGTAAATTTTTTCTCATTGGATAATTATATATAAGAGAGGAACCTAAGAGAGGAACCTAAAGTACTATACATAAATTTTGTTCTTATAAAAATGACAAAACTTAGGTACAATACCTTAGATGTTGTTCCTTAAATTCATCTTTAACAATTCAGTCATGTGACTTTTTTATTATGGGATGAAAGTGTATTTTTAATTAAGTACAACATATAGCTAAATTTTAAGAACAGAACCTAAAAAACAATATTGAAGTATTGCATCTAAATTTTGTTCTTATAAAAAATATTGTACTTCTTTTCGAGTACTTACAAAGTTTGCCTTGATTGAATATTATTGCCTACTTAACTTTATCAAAATTATAGGTAGTACCATGTCTTAAAAATGTTTGTTAGCCCATGGTTCCGTTGTTTTAAAAAAAAAAAAAATTAAAAATTGGTTCCATTGTTTATCTGTTAATAAATCCATTTATTCCAGTTGACTAAAATTTGAAGAGTTTGAACATCTATCTTGTTGTTGATTAAGTCTTTTTTTTTGTTTTAATAATAAATAAAATAAAATAAAATAACTCTATTGATGTAGACAAACATGTTGGCTTATTCCTACTTTTGGTAGGCTGGCATAATCATTTATATTTTGTGAACTGATTACTTGGAATGTGATTTTGCTTGAGAATTTTATAGTTCTAAATTTGAATAATAAAGTGTTTGTTTTGATTATTGGCAGTGCTCAAAAGTACTGACTAGCTTTTTTTTTTTAATCACATGGAAAGTATTATATGATATCGTATTATAATTGTACAATGTACATGGAATTGGAATTGTATTTGTAGGGGTGATAGGCCCAGAAGTATGTATCTGTAAAGTATATTGGGCCAGGGGCCCAATTCGAGGATATTGAGTAGTCTGAGGATGAGTAAACACCTTTATAAGAGTCTATATTGGTAAGTGAATAGTTGAAGTTTGATCATGATCAACTAAGAAGATGGTTCGAGGATGAATACTTCCTCGGCTGAGCAAGGCCGAGGTCAGAAGGTATGGTCTGACACCAAGAGTAACGTCCCAGACGATTCCACTGATACGGATAAGTATCAAGAAGGAACAAGACAAAAGGAGACCATAAAATATCTCAAGGAAAAGCTGCTACCATCGCATTAAATGCTCTGCAGCTAACTCTCTGACCGCATTAATATGGAAGTGATACTTGAACAGTGGCTTTCAGCCTTACAACTACTACACAAAGACTTCAGGAAGGTGCTGATGGGACAAGTATCAACACCAGCCATCTGGTCTGCAGGTGGAGGGTAGAGATGAAACGAGAAAGTAGTATAAAGGAAGAAGAGGGCAATGAGAGAGAGGGATCGAGAAATCAAAGGAGAAACACTGTAGTAATCAGGAACCAAATTTGTAATCAAACTTGAGAGCAATATATAAGAACTGGTCTCCTTGAATCGTGCCGAAAAAGATTTTATGTAGTTTAAATGTGTTCATCTTCATTTTCTTGTCATTTGAATCCACTTTATTTGTTGTCCAACTCATTTTAGCCTAGTTTTCCAACTCACTCTCTACAAATTCATTGTTTTTGGCTTTTTGGACTTGAGTCCATACATCTTTTGGGCTAGGTATCCAAATCTGGTCCTTACAGTATTCATTTTCTATAGGAATTGTACAATGTACATGGAAAGTATTATATGATATGGTATTATAACTGTACAATGTACATGGAATTAGAATTGTACAATGTACACACAGAGCGATGAAAAACTATTTCTTCACTTTTTAATTGGTGTTATTCGGTTTATTATATATTAAGTCAACAATGCGTGCTCTTTGCTGTTTATCCCCAAAAAAAGTCAACAACGTGTGCAATGCATAAAAAAATTTAATAATATAATTTGTTTTTTAAAAATTGATTTTCTCTCTCTTTTATTTAGTATATAAATATAAATTTTAATAATTATAATGGAGTAGCATACATTTATTATGATTGTATTAATGTATACGAAATTTGATAGAGATTCCAATTAATTCAACTAGTGTGTATGCCCGTGCATGTGCACGAATACAATTAAAAACAATCACTATTAAATGGCTTAAATTATATATTTTAGAAGATGTTCAAATTATACACGGTATTAGCTTACACTTTTTTTAAACTACACGTTTCTAAAATATGTAATGGTTTCTCATTATATATATATAAATAATATATACTGTAGGGACTGGGTCTGAGCACTTCTGCTGTTGGAAAAGTGGATCCAGGCCTAACTAGCCCTAAACAATAAATTTGTAAATGATGGGTTTAAGAACTAGGCCTTAGTGAGGGTTACAACGAATAAACATAATTATGGGAAGACTAAGTAACAAGAAAATGGGCTTTAAGTGTGAAAATCTATCCTGGACACCGGTCCGAGAAGCTATCCTGTTCTTATTATCTCTTCAATGCTTGGATACAGAGGTTACAAAGATGATATAGGTTGCTATAGTGTTTTCTACTTCCAATCTCTCATCCTTTCTCTAGAGGACCTCTTTACATTTTATACCCTCTTTAGGTTGATCTTGGCCCTCCATTTGTTGATCATGCAGGTCACTACTTGAGTGCTTGTCCCATTAGCCGCCGTCTCAAATCTTCTGTGAGTTGCAGCAACCAAAACAGCACTATTCAGAGGTCATTTCCTCATTAATGCGGCCAGAACGTTAGTTGTGGGCATTTAATGTGGAGGTGACAGCTTCTCCCTGAATTACTCCTCCTCTAGGCTCCTATGGCTGACCCACGGTACTTGTCATTTTTCTTTGGACGCTCTACAAAATTGCCCTTGATGGCGCGCTGCCCTTCCCTTCTATGATCTCGGTTCGCTGATGACATGATTGTCCTCGGCGATGCTTCTTGGTAGTTAAGACTTTCTCCGTTCGTCCTCGGACATTTCTTCTTCCTCGGCGCGGGCTTTGGGCTTAGTATAAAGTGGGCCGGAGTAGCCAAATTCATTGACCCCACATATATATATGTATAAAATTTAAAATTTAATTGAATTTAGACTTTTCGGTTTTTGCACCCAATATTTTACTTACCACAAAAATTAAAAAATAAGATGGACATGTAGCGCAAAATTGGATTTCAATTGAAATTAAATTTAGAATATAATTGGATTTGAACTCTTCAATTTCTACACTCAATTTAATCAAATGGCACAAACTTAGAATCTAATTTAAAATTCTAATTAGATTTTGTCTGAGTTTTACTTATTAATATATACATAGATTGGTAAAGTCAATAGTCATGTAAAAGGAGATATTGAAATTCAAACCTCGCCAAAACCGAAAATATATATATAAAATTTGATAATTATTGTATTTATTAAAAAATGTTCATTAAATTACTCAAAAAATAAGTGCTAAACAAACATATATACACACTTAAATAAATAAGGTTTTCTGACTTCCGATCTAATTTGACATCACTGCTGACAGAGAATGGTAGAGGCATATACTACTCTACCTCCCCACGGCCACTGTCGAAGCTATGTATTTTTTAATTTTACTTATTTTTGTCTTTTTTCATGTTGTTGAGGATTAGAGAATTTAGAGGATCTTCATCATCTTATTTGAATATGAAATATTGACAGACACACATACGTGCTAAGTGTTCTTAAAAGTATTTTTATGGATATTACTCGATATCAAGAATGTCTAATTGTTGTTCCACAAAAAAAAAAAAAAAAAAACCCTAATTGTTTATCATATCAAAATTATCACTCACCTGTCATGTAAACAACTACGCCCATAACGTGTAAATAAATAAAAAAAATAAAATAAAGGAATATAAGAATGTCGTAAAAATTCTTCCACCTCACAGTTTTTTTTTTTGAGGGGGTCCACCTCACAGCTCGTACATTTTAAGGATTAAATTAAAAATGGTTCATGATTAAAAATAGTAATCACACTCATAAAAAGTAATTACCAGTTTTGATCAACTTTATTTTTTTTTTTTCATTTAAATAACGTAAGTTCAGAATTCAGAAGCGGTTTCGGTATTACTTTATGAGAAAGCATTGAATAAATAATTCCGAAAGTACCCTTGATGAAGCACAATTTTCCCAACTCAACTAAAAACCCCATTCACGCCAAAAGACTTTGCCATCTTCCTCATCACCCAAGAAAAACAAACTCGTCCGGGAAAATAAAAAAGCAATCCCAAGGAATTCATTTTCCTTCATTCTTAAAAATTTCTCTTGTTTGGGAAGAAAAACGAAACCCTAGATCCTAGAAATACCATGAAAAGAATCAGAGATGATAAACAACCATAAAAACATCGTCACCATGCATATTTCGAGATGGGTTTCGGATCTTGATTGGCGTTTTCTCTTTTTGATAATCCCACCTCTCTCTCTTTTTCTCTTCATTTCTCTCTCCTCCACACCCAACAGTCCCTTTTCCTCTTTTGCCCCTCTCCGAGATTTTATCATCAGCCACGCCTTTTCGCCACCACCGCAACCTAACAATGTCACGTCCGTCGACAATTCGAATTCTTCGGTGATAAATGAGGCAAACTCGGCGGGGACTCAGTCGTGGTGGAGGAAGAGGAAGGACGAGTTGGATCGGTCGAGAATGGCGGTTTGTTTGGTTGGTGGGGCCCGGAGGTTCGAGCTAACCGGACCGTCCATTGTAGAGAAGATTCTTAAAGTGTATCCGAATTCGGATCTTTTTTTGCACAGTCCATTGGACCAAAACTCGTTCAAGTTCTCGCTTTTGAAAAGCGCTCCTAGACTCGCCTCGGTTCGAATCTTCGAGCCCAAGACCTTGCCGGAAACCGAGTCACAGGTCCGAGTCCTCACGGCGGCCAACTCGCCCAACGGTATTCAGGTTTGTTAATCTACCTTGCCAAATATATAAATATATATATATATAAATTTTAAATTTAAATCTAAAATTTAGTTTATCTATCTATCTGATTCGACAAAGATTGACATAATAATAAATTAATAATTATTATTATTTGTTTGTTAATCCGCCAACCTGACCACTACTACTCTCACGGAAATAATGTGTTGTAATTTTATTTTATCTTTCCTGTATTTTTTTTTTATTAATGCACGAAAATTTTGGAACTCTGCGGATATGGCAAATTTCCTAATTGAAGCACTAACTTTTGCGACCAATAAAAAAAATTTCTCCCTGTTTTAACTGTTTAGATTAGATTGATACTCCACCAGAACCATACACTTGTGGGCACTTCTATAGGTCATATTAAAGGCACTCCTCGAAAATGGTACTATTCTAGATTGCTTTTAGATAGATATTTCTATTGGGTTTCGTGATTTGTTTAGATAATAAACATATTCTAGTTTGCTTTTAGATAGATTTTTTTTATTGGGATTCGTGATTTGTTTAGACAGCAAACATAAAGAATATTATTCGATAGCAAAAATTGAATAAATGAAAATGTTAACAAGTGCTCCAACCATTTAATTTAGTGCTTTTAGGGTATTGGTTAATAATCCAGTTAAAGAAAGTTTTTATGAGAAAAGAAAAAAAAATAATTAATGTTTTGACAGCTTTTTTCATTTTCCATAAAAGTAATGTCAAAATTTCTTAAAATGAATTCTTAACCAATGTCCTAAGGACACTCGTTAACATTTTCTTTTTTATAAAAGTGATTTTAAATTTTTTTTTAATATGGTTTATTAAGGTACCTGTTAATATAGGAAAATACTTAGGTATTTTTAGAGTATAGTGAAAATGATGCTCCTTATATTTATGATGGACTCTATTCTTAACGGGAAAAGAAAGAACATCATTCACCGTACTTTGAGAGTATCTTAGAATTACTCGTTAATATGACCTTTTTATAAATCGTCACTTAATAAGTTAAATGAAGATTTTTCAAAAGTGGATTGGTAAAAAAAAAATTGTCCATGGCATAATTCCAAAAAAGTTGCCAAAATTCAATAAATGTGTTTATTATTATTTTATATTGGTTAAGACTTAGATACACTGTTACTTAGGTTCTCCCTCTTAAGATTTTGTTATGTAAATTTTTTCTCATGAAATAAAAGTGTATTTTTTAGTTAAGTAACTACATGACCAAGTTTTAAAAGAAAAATTTAAGAAACAATATCTAAGATATTGTACTCAAATTTTGTCATTTTTTTTAAAAAAAATTTTCTTCCCTCGACTAACCACTTATATTCTCCCATGAAAGTTGAGCGTTTTCTTTTCAACCAACCATATGAAAAAGGTGGTATAAAATGTTTCAGATGCATGTATCATCACATTCACATGAGAGTAGACCCTATAAATATGGGGCTCATGCTTATGTGAGTGTGAAGATGCATGCATCCGAAATACCTTATTATTTTTCCATATGAAGAGTTTTTAATTCTACTTTTTTTAATATTTGGGGGGTTGAATTTTATTAAAATAACCTAAACCCTTTTGATTGGTACAAATCCAACTTAAACTACGAAAAATCAAAATTCTTAGTAAACACTATTTTATATTTTATATTTTATATTTTATATTGTATATTTAATGTGGTACACGACAGGGTCGCATATACCGCTTGTTGTTACGGGGTCCCACTCACAATCTACGTGGATTGCGACACTATTACATTTCAATTTTTCTTAATTGCAACAAAGCCCCTCTTATTTACAATTCTTTTCATTTCAGGGCCTCTTGCAATACTTCAAGCTGGTGGAGGGTTGCCTAACAATGATAAAAGCGTACCAAGAAGAAAAAAACTTCAAATACGACTGGATAGTCCGAACCCGAGTCGACGGGTACTGGAACGCCCCGCTCGACCCGAGAAACTTCGTCCCGGGCAAATACTTGGTCCCACCCGGATCCACATTCGGCGGACTCAACGACCGACTGGGAATCGGCGATTTCAACACCTCCACGGTGGCACTCTCGCGACTCGCGCTAATCCCGAAGCTCGACTCGGCCGGGTACCACCAACTCAACTCGGAGCAATCGTTCAAGGCCCAACTCAGCACCCTCGGCGTCCCTTACATCTCCAAACGCCTCCCATTCTGCATTGTGTCCGACCGGAAATACTCGTTTCCGCCGTCCCGCTACGGCGTTCCGGTGGCGGCGATTGCGAGCCCGGGCCCACTCAGTGGTGCGAAGTGCAGGCCGTGCACGCCGGCGTGTCAAGACACGTGCGTGGCCAACGTGATGTTATCGCTTTACAAATGGTGGAGCTGGACCAACTGGAGGAACGGGACGCTTCAGCTCTGCGACGCTCATGGGGACTGGGAAAAAGGGTGGGAGAAAATTTTTGACCGAGTCGCCGGAAAAAAACTCGCTGAGTCGAGGAAGCGAGTTAAGAAGATGAAGTTGAAACAGTGCGTGGATGATTTTGAGGAGATGAAGAAAAAGAGGAGTGGGAGTTGGGAGAGTCCAGAGGTGGAGGTGATGTGTAGAGTTGGGTTGGGGTTGGACCCAAAGTGATTTTTTTGACAGTTATTTTGTAAAAACAAAAAAAAGGAACTTAGGGAGGGTATTTTGGGATTTTACTTGGAATTTCTTTTTCTTTTCTTTTTTTAAATATATAGTTTGTATTTTTTTTTTACAGATAAGTTCAAAGACTTTGCCAGCATTTTCGACTGGGCAGTCTTTATTTGTGGATAACTATAACATGGATGACAAGAAAGTTGTAAGAGGATTTAAATAGAGTTTTTTTATTTTAGAAATCAGAAAATGGTGGGATCCGCATTTAAATCTATTACTATTTGCTGATGATGTTTAAGTGTTTGTTTGGAAAGATTATTTTTATCAATTTATTTTACTATTCAGTTTATTTTTGTTACTATTTATGAGTTTCATTGTATTTTTTGGTACTATTTATGAGTTTTACTGTATTATTTATACTAATTTTTACTTTTTTTTTTTTTTTTTTTTTTACAAGATAGAATTTTTACTCTATCCTAATCTAAGTGTATATGTGTGTGAAGCTCTCTCTTGGAGACTTGAACTCCAACCCTTGCCCTCCACACCCCACAAGCACTTATACTTGTAGAGTGACCATCGTACCAATGGTGTGCGGTGGTAGCTAACTTTTATCTTTATCTACAGTACTTTCAAGAAAAAGTTTTCAGTTTTAGCAAAATAAGAGGATTCCAAACAGACCTTAAATATGGTTTTTAGAAAATTGTTTCTATTATTTTCCCATTTTATTCAAAATAGGACTTTGAATGTAGGTTAGCACATTTTTTTCAAGATATAAAAAATGTTTTTAATGGTATAGTTGTAAATAAATTAAAAATAGTGAGATTTGTCCAAACTTTTATGCCTCTAAAATTAAAGAGTTTATTTTTATCACAAAAAAATTCTTGCCTATTAAATTTAAAGCTTGTCATTATCCAAAAAAAAAAAAAAAATTTGCATGAGCTGTATTTCCACACTTCAATTTTTAAGTAGGATGGTATCCCAAACATCTTCTTCTTCTTCTTTTTTTCTTTTTTTTTTTTATTATTTTGAAAACTATTCTTAAAAGTGGGAACCAAACATTTATAATGTAAATATTATTATCTAAAAACTAGTTTCAAATTCAATTTTTTGAAAATTATTTCCCACTATTTTGAAAACAAAAGAGTTTTCTCAGCCGCAAAACACAAATCCATCTATTTTGCATGTTTGTTCATCTTAAAATTGTTCTCAATTTCTCATGCAATAAAAAAATACCACAATATATGTGGAGAATAAAAAGAGAGAGAGAGAGAGATAACAACAACATTATTGTTTTAATTAACGGTAAGTTTAAAAATTGAATCTCAACACAAAAACACCCTTAAAGGGTTTTTTTTTTTTTTTTCCAAAACATATTGCTCTCTACAATGAATTTGGAAATTAGTTTCCTAAAAATGTTTTTAGAGGATAAGTGCCAAACAAATATTCTTTTGTGGAGTCCACAATTTTTTTTATTTGATATTTGAAAAAAGAAAATTATTATATTGCTAAACAAGCCCTAAATCAATATCCACGTTTTTATCAATAACTAGGGGTGTGCATGGATCAGATTGGGTTGGGTTAAGGGGATTTTTTTACCCAACCCATCACATAAGTCCAACCCAACCCACATGGGTCGGGTTGGGTCGGGTTGAACCCATGAGTTGGACAAATTTATTATTATTATTATTATTAAATTGAGTAGAAAAAAATATAAATATAAATATATTAAAAAAACCCAAAAATTAGTATCAATGTGACTCCTTAAAGGTAAACAACACTAATGACTAAACAACAATAGTAATTTACTAGGTTTTGTGTGAACTAATTGGCTTTTATATAGGATAGGGAGAACTAGTTATTTTAAAAAATTTATTAATTATATAATATATTTTAAATATATATATATATATATATATATATATATATATATGTGGGGTTAAAGACTTTGGCCATCTCGGCCCACTTTATACTAAGCCCAAGGCTCATGCCGAGAAAGAAGAAATGTCCGAAGACGAACGGAGAAAGTTCGAATTGTGAAGGAGCATCGCCAAGGACAATCCTGTTCTCGACGAACCGAGATCATAGAAGGGAAGAGCAGCACGCCATCAAGGGCAGCCTCGTAGAGCATCTCAAGAAACAAGGTGAGTACAGTGGGTCATCCATGGGAGCTTGGTGGAGGAGCAATTCAAAGAGGAACTGTCACCTCCACATTAAATGCCCACAACTAACATTCTGGCTACATTAATGAGAAAATGACCCCTGAACAGTGCTGCTTTGGTTGCTGTAACTCACAGAGGGTTTGTGACGACGGCTGATGGGACAAGCACTCAAGTAGTGACCTGCATGATCAACAAATGGAAGGGCAAGATCAACTAAAAGGGGGTATATAATGTAAGAGATCCTTCAGAAAAGGGAATCGGAGGTTGGAAGCAGAAAACACTGTAGCAACTTGTATCATCTTTGTAACCTTTGCGACCAAGTACCGAGAAAATAATAAGAACAAATAGCTCCTCGGACAAGTGCTCAGGATAGAATTTCATACTTAAAACCCATTTCCTTGTTACTTAGTTTACCCATAACCATGTTCATTCGTTACTATCTTCACTAAAACCTAGTTCTTAAACTCATTCTCTACAAATTTATTGTATTGGGCTAGTTGGGCCTAAGTTAACTCATCCAACAGTGGAAGTACTCAGACCCAGCCCTTACAATTGGCGCCGTCTGTGAGGAGAACTTGTGTCTTAGTAAAGGTAACAATCAAGCATGGTAGGATCAGGCCCTTATCCAGTAGGTCCCCACCAGCCTGAACCTGCCGGATCCCAACGATAGGGTAACTTTCCCGACCTTGAGCGTGATCGAAATGAAGAGAATGGAAGGTTTCGAGAGGGAAGTGTGCACATCACTCAAACCAGCAGCAGCCACTCTCGTGTGAGAAGTCACGTGCTCTAGAGACAAGATAACAACCGGCCTATGCAAGAAGAAGAAGTCATGAGCCACGTATCCCAGAGTCAAAATGATAATCAGGCCATGCAACGAGAGATAGACGATTTGAAGTGAAAGCCGTGTCATGCATGACGAAGGCGGTCTCATTCTAGCCCTGACATGCCCTTCAGTGATGATGGCGATGATGACTATAGACAAATATCGTGAACCCCTCCAAGTGAGACCTTCTCCCACGAAGAAGAACAGTACCGTAGGTGCAAACATAAAAGCCCATCTCCCAGGAGCTTAGGAAACGATGCCATGAGCAGGGCACTGGATCAACTTTCCAAATCACCTTTCACACGCCACATAGAAGGGGCTACACTCCCTCGACAATTCCAACAGCCAACCTTCACCATTTATAACTGCAACACAGACCCCCTGAAGCATGTGAGCTAGTTTAACCAAAGGATGGCTGTCCATTCTAAAAATGAGGCGCTGATGTGCAAGGTTTTCCCATCTAACTTGGGGCCAATGGCGATGAGGTGGTTTAATGGCTTAAAGACAAATTCCGTAGACTCGTATAGGCAGCTGACCCAAGCCTTTGGCTCTCGTTTCGTTACAAACAGCAGAGCTCCTCGACCCTTGAGTGCGTTATTGTTGCTATCCATGGATAATGGAGAAACTCTGAAGGCCTACTCGGACAGATATTGGGAGATGTATAATGAAATAGACGGCAATTGTGATGATGTCGCCCTCAGCACCTTCAAAAGTAGTCTCCCAGCCGAGCATGGCTTGAGGAAGTCTCTGACTGGCAAGCTTGCCACCAGTGTGCGTCAGCTGATGGATTGGATCGATAAGTATAAACGAGTGGAGGAAGACCAGCTGCAGGGTAAGGGAAAAGAAAAGGTTATCCCTCAGGAGAGGAGGGATTTCAGGTTAGATCGATATAACAACAACCGCCCGAGGAGAGACTTCGTAGGGCAATCCAGAACAACTAGCACACAGACTGTCAATACTGTATTCCAAGAACCGGTACATCGGGTGTTGGAGAAAATCAAGAATGAGCCATACTTTAAGTAGCCAAATAAGATGGCGGGAGAGTCCATGAGACGTAATCAGAACTTTTATTGCCAATACCACCAAGACCATGGATATACCACGGAGAACTGCAGGAACCTCTAGAACTATCTGAACCAGCTGGTCCAAGAAGGAAAGCTGAGACACCTCTTGCATCATTCCAGTGGTCATCTAAGCTAGACCCATCAGGAACCCCAAAGGGATAATGCCCTAAGGCCACTCGTAGGGACATCAATGTAATCTTGGCTGCGCCAGTAAGGACAGGCACGTGCCCCTCACGAGTATTATCTGTGACTCAGCTGCCTGCCGAGGAGTCCCAGCCAGAGTCGAAGAAGGCTAGAATGAATTCTCACCCAATCTTGAGTTTTTTAGAAGAAGACAAGATAGGGACCACCTAATCCCATGACGATGCGCTGTTGATCACTCTCAGGATCGGGGACTACGATGTGAAAAGAGTGATGGTGGATGGTGGCAGTGCTGCCGAGATTATGTACCCCGACCTCTACAAGAGGCTGAATCTAAGGTCGGAAAATTTGATGCCCTATAGCTCTCCTTTGATGAATTTCGACGGGAAGCTTGTTATTCCAAAGGGCATGATTAGGCTACCCATCCAGACCGACCCAGAGAGAGTGGAGGTGAACTTTATCGTGGTAGACACCTACTCTCCATATACAGCCATCGTCGGCAGGCCCTGGCTCCATACCTTGGGGGCTGTTGCCTCCTCCTTACATCAGAAGGTAAAGTTCCCGTCAGGGGACAGGGTTCTCGAAATTCATGGTTGCCAATCCACGGCAAGACAGTGTTTGGTGGCTGCTGTTTCACATCGGATCGATGCGGAGTCCTCGGCCTCTGCTGAGAAGGACTTATAGCAATCAAAGGCCCCGGTGTCGCCCCCTGATACAACCACTGAGGAGGCAAAATGCGAAAATTTAGAGAAAGTGGTCATTGGTGGTGACCCGGAGAAGTTCTTTCAGGTAGGGGTTCAACTGCCTCCTCAGGAAAAGGAGGAGTTGATTGAGTTTCTCAAAAGCAATATTGACGTATTTGCATAGGATGCCTGCGACGCCTCGGGGATTGACCCAGCCTTCATCTGTCACCATCTCAATGTCAACCCATCCATCACTCCCAAGAAGCAGCCACCCCGGCGCCCCTCAAGAGAGCACGCTGATGCGATTAGGAGCGAAGTGGCGAAGCTTAAGCGTGCAGGGGCTATCAAAGAGGTTTTTTACCCTGAATGGTTGGCCAACACCGTGGTAGTAAAGAAGAAAAGTGGAAAATGGCGGGTTTGTGTAGATTCACGGACCTAAATAGAGCATGCCCAAAAGACCCATTCCCCATGCCTCGGATAGACCAGCTGGTGAATGTAACAACGGGCCATCCTCAGATGAGCTTCTTAGATGCCTTTCAAGGCTATCATCAAATACCACTAGCCTTGAAGGATCAGGAGAAGATAGCCTTCGTGACGCCTACTGGGAACTACCACTACAATGTAATGTCGTTCGGTCTGAAGAACGTAGGGTCCACTTATCAAAGGATGATGACGAGAATGTTCGAACCACAGCTGGGCAAGAGTATCGAAATCTATGTTGATGATTTGGTGGTGAAGAGTAAAGTGGTGTCCGAGCATTTAGGAAACCTTGACGGTACCTTTAATGTCTTAAGGAAACACAAGCTGCGCCTAAATGCTTCTAAGTGCTCATTTGGTGTGGGATCAGGCAAGTTTCTAGGCTACATGGTTACTCATAGGGGAATTGAGGTTAATCCTGACCAAATCAAGACTATTAAAGATTTAAAACCACCACGAAATGCCAAGGAGGTCCAGAAGCTTACTAGAATGATCACAGCCCTGAATCGATTCATTTTCAGGTCGGCGGATAGATGCAGACCATTCTATCTCTTGATCAACAAATGGAAAGGATTTGAATGATCCGAGGACTGCATTGTGGCCTTCCAACAGCTCAAGGAATACCTATCCCGGCCACCTATTATGTCCAGTCCTAAGGCCGATGAAGTCCTATACGCATATATTGCTGTGGCCCCTCATGCTGTGAGCTTAGTGCTAATACGGGATGACAATGGCCTTCAAAAGCCAGTCTACTACGTGAGTAAGTCGCTACATGAAGCTGAGGTCAGATACTTACCCTTGGAGAAAGCCATACTAGTTGTGGTCCATGCTACACGAAAGCTTCCCTATTACTTCTAAGCCCACACAGTGGTTGTTCTAACCCAACTGCCCTTGAAGTCCGTACTTCGGACTGCTGATTACACTGGAAGGATTGCCATATGGAACACAATCCTGGGAGTTTTTGACATCAAGTACATGCCTCGGATCTCCATAAAGGGCCAGGTCTTAGCTGACTTGGTGGCCGAATTTGTTGAACCACCATTAGAAATAGTAGCCGAGGAGCGAAACATGGATGGAAGATCGGTTGGGGTAGTCTCTATGCCAGTACCCCCATGTTGGAAGGTGTACGTTGATGGCGCAGCAAATCAAAGAGGGTCCGGAATGGGGCTAGTCCTAATGTCTCCTGAGAAGGCTATCATTGAGAAATCCCTGAGACTTGGGTTCTCGGCCACGAATAACGAAGCCGAGTATGAGGCCTTGTAACAAGGAATGGCCATGGTGCAAAAAATGGGAGGAAAAGCAGTAGAGATATTCTCGGACTCGAGATTGGTAGTGGGCCAGGTAAAGGGAAAGTTGGAGGCCAGAGATGCGAGGATGCAAGAGTACTTAAGCCAGGTCAAACGCTTGCAGTCGGATTTCAATCTTTTCAGCTTGTCACACGTCCTCAGAAGTGGAAACACCCATGTAGATTCTTTGGCCACGCTTGCTACCTCCTTGGCAGGGGATCTGCCTCGAATTATTCTTGTCGAGCATCTAGACAGAGCAAATGAGGTTGCAAAGGGCATAGTCCATATCCGTGAAGTCAGGGTGGGCCCTAGCTAGATGGACCCTATAGTGAGGTTCCTCAAGGATGATACTCTACCCGAGGAGAAGTCCGAGGCTGAAAAAATACGAAGAAATGCTTCTCGGTTCTGGTTGTCCGAGGACCACAAATTGTACAAGCACTCCTATTCTGGACCGTATCTACTGTGTATTCACCTTGAAGCATCAGAATTATTGCTTGAAGAGCTGCACGAAGGGATCTGTGGGAGTCACACAGGAGGAAGATCTTTGTCGTACCAAGCCCTTACCCAGGGATATTGGTGGCCGGAGATGTAGAAGGAGGCTCTTGAATATGTTAAGAAATGTGACTAATGCCAAATGTTTGCCCCAAACATCCATCAGCCAGGAGGGGTCCTTAACCCTTTGTCTAGTCCATGGCCGTTTGCCCAGTGGGGTCTGCATATTGTAGGCCCTTTTCCTAAGGCGGCAGGAAATAAGAGATATCTGTTGGTCGACACAGATTAATTCACCAAATGGGTTGAAGCTGAGCCACTGGCCAACATCAGAGATGCGGATGCTAAGAGATTCATCTGGAGAAACATTGTTACACGATTCGAGGTCCCTCGAACCCTCATTTCAGATAATGGACTCCAATTTGACAGCAAAGCCTTCAGGAGATATTGTTGGAAACTGGGGATCACAAATAGATACTCAACTCCAGCTTACCTTCAGAGAAATGGGCAGGCCGAGACTGTCAACAAAGTCATAGTCAATGGGCTTAAGAAAAGACTGGATGACGCCAAGGGAAGATGGGTAGAGGAGCTGTCGCATGTCCTATGAACTTATCAGACTACACCATGACGGTCAACAGGGGAGACACCCTTTGCCATGACTTATGGGGCCGAGGCTGTTATCCCGCTAGAGGCAAACTTCCAGACGCTGAGGACGAGCTCTTTCATTCCAAGCAGTAATGATGGACTGCTGGGGAAGAGCCTAGATCTGATCAATGAATGAAGAGAAAGGGCGGTGATCCAATTGGCCTACTACCACCAAAAGCTCAAGCAGGGACATGATGCCAATGTGAAGTTGAGACCATTGGCACCAGGGGACTTAGTGTTGAGGAAGGTCGTAGGTGCTGCCAAGAACCTATCCTGGGGAAAGCTGGGACCCAATTGGGAAGGACCATACCGAATTACCGCGGTAGCAGGTTTAGGTGCATACTACTTAGAAGACTTAGATGAAAAAGCTGTACCTCGTCCATGGAATGTAAATAACCTGAAAATGTATTATTATTGACAAAGGCATTTCTTTAATTCAAATTTTTAGTCCATTATGATTATATGTCTTGTGTTTTGGCAACCGACTAAGTACTAGACAGAATCAAGGTCTTGCATGGTTCTCAGACTCAAACCTATGGGGAAACTAACTACTTCAAGAAAAATCTAAGTACTAGACAAAACCAAGGTCTTGCATGGTCCTCGGACCCAAACCTATAGGGAAACTAGTTATTTCCAGAAAAATCTAAGTGTTAGACAAAACCAAGGTCTTGCATGGTCCTCAGACTCAAACCTATGGGGAAACTAGTTACTTCCAAAAAAATCTAAGTGTTAGACAGAACCAAGGTTTTGCATGGTCCTCGGACTCAAACCTATGGGGAAACTAACTACTTTCAACAAAGTGATGTGACATTTGATCTTAGGATTTAAAGGTTTATCTTTATAGGTGTTGCACGCTTAGCATTTTTTACCCGTTATGATAACCAACTCATGAGGTATAGGATTCATATTATGAAGTTATTGCTTCTTATAGTCTATTCAGCGAAAGCAAGTCGTAATAATAAAGTGGCTCAATTGTTAATCAGAATCTAAGTGGAAATTATTATTATGGACTTTACATTTTTTTTTTTGTTGCTGTTTCAAAAATGGAAAACAAGTCACACTGCTGAGACTGTTTAGCTAATAATCAAAGCACAAGTTATATAAGTAACAAAACTCATCATAGCGAAAATTAACACATGAAAAGGGAATTGCATATATTTAATCCAAGTGTTCCATTACAACAGTTCGAATATCCAAAAAAAAGGGGAGAAGAGAAAGAAACATGAGGCAAAAGCACAACAGAGGCAGCCTATTTCTTTAATTTGATCTTCATTCCCCCCTTGGGAGGCTGGTCTGAAGCGGCCTCAGGGTCCTCGGGGCTTTCGCCTAGGGGAATGGCCTGCAGTGGCACCACAAGGAGAGCTGTCTCCTCAACATGAGGGGCCTAGGCATCAGCTAAGGGCCTTGCAGCATCCTGGAGTGCTTCCTGGTCAGGGCCTTTGTCTATTTTAGTTACCCCAGAAGGCTCAGCCTCCTTGGCAGGCTCATCAGGAGAAGTTGAAGCAAGTGCAGTGTCAGGATGGCCTGCCTCAACCACCTCGAGAGAAGTACCAATCTCGAAGTTAGGAGGACCTGGCTCTCGGATGGTAGGAGAGTAGCATACATTCTCTACCTTCCAAAGGTCAGATGAAGCCTCAACTCCAGCTTGCTTAAGGGCTTCATTCCAAACCTGGGAACAGTAGAGCCTGCATACCCCAGGTACTTGAGCCTTAAGAGTGGCCTAGGTCTCATCCATTCCCAAGGCATAAGCCTCATCCTCGACTTTCTCTTTGGAGCTCTTAGCCTCTGTCCTAGCGAACTCTGCCTCCACCTTAGCCCTCAAGGCTTCATCCTTGGCCCACTCCGCGACGTTCCTAGCCCCCTCCGCCTCGGCCAGCTTCCTCTTTAGATCAATGATTTGCTTATTGGCAATCTTCAGCTGATCCTCAGTTTCGATTAGGTGCCTTGTCTGGTCCTCGGCCTGTTTTTGAGCGCCAGCTAGGCCTGACTCAGCACTATCTCTGACCCTTGTCATCTCCTTTAGAGCCTCCCTCGCTTTCAGGAGATTGGCCTCGGAGTTCTTAAGGGTCCTCGTGGCATCCAGGCGCTTGTCACGCTCGAGCTCCAGGGCCCTGCTCTGGTCGTTAGCAGCCTCTTCCAACCTATAAGTGGCCTGGACAACCTGCCAATTGAAGCAAGCACACGATGAGTCGGAAACTAAGGAACAAAAGTCAACAGAGTCGCAAGTGTTCGAAGTCTTACCATGCCCAAGTACCTCTTCATGCTGAGGAAGACCTTCTGCCTCCTCATATTCCCCAACTCGGCCATGTCGGCGGGAAGTAGTAGGCACCTCTCCAGTGCATCGGTCATGTAGGCACCTTCACCCCCTCGGAAGTCCCTGAGGGAGGCGTTTTCCATCAGAGGCTCCCCATGGAGCATTGGGGCAGGAAGCTAGGCTTGGGGCTTGGACTGTGTGGCGACTTCCTTTTCTTAGCCCTGGTGCCCAACTTTCAGTTGTTTTGAAGCTCGTTGGGCTTCATCTTCCTCCTAAGAGGAGCGAGGTTACCCCCCATCAGTGGGCTCTTTGCCTTTGGAAGCCCTCTTCCTTTTTGGGTCGGCAGGCTCGGGCCGAGGAGGCAGAGTCGGCTGGGGAGGAGGAGGAAGTTTAGACCGAGGAGATGATGACTTCGATTGGGTGGAAGATGACCTGGTCTAAACAGGCAGAGACTTGGTTGAGGGAGGAGGAAGCTTGGACTGTGGCTTCCCCGGCGCGTCCTTCCCCGCTTGGCCCTCAATCAGGTCAAGCAAGTCGGTTAAGGGTTTCTTCTTAAAACCCATTTCGGCCTGAGAAGAAATCCCTACTGATAGGAGATCCGTTTTAGTCAAACTAGGGTCGCCTAAGTCACCAGAGGGATCCTCGGATAGGTTAACTTGGTCGAATACACCAAAATCGTCTTCGGCCTCTACAGCTTAATGAGACGAGGAAGGGCCTGCCAACAGAGCGCCTTTTGGGACAGGAGATCCTTTGGGAATCAAGAACTCATGTTCTTCTATAGTGATTCTGTGAAGTCGAGGATTTTTGGCTCTGATCACGTACTTCGGAGCCGAGAACGATTTCTGGATGGGATCGTACCCGAGGATCTTGTGAGCGGCTCTGACTTGGTTATCAGCTTCGTTCACAAAAACCTTCGCCTTAAGGATGGTTGCCAAATCTTCCCGGTTGACCAAGTGAAAGTGTCGGTCAAAGACATGTGGATCTGCAAAAAAGAAAGTATATTCATATTAGCAGCTAAACGATGCAAACTATGGCAACACAAAAGATCAACCCTCTCCTACTCTGAATACCCCACCTGGCGCCCTCTCCTTTGTCGGACAGGGAAAGCCGTCGTGCCACCTCCCTAACACGATGAGAAAGTCCTTATTCAACCCCTTGCTAGACTCAGGGAGGCACTGAATAAGCCGAACCTTGTCATCCCTCGTTTTCATGTAATAGGATTTACCCTTTAGGTGTTGAAGGTTGTAGCACCAGTTTACATCGTGATGGGTCAACCTCAACCCCATTTTCTCGTTTAAAGCGTTCACACAACCCAGGATCCTAAACATATTGGCGGCGCACTGGTTGGGAGCTAGTCGGAAATGCCTAAGGTAATCCCTCATCACCGGCCCCATAGGGATTCTCATACCACCCTCGATAAAGGCGATTATGGGAATCACTACTTCATCATCTTGCTTCCTAAAAAACCACTCCCCTTCTTCACAGTATCTCAAGCCTACGTTACTAGGTACCCTATAATCGGCGATGAATTTCTCCATCGCCTCTTCGGACTCAACCAACTTTTTTAATTTACCCATCCCTAAAAACGGCTAAAGGGTTCAGGGAAGGACGAAAGAAATAGAGGAATAAGGAGAGAGGAAACTTAGAAGAGAGAAAGCATGAGTTAGGGAAATAAGAAGACTTACAGAAACGAGGAAAAGCTCCTCGAACAGGCTTTTTATGCTGAAAAGAAACGCGAGTTTTACTGGAGATTTGACTGAACTCAGGATATGTGCTCAAGAACTCTTGAATGTGAAAGTAAAGAGGCAAATCAGTTCAAATGGGCATTTATACCTTCGATTTAAAATAACCGTGCGGGTTTTCCCGCCCATAAAGTTAAAGAAAGCCCCACCGTTTGATTACCATCACACCATTGAACGTGGGGAGCACAGAGCCACCAGAATTTAATGAGGGCGCGCTCCGTATACCGAAGCGCTAGAAACGTGCCTTGGACACGCGAAAAGGCTCTGGCATTGATGGAGGACAAGACTTGACATGCCACGATAAAGGCCCGAGGACATCAAAATCCTCATCTCCGTCCGAGGAGCCAGACAGCAGGATTTTGAGGGGCTATTGTGGGGTTAAAGACTTTGGCCACCCTGGCCCACTTTATACTAAGCCCAAGGCTCACGCCGAGGAAGAAGAAATGTTCGAGGCCGAACGGAGAAAGTTCGAATTGCGAAGGAGCATCGCTGAGGACAATCCTGTCCTCGGCGAACCGAGATCATAGAAGGGAAAAGTAGCACGCCATCAAGGGCAGCCTCGTAGAGCATCTCAAGAAACAAGACGAGTACAGTGGGTCATTCATGGGAGCTTGCTTGGTGGAGGAGCAATTCAAGGAGGAACTGTCACCTCCACATTAAATGCCTACAACTAACGTTCTGGCCGCATTAATGAGGAAATGACCCATGAATAGTGCTGCTTTGGTTGCTGCAACTCACAGAGGGTTTGGGACGATGGCTGATGGGATAAGCACTCAAGTAGTGACCTGCATGATCAATAAATGGAGGGCTAAGATCAACTAAAAGGGGGTATATAATGTAAGAGATCCTCCAGAAAAGGGGATCGAAGGTTGGGAGTAGAAAACACTGTAGCAACTTGTATCATCTTTGTAACCTTTGCGACCAAGCACCGAGAAAATAATAAGAGCAAATGGCTCCTCGGACAAGTGCCCAGGATAGAATTTCATACTTAAAACCCATTTCCTTGTTACTTAGTTTACCCATAACCATGTTCATTCGTTGCTATCTTCACTAAAGCCTAGTTCTTAAACCCATTATTTACAAATTTATTGTATTGGGCTAGTTGGGCCTGAGTTAACTCATCCAACAGTGGAAGTGCTCAGACCCACCCCCTACAATATATATTAAATATATGGGTAGGTCGGGTTGGGTTTGGCGGGTTTGGAATTTTATGACCCAAATCCAACCCAACCCGCTATAAAAAAATATTTGTAACCCAACCCAACCCACCAATAACTTACTTTATTTGACGGGTTGGTGGGTTGGCTGCACACCCTTATCAATAACTTACTTTATTTTAAATAAATAAATAAATTGAATAAAAGTACGGCGTTTAGAGAAAAAAAGGATGTACTTGAAAAAAAAGCACCTAAAAAAAATTAATCAGGTTGAGTATGATCTTGATTTTTAAAATAAAATATATATATTATTCTTGTTTTTTTCCCTTTGAATAGTTAGATGAGCTATTTTAGAACCACAATTTAATAACACTTTTTCCTACAACTATCTTATATGGCAGACTATGATTAGTTGTTTGGCATTTTTAAATAAACTAACAACTTTTTTTTCCATCACTCACAAATCACAATCAACCACATAAAATAGTTATGGCTAAATTTGTGGTCCTATAATTTTTTTTTTTTTGGGATAAATGCATGGTTTACCGGTACTTACCATTCAACATTGGATTTCTAAGAAGGTGGAATGCTGACTAGAATTCCATGACCAAAGAGAGACAAGTATTATGGTCACCGCTTGGACCATACCCAAGTCCAATTATGAAATTACGAAATGTTAATCATCACGGGGATAAAGTTTATGACATCTTTCTGATTTTTCAAAAAAAAAAAAAAGTATACAGAAGCTGCCATGCGAAGTAATATTTTGTCATGAAAAATATGACAATGGAGACTTCAATCAACCCTTCCTTTGTCCCTTAAAAGACAAATTTTAATTAGTTGGTTCATCGTTTTGATTGAATGGACTTTTATGAATGGAGTTGGAAAGTTGAGATTGAAGGAGCATTTTATAAAGTTTTTGACGAAATTAAAGAACAGAGACTTGCTTGGAAGTCCGCAGACTCGGCTTGAGACTGATGAAATTGATTTTTTTTTTTTTTTAAATTATGGAAAGACCGAAACTTTATTCAAAATTTGAAAAAGTAAGTGTATTTTGGAGAAGGTTCTTGCTCTAAGAAATAAGAATTTTCTTCAATCCAAACAAAGAAATCAATAATACCTAAAACATGTTTTGCTAATAAATGAGTTGATCTATTATCTTACCTACGAATATGAGAAAAATTCAACCCGACGAAAATAATTCCTTGGAAATTGATTATTTTTGTTTTATAGTGTTTTTTATTTTGAACCGTGACTTGTGATGGTCATATTGTTAAAAGAACGTGTGTTTTGAGGTTAAATTGTATCTTATACCATCATAACCTATAAACGTGTTTTGTTTATCCCATCGATATATAACACTACCGGACCCTTTGTTATATTTACGTATGATGATTACATAATATAAGTTTCTTGGACAGTTTTGCCCATCCAATACACCTATTCGCGGACTTCGTTACGTGGACGGTGAACTGTTCAACCACTCAACGCAAGCAAGCTAGAAAGTGGTAGCGTTTTTTTTTTTTTTTTTTTTTTTTTTTTTTTAGTTTCATCCTATGACGTCCGCTCCTGATGATGCAAATAGCATCATTTTTTTTATTAGTGAGAGAGTACCAAATGTTTGAAGTAATATATGTATACCATGAAAGAACTTTCAAGTGGGTTTAAAATGACCTACTTGGTAAAGTTTTTTGTCATCAAATAAAAAATAAAGTTTCAATCTCGTTTAAAAAAAAAAAAAAACAATTAATATCTTGACTTGATGAGAAAAAACAATAAAGTTCAAACCTTATTGTCTATACCAAAAAAACAAATAATATCTTGACTTGATGAGAAAAAATCAATTATTATAAAGTGAACGCTATAAATTGAAATATTACTATATTTATAAAAAAACAAATAGGGTAAATTGTAAAGTAAACTCGTATACACGCTAGCATGTCACTTTACAACCAAAACTAACGAAGAGTGGAGTTTTGTTAACGGAATCGAATTTCATGATGTAAAATTCAATTTTTCAAACTTTATAGGATAAAATTCAAATAATCCAAAACTTTAAGGGTGTAATTGCAATTTACAAAGAAAAAAACAAAACAAAACAAAACACCGACAATAGCTGAAAGAATAGGAGGAGAGGATGGTTGATGTGAGCCCGCTGAGGACTTTGCCAAACCCAACCAATCTCAACCTAAAAGTAAAACCCCAACTCTCTTAAAAAGTATTTAGTCTTTTGTTAGTAAACAAACTAAACATAATGCTAATATCTCGTAGGTAGCTGATGCGACATTATATTTATCATTTCTGTTGATTATATATATATATATATATGTATGTATGTATGTATTTTTAATTTTTATGATATGCTTCAAAAGCGAGCATATATTAATTTCTCATAGCATTTGAAGCTTGACATCATTAGACTTAAAGAACAATCAAAGATGGTCTTGGCTTTGCACATGCATCACTTACTTTTCCCACTTGAATGTGTTTGTTAGTTGAGATATATATATCAGTTCGCTTTCACAACACTCAATTATGAGTTTTCAGATGAATCAGCAATATTGCTTGCTGACATTCAAATGGGATCACTTTCTCAAATATGTAATTTTCATTTCTATTACTTTTCCCTTAGGTTTAAGATTAATCAATGTGGGGCCGCACTGGTTTATGGTGCCAGAGATGAAAGAGACTTTCCCTTACAATGTGTCACACATTCCATTAAATCATGAAATATATGTTAGATCAGGAAAACAACAAAAAAACAAAAACAGAAACAAAAACACAAAACAGAAACAGAAACAAAAACACAAAACACAAAACAAACTATTAGAGTGAACATTCTCAAAAAAAGAAAAAAAAAAAAAAAAAAAAAAACTATTAGAGTGAAAGCGACTTTTTTTGGTATATGGTATGGGTGTTGGACTTTTTTTGGTCACAAGTTAGGTCTGAAGAGACGGGGGCTAGATTTTCATTTTCTAAAAGCCCATTCTTATAGCATTCAAATCTTCTATTGTCTATTGATTCTTTTTAGCTTTGATTGAGGGAGGCTTTGACGAGAATAAAAAACCGCTGCTATATTTTATTTATATATTTATTTTATATTTCAATTGAGGAGAAGAATTTGAACTCTAATTCCCTTAATAAAAGAGTATTATATAAAATAAGGTAACACGTTATTAGGAAGTTGATTTAAATGATAGTTATGGCCATTTTGGTTTAAGCATTGAGTGAAATATAGCAAAGTTAACTTATTTTGACACGCTAATGTTTGACTTAAATAGAACCCAAGTAAAATCTTAAAATGAAATTTTAAAATGAGACCAATCTCTATGATTTTCGCTAATACTCACAAGGTTTATTTAGGGAAAAAAAAAAGCTCATAAAGTTTGAATATATTTAGTATGTAAGAATAAATTTTTTTTAACAAATAAATATTATATTTGGTATACAAGAATAAATATTATAATTGAATGATTATCTATATGAAATAATTATTAAGTTTCATTTTTATCACATACAAATAAATTGCTCTTTAATATTGCTCCTTAAGAATAGCTATATCTTATCATCCCTAGTCACTCTAAAGGATTGTAATTTGTTATAGGTATATTTTAAAAAAATAATAATAAAAAAACCTCTATTAATGCACACAATAGTTTAAAAAAACAAATAAACCCCCACTCCAAAAATCTCTCTCTCGCTCTCTCAAAAAAGTCTTTGCCAAAAAAAATTATTAATTATCCGTTTCTTTGATACGTAAATAGTGTATATATATATAGATATATATATATATATATTTATATATATATATGTTATGCAATTGAAATACAAAAATGCTTTCTTTATTATTTTTCTTTAAATGGTCACATGATTGATTTGAAATAAATAAACAATAATCTTAACTTTGCAAATGTTTAATTTTTAGGATAATTGAGTTCTACAACAAATTTAAATACAATTATATAAATAAAATATTTGGGACATATTATATTATTTTGTTTTATATTGCATTATTGCATCTTCTAATGCCAGTAATCTGGACTGTATAATTAGCATTCAGTTATCACCGCTACTAACCACTCCTACAGAACTCAAGACTCAAAACTTAGTCTTAAATATTCAATGTATGTTATTCCTCAATCACGTACATATCGTGATGAACAACGTCCAAATTTAAATCCCATACTATCTTCGATCATGTGCCTCATATTTTCTTCCTTCCTTCCTTGTCCAAAACTTCCAATTACAGTAGTGATCTTTATAATTTCAATTACACTCAAGGAACACATACAATATCCTTCTCATGATCTAATGCTATCTTGCTAATTTCAAATTCATCCAATGCCTTCATTTTTCACAGGACCATATATGTATAATTAAAATTGGGCCAAATTTGAAGTAAACAAACGTGTAGATCAACAACAAAGTTGATGAATATCAACTAGAACAAAAACCAAAATACAAACGAAATATAAAGAAACTGGAATTCTAAAACAGAAACAATTTTAAATTCTCAAAATAGTTACTGAATGTAAGATTGGCCAGTGATATCAATATCTCGATCACCAGTTGAGGGAGGAGGGGTGTGCTTGGGCTTTGGGGTGGCCTCAACAGGCCCATCAGCACTCTGGGTTTCACTGGCTGGTGGCTTTACTGGTTTCTTTGGTTGGCCTGGCTCAGTACCATACATTCCTCCACCATAAGCATCATGGGTCACTGCTTTCATTGGCGTTATGTTTGGCGCTTGCTTCTGCTTCTGATCAACGTCCTCCTCCTCCTTATCTCTCTCCTTTTCCTTTTCCTTTTCTTTTTCCATTTCCATTGTTTTACTTTTTCAGTTTCTGTGTGAATTGAATTGTGTTCCACTTGCAAATTTTTAGGATATGAATGTGGACCATGTATGGTAGCTATACATAGCTAGGTATTTGTACTAGTTCAATGTTGAGAAATGAATGACACGTAGTGTTATGTTCGTTTTTGTGTGGCAATTTGAACTGCTGACACTTGTAGGGGTCATTCATGGCATCCCAGGTTTTATGTTGTGTTGGGTTGGTTGAATATCTTTCTAAAAGCATGATTAGGCATTACTTATCTAAAAGCCCACCGTCCAAATATTGTATTTTGTGCATCTAAAAGCCCACACGTAGTATTATCTTTCTAGATTAAAAAAAAAAAAAAAAAAATTTCCATTGACATGCCTGATGTTTCCCTAAAGTCAACTTACTCTCTAGACATTGTTAGGTCAATTAGTCATTTTTTTTAATTGTATTAAAGACTAAGTTAGCTTTATAGACCAAATTAATTAATTTTAAAAAGCCTTGGACCTAATTGGCATTAATTTAAATCTCAAGGTATGTTTCTATTGTTTAGCTCAAAAAAGAAAAAAAAAATCTCAAGGTATGTAAATAAATTTACCATTTTTTGGGGTAGAAATAGATATTAATTAAATAAATAGGCCCTTATTAGATCAGGGGAAGTCATTACATCCTATTCCAGTAGGAATTTAGGTTTTAGGATAGGATTATGATAAGTTAGTTCAATGTGATTTACAGCCTTTACTTGATTACAACCCAATTTAGTAAGGAAATTCGTTGTTATAGTTAGCTCAACTGGTAAAAGTTTTTTGTTGTTAAATAAGAAATTTGAAGTTCAATCCCTCTTACATCAAAAACCAATTGGTATTTTAGCCTAATAATAAAATCAATCGTCATTAAGGAATGTCATAGATATAAAATACAATTGTATCTATAAAGTTTTCCTATAAAAAAAAAGTTAGGAACATGACAAGAACAAGCAATGGACACAATTTCCATAGCATCTAACAATGAGAATCCCATCGCGTAGAGCCCAAATCTTCTTAAAAAGGCTAGAAGTAAAACCAATTGTCCGATGAAACCCCTGACCCATTCCCCTTCTGAGTTGCAAATGAGGGCCACTAGGCCCACCACCACCCACAAAACCAGAGGAGAAAAGAGTGACCCATTCTCTTTCTTGAGTTACACTTGGGGTCATTCGTGCCACTTTGCTATACATGGCCCCATTTGTGCTTTTGATCTTTTGCTTCATATCATGCATAAAAAAGTGAAATACTATTAATAGCAATGGGTGCGACTTTCAATTGGACACCATTCTTCTCTCTCTCTCCAAAAAGAAAAAGAAAAAAGAAATCTTATGTGTTGACTAAATTTTCCAAAAAATTGTTTATTTTCAAGTATTTGGTTGCGATTATGTACAAATACATTATTCCAAATTGTTTAGTTCGTAAAATATTTTCAAGATGCTAAAACAACACCATCATTCCGAATTTCAACAAAAACCCAAATCATCAAAAATCACAATAACTAAACACTATAATCAATCATTACAAATAAATTTATTCATTTCAAATCAATCCAAAACCATTCACAAAAAAAGGACAACATTAGTTTTATAGATATATTAAATATCAAGATTTATTACATTTATGACAAATCTGAAACAACAAAAATAGTAATATAAATGAGTCAAAGAAAAATATCAAGAACAACAAGCAAGTTTTTATGTTTGAGAGTTTCATAATTTAGAACTTTAGATCAACAGGATTAGGTCTCACGGTGGAGAGGGAGGTGAGAGCTAGAGAAGAATCTTGAATAGTAATGAGTGGCGGTGCGACGTTTAGATGGAGGAGCGATGGGTTTCAGTCCTCTATAGCTTGAGTGGGTTTCGGCTGCATAGGGTCTTTAACTCTTTGTAGCTCGAGTGGTAACTGGTAAGGCGTAAATTGTTTTATGCCTTTTAAGGGGTGTAAAACAATTTACGCCCCATGAGGCCTTATTTTCCGATCAAATTGAAAATTTTCAGTTTGACCACACCATATTCAATCGGGCCCAACACCTGAAAGTGGAGAAAATATTTTCAATCAAAATAAACACAACCTCAAGCTCATTCCTCTATTTATATAGTGACATGTTGTTTTGATGGAAAACAGTTTTTGCATTTCCAAATATTTGGTACAGTAGAAAACGCAAGTCAACAAAAAAAGTTTTCAGTGATCAATAGAAAACAGCCTCAACAAAGTAAAAAACATTAAACATTTTATTTTGTCAACAGAAAACAAATTCAATAGAGAAAAAACATTTTTCAACCTTTTAAGAGCGAAAACATTTTTCAGAATGTTATATACTCAAAATATTATTGCGAATAAACTTCACACCACCAAATATCTCCAAAATAGTAACGTTTCTCTCTTAATTCTCTTTTTCTTTTAATGTATCGCTGTCATCGAATAATCTTTTCTACTCAAAGCAGTTACTTTTTCACTTTAATTAATTAAAAATAATATTTCATCTTAATATCATGCATATAGCCCAAAAAGCTATCGTATGCAACAGATGTCACTTTCAATGAACACCATTCTTTTCTTTTCCTCTTCTTCTTTTGCTTTGTTTTGCTTAATCCTAGGAGGAGTTGGGATGGTGTGATCTTCCCATTTTCTCTAATTCCACATGAGGAAAACCCTAGTCTTATTATAGCAAAATGTTTGGTAACATTTTTTTGTTAATTTTAATTTTTACAACTATTAGCCTGTTCTGTTACGATTAATGCATAATAAAAGTGATGTTATAATGATGAATTCATATAAAAGTAATATTACTCTACAAATTAAGAAAATAATTCTTATCTTAGCTAGCACTAATGAATACCCTTAGAGCAATTGTTAATAAACTATATTAGAAAAGTTGTTAACGTCATTTTCATGAAAAATATAAAAAACTGTTAGAAAAATTAATTACTTAATCATTTTTTCATAAAAGATTTCTAAAAATAATTCATAAACCAATGATTTAAAAACTTTGTTAACATTTCTCTTATTTGAATAAAAGCCTCTTTCTCGAAATATGAAGAAGAGAAAATGATGAAAACGTGACACATTCTTCAAATTTATTGGTGAGATACCATCCAATCATCTGCACATGGGTTGAGTCAATGCTAGTGTGTAGAGCTAACGGTATGTTTTCCTCTTCTGCAGAAACAAAATTTGAACTTGACTCTCAAAGAAACCTACGGTTTCATGCATTCTAGCTACCATCGTTGAGTCAAATGGAAAGAGAATCTTGTGACTTCAATTCCACATCCTTATCTCAAAGAGGACAAGTTCTTCCAAGCCTATCTGTCATGTTTACTGTTTAGTGATGAGTTTCTCGAATTCCAAAAATAGGGGAGCTGAATTAATTAGGTGAACAGGAACTGGTTGTTTTAGAGAAACCTTGACAAGTCAGAAATACAACGTGGTCACGGACTCACGGGTCAGCTTGTGAAGGTCAGAGCTGGCTTAACACGCTCACTGTTAAAAAAAAATCTAATTGGACTTACTTTAATATGTAGACATGTAGTGGTTAGTTTCTTGCTTACAGTTTCTGAGTTTCCCCGGTTTTGTTTGGCTGTTCACTTGCAACTTCGGTCATAACAGGTTTTTTGGAATCATGGGTTTTATTAATCAAGAAACCGGTTTTGTCACTTTGCACATTAATTACTTTTGTGTATGTTTGGAAGGATAACAAGTATGATGTGAGCACCCCCTAGTTTTGGTATTTCCTTTGGGGCAAAGTTAATTATTTGGGTTTAGTATCTAATTGTACTAGACCTCTTACAATGGTGACATATGTCCACTTTTGATCACTTGTTATTATCTCAACTAGTCGCGGACCCACGCGTTGCGTGTGATAAATTTGTTTATGATAATGTTATTATTATATATTATTAATTATTAATATTTTTCTATGTATTGCTGCTCAAGCTGCATTATATATGTTTGACCAATATATTGTAAGATTCATGGTGATTGGAGGTTTTGGTGATGGAATTAATTTTGTATTATTAGAGATTTGTATTCGGAATAGAATGAGGAAATTTTATTATAGATTTTTATTTTGAAAACAAAATTTCTACCATACTCGATTGGCTAATTTGTACATTTCCAAGTCAATTGAGCACATTTTGCGTCCTTCGTTTTCATAAGGGTAAGGGCATTTATGATCCCAATGATCTACTCCATTTTTCTTGCATGCTTGGTTTTTTTGGGATACGAAATGTGTTTGTTCCAAAAGTTGTATGTCGAAGGATTTGTTGATAGTTTTGCAGCAATTGTTTTCCATTTGGTTGGTTTAGAATTAATTGCAATATTGGATCCATGAAGTCAGTTTTTTTTTTTTTTTTTCAAAAATATAACAATGACTCTAGAACAGTGCACAAATTCATTGGATAAAGTTAATAAAGAGAGAAGATATAGGACTACAATATTTTGTGGCACAATTTTGAACGTGATAGATTGTGATTAGTAGAGAAAAAGTAGTTCATGTGAAAGTAATAGACATCTGTTGTGAATTCAAAATTGTGTATCTCATGTTGATGTTGCCTAAAAATTTTGGCGATTGTCTTCCAACATTAGTAAATATTTCGAGCAATAATTCTATAGGTAATTCATGTTGTATGCTCATTTTCGTGATTGTGTAGAGAGTATTTTAATGATATTTTTGGTTTGTATTTTTGAAGTTGTTTAGGATTGTAATTTATAGTGTTTTGCTTGTTTTATGGATGAGTGGTTGTTTAAGTTATTAGCAATTTTTTTTTTTTTTTTGAATAGAAGCCTTTCATATACCCTCCACTATAAAGCTTAAATCTTATAGTATTGAATATATATTTGAATTGTAACTTACGTTTAATGTTCTCCCCCATAAAATGTATCATTATTGAGATGTCTTGATTTGAATTGATTTGTGATGCATAATTTTCATCCGCCAACCTAGCAATGTCTTAAACAATTTTATAGAGTTTTCATTAGCAATCACATATTCCATGTATCTAAATGATCAGCAAATGATGAGGATAGCAAATAAATTAACATGTGTCAGTTACTTTCATTAATGGTAAAATAACAGTTGTGGAGCAACCAAATAATTCTATATCATTTGCATAACAGAGTAGTAAATTTTAGATTGAACATGTACCCTATTCAATAAATAACTTTGACTTTATCTTGACAAACCTGTGCCATACACCCACAACCTTGCTTTTATGTTCTTTAAAGCAGTGTGGAGAAGGTGAGAAGTTAATATGACCCCAAATGATTCTATTTCTAAGATATCACCATATCACAACCAGCATGAGTTTGTTTTTTAGTTGAATAACAATTCTTATCCTTAACAATTAATTAGTATTAATTTTATTTGATAAAAAAGTCTAAAATTATATCACTAATAATTGTATATAACTATATATCACTAACTTAAATTAGATATCTATTGATGACAGTGCAAGCATTGAATATTGCAAGAAGAAACAAAAAGAGAGCCGTCGCATAAGTTGTATATATCATTGTTATTAAATCCGTTCCGTTTTGGCCGGAAAATTTCGTACCGGGATGCAATCTGGAACGGTAATGCCACTGATTCCACCTCGGGTCCAATTCCGGACAGTTTCGGGTCATTCCAGCCGTTCCGGTCAATTCCGGTAAATTTCGGCCGGTAGCAGTTTTTAGCCAAAAAAAAAAAAAACAAAAAAAAGACTTAAACTAACAAACCCATCAGCACAGCATGTTTCCACCTAGCATTGATCGCCTGAAGAAGTTCAAATCAGATCTGCTATGGAGCCACCAAATGATTTTTAAAAAAAAAAAAAAGGAAGAAGAAGAGAATAGAAATTTAGAGCCATTGTGGAGGAAGCTCAAGTTTTAGCTGCGTTTAAAACTTTCTTCTTTAATGCTACACTTAAACTTCTATTCTGGCCTCTGGGCCTCTGAAACTTTCCAAGAAGTTGTAACTGATGGGAATTGGAAATGAAGAAGAATAAGAGTGGAGGAGAAAGTCATTGCACGTGGGATGGTGGGGTTTGGTGAAAAGGGGGCTTCCTAGTATATAAATATCCATCAATGTTGTTTATTTACAAAAATACCCAAATTTAAATTTTAAAATAATAAATCTAATTAATTTATTATTATGGCAGCATTTCTTTTAAAACACTATATTACATTCATTAAGAATAGCATTGAGTAATAACTTTTTTTTATTAATTACTAATATATATATATATATATAAAAAGTGGTGATTTCGAAACGGTCTAAAATGGTACGCCGAAATAGGCCGGTACCGAAATATTCTGTTCCTATAGACAAACCGGAACGGGCACCGAAACAGTATTCATAACATTGGTATATATAAATAAATTATTAATAATTTTGAAGTAGCTGAAAATTAATTAATATCCAGATCAATTACTGAAGACAAAAGAAGAACCACTCCATATCTAGTTTTGGAAGGAATGATTTCCCTGCAGTCCACAGCTTAGACATAAGATTTGAAACCTCTCAGAACAGTTAAATTAAAAGGAAAATGAAAAAGAAATCAATTGGAGGAGTAATTGTTGTTTTAGTGCTTTCCTTTTCACCGTATTTTTTGGAGATAAAAGAACTCCATATGAACCGGCTTTTAGAGGACAAAATTTAAAGGCCCTATGAGAAAAAAGAATTTTTATAACAGGATTTAGTCATAAAGAAGAATGATAAAAGAAAGCAGATAAACAAAACAAATAGAAAAGTACTTTTCCAGCACTAAAGAATTCTCAGTTCACATTGGCATAAAGTTCAATATAATAAATCCATCACTAACCACATACATACCTTGACTGATTTCTAGAGCACCAATGTATAGGTTGAGAAGACAGACGTTGAAGTAGCATGTGAGGGATGTTCTAACGCTAATAACATAAAAATGCTTGTGCAGTGACTTGAGTTTCATGAATTCACAAATTTATAAAATTGAAACCATGAATATCAAACCCTGTTTAAACCAAAGACCATGATAAACACAATTATGCAGAAAAATTACTGTAGAAAATTCAAACACCAGGAATCTTGTGTTGTAAGAGTAGCTAGGATGTGCATATATGCTGACATTGCAGGTGATAGTGAATTGCATCTCAAAATATTATATAATTTCTCAAACCAGATACATAACTGATTCACATCTAACCCGTTTATGAATCCAAAAGTCCAATGAATAAAAGTCCAATTCCAACGATAAACGGTTAGCAAAGAAGTTTAGGTCTACCCTCTACCTCAGCTAAAAGCAATTCGTTAACAACTTCCTAGGTAGCAGGTCCATTAAGATTGTATTCAGCACTTGTTTCGGTATCCACACCCACAACAGTACCAATATGCCAAATCTAGATCACATCTTGAACTGAGCAAACAAAAAAAGAACAAAAGGAAAAAAAGAAAAGAAAAGAAAAGAAAGTGACAATAGCAAAATAAGAACAAATCATTACTTTGTTAATGTTCACCTTCACAACACATTGAGAGCAAAACATTACTCATTATAATGTCACTAATGTTGTAAAGCAATTCGTTAACAACTTCCTAGGCAGCAGGTCCATTAAGATTGTATTCAGCACCTGTTTCGGTATCCACACCCACAACAGTACCAACATGCCAAATCTAGATCACATCTTGAACTAAGCAAATGAAAAATGAACAAAAGAAAAAAAAAAGTGACAATAGCAAAATAAGAACAAATCATTGAGAGCAAAACATTACTCATTTTTGTGTCACCAATGTTAATCACATTAGCACATTGATGACTGAACATATGGTAGTCCCAAAGTGGAATAGTTTCATCACTACTGCTGGAATAAACCATGTCTAAACCAAAAGACCATAATAAACATAATTATGCAAAAAAATTACTGCAGAAAATTCAAACACCATAAATTCAGAGTCACACTAAACAAACAGCGGAAGCAAACACCACAGCACTACACTAAGAACTCAGAGTCACACTAAGTCGTTGGAATCACACAGAATTTAAAATCCAGCAATCTAAAAACTCAAAACAAACAGACCCAAAAGAGGTAGAGCTCCAATTAAAAAACCCAGCAATAAAAAATTCAATATCCTAAAACACGAAAGAGGCAGTAAGAAGGGAAAAAAAAAAAACATCAAGCAAAAGAATAGAGCACAAAAGGAACTGAGATTTAGAGATACCTTAGCAGCTTCTATCAGTATTTATATAGGGTCCGTTTGGATTGAACTTATTGTTGCTGAAACTGAAAACTAAAAACTGAAAACTATAGCAAAATAATTTTTAAATGTGTGAATAGTACCGTGGGACCCATTTTTAATATTTTTTAGTGTGTGAACAGTAATAAATAGTGCGTGAACAGTAATTTTTGTCCCCTGCACAGTGAACCATATGAGGTTACTGTTCACGCGCAGGAAAAAAAGAAAAGAAAAAAAAAAGCTTGAAAACGCAACCCACTTTCAGCCACTTTCAGCCCAATCCAAACGCCCTCATAATGTGAAGAGAGGAAGACAGGAAGGAGGGAAGACAGAGAGGCTGTCGTTAGAAGGAAGTGAGGCTGGCGTGAATTTAATGTGAAACCGTAGAACAAAAGGTGGGGAAGGGGAAAGAACTAAAACATGGGGAGAATGTGTAACTGTTGAAGGGGAAGGGGAAAGAACTAAAATGTAGGGAGACAGGAAATTGACACCGTGTAACAAAAGGAAAAGAAAAACAAAAAAGTTTAAAGCATGAATACAGTGGTATTTGACGGGAATTAGTATTTCAGTTGTGATCAAATTCAAGTAGGATATAGTGATATACGGCTTAATATTATGAGAAATTTGAGAACATTAAAAAAAAATAAAAATAAAGCAATTTGAGAACGATTCTAAAGGAGAGAGCAATATGAGATTGATCGAACAAAACGTAATTTTGGCTGGTTTGTATTGCACAAACCAAGTAGGATACATATTTAAAAAAATAATAACAATAATAAAAAATTAAAAAAAAAAAAAACATAAAAGGTAAAAATTTGATACTTATTATTACTTTATCTAAAACTAATGTTCGCAGCTTAGTTTGTTATATATTTATCCAAAAAAAATGAAGAAGAATTTGATATAAACAACTACTTATTGTTACTTTATTTAAAGAAGTTGATAATAACAAAACAACTTATCTTTATTTTATTTAAAGAAATTTTTTTTTTTGAGAAGATTTATATAAAGAAGTTCTTTTTGTTAAAAATACTACAAAAGCTTAATTGTTGATGATATCAATATCTTTTCCCACTTCACGTATATTTATAGTTTTTTATGGGATAAGCTTTTTTATTTTGTTTTGAGAAAGCTTTTATGGGATAACTTTGTAACCATCCTAAACTTCCTTTTTTTTTTTAATAAATAAAAAAATAACTTTCGTACAATATGAGAGTTGTGGAAGGCTTGGGTTTAAGTTAAACTCTCTATCAACTAAAAGGTATAGTGAACAAAAAAACCTAAAATATATGCATGACAATTAATTAGGTGACAATATGAGAAAACGTTAGAGTACGATTAGATGAAGAATTTGGATTCAAACAAATTAAGAGATTTTTTATCAACTTATAAAATTTGTTACCGTACGTGATTGAAACGAGATTTAGGGGGAAATTTATTTATCATATCTTAGCTGGATAATATTATGGATATTGGATAATAACAATAGAGTTACACTAGGATTCTTCTGTTAAGATTTTCCTCCCACTATAAATATAATAGGTGATTCATGAATCAATCATAGTAATCAATCGTTCACAGCAACATGGCTGCTTCACAAAAAATTTTCTCTGCTATTTGCTTTTGTTTTTTCCTCCTCGCTCTTTGCACTTCTGCCTATGAGGTTTCTCACGATGGAAGAGCAATCACCATTGACGGCGCACGTAGGGTTTTGATTTCTGGCTCAATTCATTACCCTCGAAGCACTCCTGGGGTACTATTTTATTTTATTTTGTTTACTATCATGAATTGCTAATATATATATGATATGAATAACATTAGTAATATCCTTGTGAATTTTTAGTTTTGGGTTGTTTTATAAAAAAATTTAACGAATTACCACATGTTGTGCGTTAAGTTGATTATTTTCTCATATATAGGTCATAGTTTAGAGTAAACTTGTAGTGGGTCATAGTTCAAACCCTACCATGATATAAATTCATTAAAAAAAAGAAAAAAAAAAGATGTGTACCTTACCTAGATGGTGATGCATAAGTGATTAAGCCATATTCATCTATGTATGTTAATTAGCGTCAGGATTTACTCCTCTAGTTAGGAATGACACATTCATTGATTGCTCCTTTTGAAAGTAGGGTTTTTGTAACTACTTATTAGTAAAATTTTACCGATTATGATTCTAACATGTACTTTATTTGTGACTTTTTAGATGTGGCCCGACCTAATAAAGAAAGCAAAAGAAGGTGGACTAGATATGATTGAGACTTATGTGTTTTGGAATGCCCATGAGCCATCTCGTCGCGAGTATGATTTTTCTGATAATCTTGATTTCATAAGGTTTCTCAAAACCATTCAAGATGAAGGACTCTATGTTTTTCTTCGTATTGGCCCTTATATTTGTGGCGAATGGAACTATGGGTATATTTTAATTTTCTTTTTTTAACGTCATAACATCTTTTATTATTCTTGTGATAATTAAAATTTTCTAATATGGATTTAATAATTTCCTAGAGGGTTACCTGTTTGGTTGCATAACATGCCTGGTATTGAGCTTCGGACTGCAAATAGTGTATTTATGGTAACTTCTATAATTCTCATTGGATTATTGTTATGATTAATTTTGTGTGTACTTTCTAATATATATGGTTTTTTTTTTTTTTTAATAAATAGAATGAGATGCAAAATTTTACAACCATGATAGTTAATATGGTAAAAAACGAGAAGCTTTTTGCATCACAAGGAGGTCCAATTATTCTTGCTCAGGTATATATCTGAATTTAGTTATTTTAGTTTTTCTCTCCATGAGACATGAATATTTACCATACATCGATCTTTATGGTTTCTCTTCCGGTGATCTAATTATTTGTTATACTAATATTTGTTTTTATTTTTATTTTTATTTAGATTGAGAATGAATATGGAAATGTAATGACATCTTATGGGGATGCTGGAAAAGCATACATTGATTGGTGTGCAAATATGGCTGAATCACTTCAAATAGGAGTTCCATGGGTCATGTGTCAACAAAGCGATGCTCCACAACCTATGGTAGTATTTATTGTATTTTTTTTTATATATTTTATAAATAACTATATAGTAGTTTTAGAATTTACTAATTAACTTTGTCATTTATTAGATCAATACATGCAATGGATTCTACTGTGATTCATTCACTCCAAATAATCCTAATAGTCCCAAAATCTGGACTGAGAATTGGACTGGCTGGTGAGTATTATACTTTGTATTTAGTTGAATAATAATTATTATTTTCATGTATTAATGTAATTAATTAAAATATATTGTTAAAATTTTCTTATGAATTAATTATAGGTTTAAGAGTTGGGGTGACAAAGATCCACACAGAACCGCTGAGGATGTTGCTTTTGCTGTAGCAAGGTTTTTCCAAAATGGAGGCACACTTCAAAATTATTATATGGTTAGTACTTATTATTAATTATTGAGTTTGAAATTTCGAATGAATATGTTCATTTATTTATTACAAATTAATGAACTATCTTAGTTTATATAGCAACTGATGAAAATGATTGTTGTTTTTATTTAGTACCATGGTGGCACTAATTTTGGTCGCACAGCTGGTGGTCCCTACATTACCACTTCATATGATTATGATGCTCCTCTTGATGAATATGGTAACTATATATATTTTATTTTACATTAAGATTTCAATTTTTATACATATATAGTTTTAATTTATCAAAATCACAGGAAATTTAAATCAACCAAAATGGGGGCACTTGAAACAATTGCATGCAGTTTTGAAGTCAATGGAGATGACTCTTACTCATGGGAATGTTTCTACCATTGACTTCAACAATTCTGTTTCGGTAAGACACACGCACCATTTTATTTATTCAATATAAAAATGGGTCATGCCTAACAAGTGCTTTATAAAAATATGTATTTTTGTATAAAAATTTGACATATTATATATCTGAATTAGGCCACTATATATGCAACCAATGAATCTTCAAGTTGCTTTTTGGGGAATGCAAACAGCACCAACGATGCTACAATCAATTTTCAAGGGAATCAATATATGGTTCCAGCTTGGTCTGTTACCATCCTTCCAGATTGTAAAAATGAAGTATACAATACAGCAAAGGTAATTTATATAAAATATATACTATACCTGTCTTTTATTTATTTATTATAAAGTGTTTATGATATAGTAAAAGAATAATATTTGTGATTAACTAACATAGAATAATAATTATATTATAGGTGAATACTCAAACTTCAGTGATGGTAAAGACAGCAAACAAAGCTGAGAATGAAGGTGCAACTCTTAGTTGGTCGTGGAGGGCTGAGATTCTTAAGGATACTATATTTCAAAGAAAACGATATGTTTCTGCACACCAACTCATTGATCAAAAAGCTGCTACCAATGACACTAGTGATTATCTGTGGTACATTACAAGGTAAACGACTTAGCTTTTATTTTATTTATTTATTTTTTTGATTTATTAATCAATTTTTTTATTAATTAGTTTTTTTTTTTTTAATTAATAGTGTGGATATTAGAGAAGATGATCCAATTTGGAGTCAAGATATGTCCCTCAAAGTAAATGGCAGCGGACAAATCATTCATGCATATGTCAATGGAAAATATATTGGTAATAAGAGATTAAATTCTTAACTATTTTTAATATTTCAAGTTTTAATTGTGAGTTTAAATCGTTATTTATTTTAATTTTGTTGAAATTAGGATCTGAATGGGCCAAGTATGGAGTTTCTAATTCTGTATTTGAGCAAAAGGTGCAACTAAATCCAGGAAGAAATCAAATTGCGTTGCTTAGTGTTACAGTCGGTTTAGCAGTAAGTTTGATTTTTTATTTTATAAAATTTTTTATATGGATTAAGGTTTGATTTTTGGTGCCTCTTTGTTAATTAAATAATTTTAATGTAAACAGAATTATGGGCCAATGTTTGATATGATACAAACTGGCCTTCCTGGACCTGTTCAATTGGTAGTACAAAAAGGAGATGAGACAATTATTAAAGATTTATCTTCATATAAATGGACTTACAAGGTTGGATTGAATGGGTTGGAAGATAAGTTTTATGATTTGGATTCATACCAAGCTTGGAAATGGCAAGCCCAACAATTTCCTATCAATAGGAATTTCACTTGGTATAAGGTAATTGTACAATTTATAAAAAAAAAATTACTAGTATTTACAGTACTTGTTTTATTGTTGTATTATTCAAGTTATTTACTCATATATATTTTTTTTCAGGCCACATTTAAAGCTCCTTTGGGCACAGATCCAATAGTTTTAGATTTACAAGGAATGGGTAAAGGTTTTGCTTGGGTTAATGGCTTTAATATTGGGCGATATTGGCCAACCTATATTGCCGATGAGGATGGTTGTGATGTTGAAGTTTGTGATTATCGTGGTACATATGGTAGCTCAAAATGTTTAACCAATTGTGGCCAAGCTACACAAAGATGGTGAGAGTATTTTTTTTTTATATATAATTTTTATATTTTGAGATTTTGAAAATTGATTTTATTTTTCTAAATTTTAACATGTAAATTTTTTTTTTTGATATAGGTATCATGTTCCACGATCATTAATTAAAGATGATGAAAATACATTGGTATTGTTTGAGGAATTTGGTGGTAACCCATCATTAGTCAATTTTCAAACAATCACAATTGGAAGTGTGTGTGGCAATGCATATGAGAGTAATAATACATTGGAATTGTCATGCAATGAACGTCCAATTTCATCAATTAAATTTGCTAGTTTTGGTACTCCACAAGGTACTTGTGGATCATTTCAGAAAGGCAGCTGTGAATCAACAAAAGATGCATTGTCTATCCTTCAAAATGTATGTAAATTTTTTAGATGTTTATTTTTATTATCTTTTACTTATATATATGTATATACGTATATATATATAAATATATATATATATATATTCATTTTCATGTGAAGATTATATAATATTAACCAAATTTCTGTTTTAATTTTGTAGGCATGTGTTGGTAAGAACACTTGCACAATTGAGGTTTCTGAAGAGACATTTGGAGCAGTAGATTGTGGTGGAGTCCCCAAAAGACTAGCTGTGGAGGCTGTGTGCTAAATTTTTTATTTATGTTTTTAATTTTAGGTCTTGGGTTTCTCAGAAAAAAAAAAGGGTGTTGGGTCATAAATTATGTGGTTTTGTTTGGTAGTTAGGGTTAGGGTGTTATGGTTAGGGAGTTCAATTTCCTCATTTAGTACTGTTTACTTTGTTAAACAAATTAGTAATTGAAATCGTTTTTATGTGTTATATTTCTTGTGGGATTTTTTTTTCCTCTGCAATATGGAAATTACCTATATCGCTTGATTTATCTTAAAACAAGAATTTTTCTGATGCAGTTGCAGTAATTTATTTTACAATTTATCAGACAAATGTAACACAAAGAGTCAGTGACCCCAAGTAAAATATAATCATTATTAAATATGATCAAACTAATAGAGGTCTTCACGAAATTATTCTTCTACAAAAGGGTATTGGAGTTTTCAACAGGGTAAATAATTTTCTATCAATTGGTTTAATACTTTATTTCCCTTAAAAAAATTACAGTAGCACAGCAGCTTCCTATTACCTTTAGCAGGTTTAGGAAATCAGGGATTGGGCTTGAAATGGGCTTGAATCTTAGGAACTGAACAGTTGGGCTGAAATTATTATGGTAAAAATTGGGGGTTTTTCGTAGATAGGATCACAAAACTCTGATATAGACCAGTACAAAATAGAATGTCTACTTTAAATATAGGAACCTAAATTATAAGTTGGTATAAAATGAGGTATCAACAAGGATTACATTGAAATGAAAAAATAAAATTCTATAGGGACGAAAATGAAAACATGTTAAAGTTAAACGGTGTAATTTGTAATTTAACTTTTTTTAATCATTATTGGACAGTTAAAAAATCTATTTTGAGATGCAAGAGTCAAAAAGACCATTAAATTTACCCTTTTCTTTTTTCAAAATTAACCACACTCATAACTCTTATTCAATCGTTTCTCCAAAAAAAAAAAAAAAAAAAACTCTTATTCAATCTTATGGGCCAGGGCCAATAGAAGCCCTCTTGCTTGCCTCTGAATCAAAACGTGTAAAGGTGTCACCCTATAGTATAAAAACCTTCTATAACGTAGTGTATTTGTTTTTATCTAATGGCACTGTGTATTTTAGATTTGATCTAATGGCAAAGTTTCTCAAAGTATGAAATTCCATAACTATTTAGCCACATATTTTACAAATAACTTTAGGGTATGTTTGGAATAATAAAAAAGACTTCTAATCACTGTTGTATTTCTCTGGATATATATGTTGTCAAAGATTTTGCTAAGGAAGATTATGATGCTAAATTTGTGGATAAAAATTGTGAAATTAATACCGCTCAAATTTGATAATGGAAAAAGTTTGTATAAACTTGGTTCAGTTGGTTGTAACTCTTCCCCCCAAAAAAAAAAACAAAAAAAAAAAAAAAAACTTGGTTGTAACTAGTGACTATAACTCTCACTTAAAACATTAATATGGTTATATATTTTGAAAATCTAACCATTAGATTGTATATTTTTTATGTTTTTAACGCGTATGTTGAATTTTGTGTCAATTGGATGTTATTTACTATTCAATCTATAAACTTATTTTTTATGCATAATTTTAGATAATAAAAACTTGAAATTTAAACATTTGATTGATGATATAATTATTAATTTTTGATTTTTTGGAAATTTTACTAGCATGAAGGATATAAGAAGAAAATGAAATCCAATAGTTGATTTATCAATATTCACGTCTAATATAAAACATATAAGTGGAGTTATAAATTTCTCAAAGATGTTGGCCTCATTCTTTAACCAAAAAAAGTTTATTTATTTATTTATTTATTTTTTTAAATCAATACAATATTACAAGTGGGAGACAATTCTTGTAATTCTAAAGCTGTGATTCATGGAAGCAAGGCAACATAAATTTAGTCCTTGACCACGGTCCATTGCAATTTTTAACCATATGGGTGGAGTCTATTACGCAAGAACTACACAATTTTGCTTGGTTGAATTGAAATTTAAAACCTCTGAACGAGTCACTGGGTATCCTTGAATTGTGTTCAATCCTCTTTCACCTACTTCAATCCACTTTCACCTACACTTGTTCTAATATAGGAGAAATTATTAGGTCCACCAAGAGGGTCGTTGAAGTGGTCCTCCTAATCAGTGAATTAATGCCATTTATACAAATGTGTGAGTTAGATTCTTAATCAGTACAAGAGTTAAAAATAAAAATCACTAAGTAATGTCATATTTGTATAAATAGCACTGTTTTATTGATTAGAAGTACCAAGAGGACTACTTTAGCAACCTTCTTGATAGACCTAATAATTTCTCCAAATATAAACATTTGCTTGTGATATAAATATCTGGTCTCAGCTACGTATTTTTGGTTTAGTTATAGTCAGGGATCAAAATGCATTGCATTTGGATTAACAATAAACTTCTACCTATTTTAGCCTTGCTATGCTCATGTCTTTCAGTATTAGCAGCAGGCACAAGTGTTTCCTATGATTCAAGTGCCATTATTATCAATGGTGAAAGGCGAGTTATTTTTTCTGGTTCAATTCATTATACACGCAGCACCCCAGAGGTATCCTAAATTTCTCTATTATTTTTGGAGTAAATTCTAGAATGACATTGTCTTGGAAAACCCAAATGAATTACTGTTCTTGTTTTCTTTAAGAACTCGACTTAGATATCGGTTTTTATATGAGCGTACATTTTGCTAACACACTTTAACAGAACTTACACATTTGTCATATGTGTTTGTATTACATCACTTACACGTGGAGATCACTATTGTTACTTGTAAAAGTCAATCTAATCATTACTTGACATGTGTACTAATTATGACAAAGTATGTGCAAAAGTGTGTGTTTTTAGACTTTTTGCTCAAGTAGTTTGATAGAAGGTAAACTCGATGCAATTGAAATTGATGTATCAAATTTAACCTTATAGTTTCAAAAGTATAGGATTTTATTTGTTACACTTACACCTATAAACTATGTAGCTACGGAAAGTAACTTAAGCTTGCTCTGCCAATGGGTGGTGTGGGAAAGATGTTTCCATATACTTTGTACAACATAATGTATACAATCTCCATGCTGGTTACAGATGTGGCCGGATTTGATTCAAAAGGCAAAAGAAGGTGGACTTGATGCAATTGAAACATATGTGTTCTGGGACCAGCATGAGCCCCAGCGTCGAAAGGTTCGCATTGGTTTTAAGTTTTAGCTTTTAAACACCAATTTAATCTCAAGGAAATAAACTTTCAAGCCCAACCATTTGTTCTGATATTCGTTTTTTGCTATGTCCTAGTACGATTTCTCGGGAAAACTAGACTTCATAAAGTTTTTCAAGCTGGTTCAAGAAGCTGGACTATATGCCTTTCTGCGAATTGGTCCCTATGTTTGTGCTGAACGGAATTATGGGTAAACCTTTTGTGCGTCTTGTAAATTTTCTAACTTTACTAAGTACCTAATAAAGAGTGTCACTTAAATACACATCTTTAATTTTTGCTCACCAGAGGTTTCCCAGTGTGGCTACATAATTTGCCGGGTATTCAACTGAGGACAGACAATCAAATTTACAAGGTTAAGACTTTATGTTTGTTCTTACTTGGTTCCATGGAAATAATAATATTGAATTTTGGTAGCAAGAATCTAAAATTCTATGTTTTTTTAACATGCAGGATGAAATGCAAACTTTCACTACCAAGATAGTGGACTTGTGCAAAGAAGCAAAGATGTTTGCACCACAAGGAGGTCCCATAATACTTGCACAGGTTTCATCTAAGAAAAATGCTAAATCTACCATCAATTTTAGACAAGTTTACAAACTCATGCAGTTACATTTTTGTGATTGGTGACTTACGTAATAAAATTTGTAATATCACCTAATTATAGCAACGAGATTATTCTTCATTTCTCCTATTCCAATGGAGAACATTGATACTAATTAGCATAAACCTTTTTCCTGAATTTGAATTCAATTTCAAACATCACAGATTGAGAACGAATATGGAAATATTATGAAACCTTATGGAGAAGCAGGGAAATCATACATTCAATGGTGTGCAAATATGGCTCTATCCCTCAACATAGGTGTCCCTTGGATTATGTGCCAGCAGAGTGATGCTCCGCAATCCATGGTATTTCATTTTTCTATCTTCATTGAAACATAACTAGTAGTATATAGCATCAAACTTAGAAAAACTGTTGAAAAGGTTGATGTAACTTATTTCATTAAAAAAAAAAAAAAAACAAAATTTTCCTCTTCCCTCTTACAGATAAACACATGCAATGGGTTCTACTGCGATGACTTTAAGCCAAACAATCCAAAAAGTCCCAAAATGTGGACAGAAAACTGGACTGGATGGTAAATCTTCTTGCTTTACACTTCTTTCGTAAGCTTTTTTATTTTATTTTTTATTTATTTATTTTTCGGATGTACTACCAGAGCTCAATTAGTATGTAAATTCCTTTAAGGTACAAGACATGGGGTGGCAAGGATCCCTATCGAGCCGCTGAAGACGTGGCATTTGCTGTAGCACGCTTTTTCCAAGCTGGAGGGGTCTTTCAAAATTATTACATGGTTGATTACTTTGTTAATCCAAACTCAAAACTCTTGCGCCTTTGTATCTTGCAGTTGAGATTCTATAATGGGCAGTTTGAAGCTCAATTTATTGACACATTCTTTTACTTCCTTCACTTCAGTATCATGGAGGCACCAACTTTGGACGCACATCAGGAGGGCCATTCATTGTAACATCATATGAATATCATGCACCACTTGATGAATTTGGTAATCAAAGAACCAAATAAAATAAAATTTTTCTGTACAGAATAGTGGAATTTTTCTAGATACAATTGTACTTTTTTCCATCTTATTTTTTATTTCAAATAAACAAACGAAGATAAATTTTCTTATACGTACCAGCACTAAATATGTATAACAACATTTTTAATTTGCATCAAGGTCAATCTTTGAGACACTTTTAACTCCTAAACTAAATGAATATTAATAGTGATTTGAAATCAATTATCAAGATGTCTGCACAATCGATTGTTCATGTTCATTTAAAAAAATTTCAGGGAATTTAAATCAGCCCAAGTGGGGACATCTTAAGCAACTTCATGCAGCTATTAAATTGGGAGAGAAGGTTCTCACAAATAGCTCATCATCAACCAAGCAGATTGGTAATGGAACTGATGTAGGTGACCGAATTGAACTGAAACTCGTTTCACTAATCTTTTTATATCCCAAGTAAAAGGAGTAACATTGATACATTAATTTTGTTATCAGCTAACTACGTACGTTAGCAATTCTACCGGGCACAAATTTTGTTTCCTAAGCAATGTGAACCTGGAAGATGCTAATGTTGATTTGCAAAAAGATGGCAAGTATTTTGTCCCTGCTTGGTCCGTTAGCATTCTTGATGGTTGCAACAAGGAAATTTACAACACTGCAAAGGTGAAAGGGATTGACTAGCTTTTTGTCTAGTGAATTCTATTTGTACCACAAGTCTTTCAAGTACGTAACCATACTAATTATGTATGTTATTATGTACAGGTTAACACGCAGACCTCTTTGATGGAAAAGAAATCAGATGGGGCTGAGAATTCTACAAAACTCTCTTGGAGTTGGGTATCAGAATCCATGAACGACACCCTCTCAGGAAAGGGAAGCTTTACTGACACAAAGCTTCTTGAACAAAAGGCAGCTACTGTTGATGTGAGTGATTACTTGTGGTACATGACTAGGTAAGATTTTAATTCGGATTGTAACTGCTTTGAAACATCAAAAAATGGTATATGCTAGACCTAAAGATCATTGGCAAGTAAAAAAAAATACAGCTATACCTAAAAAAGATTGAAACTTTAAAAAAAAATTTATATGAACACAAAGAAAAAAAAAATGACTTCCTAAATCTTTATGACACAGTGTTGACATTGATAATGTGTCGCAATGGACCGATGCAAAATTGCATGTGAACACAACAGGCCATGTGCTTCATGCCTATGTTAATCAACAGCTGATAGGTACTTCCAATTTGGTAATTAAAATGCATTTCAATTTGTATGATAGATAGTTCATGCACATTTTTGCTGCTTAATTAATACTTATTTAATCTTTTATTCTTAATTTTGATGTCAGGTTCACAATGGGAAGCTAGAGGCAATAATCGTTTCGTATTTGAGCAACCTGTCACCCTGAAATCTGGGACTAATATTATAAGTCTCCTCAGTGCCACAGTTGGTCTGCAGGCAAGTTTTTAACTTAGTTGTTGACATAATATGATGAAGATAATGAGGCAACTTTCCTTTAAATGATATTGAGTTTATAAATTTACATAGTTTCCTCATTGATCTATTCTATTCGTAGACTAACATAAAAGAATCATATAGCTCACACATTATACCTTTGACATGAACAGCTAAAACATAAATATGTACATAGGCAAGTTTTAACACATTTATATGGGCAGAATTATGGTTCATTTTTTGATTTGACGTCAACTGGGATCGCTGGAGGCCCAGTTCAATTGATTGGAAAGGGAAATGTTGTAAAAGATTTATCATCAAATCAATGGTCTTACAAGGTACATTTTTGTAGAGAATTAATGGTTTTTGGGCTGCATGGCTTTGTACTAATTTGTATGATTAGTCACCACTATTTGACATTTTTTTTCTTTCAATAAAGGTTGGGTTGAATGGTGAGGACCGAAGACTCTATGATGTGCACTCACCATCTGGCAGCAATTGGACTCTAAATAATAGACTTCCAAAGCGTGTACCTATGATGTGGTACAAGGTTATTACTCCGTCTCATTGGCTTAAGATAAGAGGGCATCTGAATAGGAAATGAATGTTTGAATTGTTTTTTGGTGATTGGTGGCACATTAATTTGTAAGTTTTATGTATTGTGTTGTGTTCAGACCGAATTCAAGGCACCTTCGGGCACAGACCCTGTGGTGGTGGACTTGAAAGGCATGGGTAAAGGGCAGGCATGGGTGAATGGACAAAGCATTGGGCGTTTTTGGCCTGCATACATTGCCGATAAGACAGGATGTAGCCAAACATGTGATTATCGAGGACGATATCACACAGGCAATTGCATGTCAAATTGTGCTCATCCTACTCAAAGATGGTATATAAAATAACTTCAACAAACTCTAGCTTTGCCAATGAAATAGCAAAACAGAAATCCCAATTAATAGATAGTAATTTCATATTTATTATTTGTCTCAGGTACCACATCCCAAGATCATTCCTCAATAAAGATGAAAACACATTGATTTTGTTTGAGGAGATAGGCGGAACTCCTTCACCAGTGTCTTTCGAGACAGTCACGATTGGAACTTTATGTGGGAGTGCATATGAAGGTAACTTGTTAGAAATGTCATGTCAAACGGGACACACAATTTCTGAAATCCAATTTGCTAGCTTTGGAGACCCACAAGGCACATGCGGATCATTCAAGAAGGGTACTTGTGAGGCCACTAATAGCCTATCTGCTATACAAAAGGTAATCAATTAAACATATATATATTCTTAGTGTTAGCATTGCTACAAACTTGGTTAGATCTTTACGCTACAATCAATCATATGAATCATTGTTCTGTCATGTACAATGCACACGAGTCATTTAAAATAATTGTATATATTCGTTTAAGTGTTTAGTAAGTTATGTACAATGCACATGACAAAGAAACATGTCATCTTTTTATTGTTAGTTGTAAGCTTGTAGCGTAAAGATTCAACTAAGTTTGTAGTTACACTTTGTTAATTACCAAAGATATAATTACATATGCGAAAGGACCAAATTTAGCTTCAAACTAATATGTGACAGTGTTGTAAACTAGAAAAATAAAATATAAATTGATAGTTTAGTATTCAGCAAAAAAAAAAAAAAAAATTGATAGTTTAGCCAATTAGTGATGACAAGCTGTATTTGAATTCAACTTGAAAACCAACACCCTTATCTTCTTATACTCTTATCCACGTGCAATGCAATCTCCTTTTGGTGTTGTCTAAACCATAACAGACCGTTTATAAGATTATTCATGTGTATATTATTTAAGCAAATTACATGATTCATTTAAAAAACAAAGTGACTAAAACTATACATAGATGATCCCTTCAGTCACAACATAGCAGGTTGGAGAAAGATAGCTCCAAACTAATTTGAAGCCAGTGAAAATACATCACTTTTAAGTTTTTTTTTTTTAATAATAATTTTTTCATGTAGGCCTGTGTTGGGAAAATGAATTGTTCTTTCGAAGCCTCGGAGGCTAAACTTGGATCAAGCACATGTGGCAAAACCAGTAAGAGACTACTAGTGCAAGCTGTTTGTAAATAACGAAGAAATCAACGCTGTCGTTGATAAGAGAAGGAGGTCTTCCTTTTTTTGTTATCCTTTTCCTGTTCTTGTAAATTGTAATAAGAATTGCTATGGCGTGATCCATAAAATTTTGCTTGGCTAGGAGAGCTCACGTACGAGCGCTAGTGATGGTATATTTGAATTTTATGTTGCAATAAAGACACTGATTTGGTCTGCTAAACATTGTTATAACAATGTTTTTTTTTTTTGAGAAGGACAATGTACCAAACTTATTTCATGATTTTTTTTTTAAGACACACCAACCGCAACATTTATAAACAATTTGATGAATACTTGCAATTATATGTGGCTGATTCAGTCCAATAACAACTTACTTACCTCGATCCAGTAAAAATTTAATAGGATATCTACTTTTATTTTAAACAGAAGCTACCACATCACCTACTAATAAAACAACGGTGGAGATTAAACCCCAATGCTCAAGTTCTCCTCTCTTTTATTTATTTTTCTTATTTCCAGCCTGCCAAATCAGATTTTAAAACTATTCGGTGTAATGTTTAGAAAAAAGAGTGAAGAAGAAGAAGAAATTTCTTTCCAAACCATCAGAGTATCAGAGGTATTTCCATCTTTACTTTTGATTTCTTATTCAATCCTATGTTTATGAGATGTCAAAATAATTAAAAGATTAAATTTAGGCTAAATATTATTAAATTTGTGGGTTTTTTTGTCATTGTTAATGAATTTAGGCAAATACTGTATAAGATTACAAAAGTTTTGCCATCATTCATTCATTTACTTTCATTTTTCAGTGGTAATTCACGTTGCTTGTACATTTTGATTTATATTTAACAATTACATGGAAGAGGAAAACAATGATGATAGTAAAAATTGGGTACTAATTATATTCCAAAACTTGGCATTGAATTTGGTTTTGAACAAGAGGCATATGACTTCTATAATGTGTGTGGAAGAAATTCTTGATTTAGCATTCGTAAAGAATGGTGCAATAAAAGAAAAAAAGATGGCATGGTGATTTCAAGAAAGTATACTTGTTGTAAAGAGGGAAATAAAACCCCATGGGAGAGAGATGGTGAAAATAAGTATGATTCGGCCGAAACAAGGATAGATTGCAATGCTCATATGATAATTCGGTTTGATAAAAAGAAGGGGAAATATTTTATACATAGTCTTGAGCTCGACCATAATCATATTGTCCATATTTCACAATGTGCTCACATGATGCCATCCCAACTAAAGGTCTCAAAAGCACAAGCAATAGAAATTGATTTGGCTTATGATAGTGGTATAAAATTGAAGGAGTCATATGAGTTCATGGCCAGGCAAGTTGGTGGTAGAGATGCTCTGTAAGTCTAATTTAATTTATTAATTGATTTGGTGGCCCACATGATAAGGAACATATGATAAGTTAGAGGTTTAATGGGATATAAAGACATATCTGTTAGTGTCTTATCTGATTGGTCAATTGGAGAAGTGGTTTCCTAACATGACTCCAACTTTGATGGTGAAGTGGAGATTAAGTAAACTAGGAAACTGGTCCTCTCTCTACCCATTTAAGGTATTCATTTTTTCCCCTCGTAGATTGAATCTAACTGAATTAAGTGTAACAACAAAAAGGGTGAAGAGAGAAAAGCCAATCCTACAGAGAATTATTATTATTATTATCTGGAACTCAAGGGAATTGCATCAATGGATCTAGGTAAGTCTCATGACTATTTTATTGTGTTTTATATCAGTGTGAAATCCATGATAGTTCTAGATCATAAAGGTTGTTGAATGCTTAACAACATAAAGAATTTAAAGTTTACATGCTCTTGGTTACACCAAGCAAGATCAAAAGAATTACCATTATAGTAAACGGCAACAAGAACAGAAATGTGGTGAGGCAGGGAGTTTATTTAAGTACTTTCAGAAACAAAGAAAAGAGAATCCTTCCTTTCATTGCTTACAAAGTCTACAACTGGGTAGAATTGAAGCTTTTTCTACCTATCTTTGAATGGATGCAGTGAATTCTTAGTTTTGAATGATTGTAAATAGGCGAAAAACACATTTTAGTCCCTACATTTTCATGCGATTCCCACTTTGGTCCCTAACTTTTTTTTTCACCGATTTTAGTCCCTATCTTGGAAAACGCGTCTTGTTTTAGTCCCTGACGTTACATCAGAAACGGAAATTGCACAGCTGGCAAACGGAAAAAATTAAAAATATTAAAATAATGCCCACTGTGTCCATGTGGCTTTCCACGTCAGCCTCTAAATTAAAAAAATTAATTTATTAATTTTAACTAAATAAAAAAATTAAAAACAAAAATAAAAACCAAACCCAGCAGCAAGAACAACAAATTTAAAACCCAAGAAGAACAAGACACAAACCAGCAAGAACAAGATCAACAAAACACAAACCCAGCAAATTTAAAACCCAAAAAATTCCCATAAACCCGATAAAACTCCTCCGAATTACGACCCTCGCCATTCCCAATCCCACCATTTCTTGCCTCAGTTCTGGTCTCACGAGTTCTTCTATCTCTGGAAACAATGGGTTCTACCCAACGACGCTGTTTTGATTGAAGGAGAAGGAGAGGAAGCTGAGATGATTCGTGTTGGCTTGTATGAGAACCAAAGGGTGAGTGTTTTACGCCTTGTTTCTTTACATGATGATGATGATTCTTCTGTGTTTCGGTATAGCTATGTTGTGAAGGTTATGAATTGTTTGAGTGGGATGAGAGAGGAGGAGAGAGAGGAACTGGGTTTGATTCTGAGAGCTCAGAAGAAGTTTGTGTGTAAAGTTTTTGGCTTGTGGGGTGATTTGGAAGGTGGGTTTTTGAGTTTAGTGTGTGAGAGGCAGAATGGGAGTTTGTTGGAGAAATTTGATGATTTGGGAGATAGGTTTTGTGGTGAAGATGAAGTGGGTTTGAGTAAAGATGGGATTTCTGGTTTTGCGATGATCGGTGCGGGAATTTGTGGGGCTGTGATTGCTTTGCATTTTGAAGGATTGGTTATTGGGTGTTTGGATTTTTCGTGCTTTAGTTTTGATGATTTTGGTCGTGTTTGTGGTGTGGGGGTTTGAAATATGGGTTTGAATATGAGTTTGAATTTAATTTTTTGGGTTTTAAATTTTTTGGGTTTGTGTTTTGTTGATCTTGTTCTTGTTGGGTTTGTGTTTTGTTGATCTTGTTCTTGCTGGGTTTTAAATTTGTTGTTTCTTGCTGGGTTTGGTTTTTATTTTTGTTTTTAATTTTTTTATTTAGTTAAAATTAATAAATTAATTTTTTTTTTAATTTAGAGGTTGACGTGGAAAGCCACATGGACACAGTGGGCATTATTTTAATATTTTTAATTTTTTCCGTTTGCCAGCTGTACAATTTCCGTTTCTGATGTAACGTCAGGGACTAAAACGAGACATGTTTTCCAAGATAGGGACTAAAATCGGTAAAAAAAAAAGTTAGGGACCAAAGTGAGAATCGCATGAAAATATAGGGACTAAAATGTGTTTTTCGCCTTGTAAATAACCACTGTTTTTAATTGTTGGAGCTAACAATTTATGCTACTTTTTGGAGCTTAAAGTTTGTAATTGTTAGAGCTCATAGTTTATGTTTTGTTTTATTTTTTGGAGCTTGAAGATTGTAATTGTGGAACTAACAGTTTATGCTATTTTATTGGAGCTCAAAGTTTGTAATGGTCAAAGTTATTTTTATCTTTAATGCTACTTTGTAGCAAACAATTTATGCAAATTAGAAGAATAATATCTTTTTGAAGGAAGAATAGCATGTTGCTGTGCTATTGGCTTGGAGGAAGAATATTTATATATATATATATATATATATTAATCTATGTTGTTGCTGTTATAAAATCTCTAATAGGTTCCTGGTGCAGTGCTGTAGCTGTTGCATAACTGGTGCAAGTGTTGTAGCTGCTACAGTGTTGTAGCTACATCTTACCATTAAGACTGTTCCAAGAACTATTCTATCAAATGTTTTTTTAATGCTTTATTAACCTCAAATATGCTTGTACACCATAGCTGGATTATTTGTAATTTGCATCCTCTGTATCCTTGAGCTATGTTATCCATGAAGAGACTTTCAACATTAATGAAAATTTTTTACTGATCTAAAAAGTATATTGACAAAGAGGTAAATATATCTAACTGAACTTTTGACATAAGTGAATCCACTGTAGTTGCTAACAAAGCATTTTCATGAGATACATTTGTCTTTTTTTCTTCTCCAAATAAACTTAAAAACAAAAATACAAAAACCAGATAACACAACAATCTGCCACTTCAGTTTGCTAGTTGGCCCTGGCATGCTTCCTTCAAATACAATACTTCCTTCATAGTTGTTGAGGACAAATTTTTCACACCACATGGCTTCATTTCATTGGCGACCCGCACCACGTCAACACTATCATGAATTTTGAGAAAATCTCTTCTAAAACCCAAAAGAGCCCATATTTACACAAAAAGGCGTCAAAGCCCATGGTTCAAGCGCATAACACATCATCTCATATTTGGCTCATGATCTAAGCTCATGAGTCTCATCGGGGGAATTTTAGGAGTCGTGGTTTGGAGGGCCAAGAAGTATGTTCAGTAAAGCTCCAGTGGTTCAAAGTTGATAAAGGAAAGCATGTTGCTTGGCATGTCTTCCCCAATTCCTTGAACTCTGTTGGGTCAGTGTGCAATAGGTAACATTTGGTAAGCCTCTCATATCACATAACACTTAAAATGATAAAACTCCCCATGCTCTTTACATAAAAATTAATGTTCATCATATAATATGAGTTTTAAAATATAGTTATATCATTTCATATTAATTATAAAACTCTTTTAAAATTGTAGGAAAAATTTAGAAAAGATGATAGAAATGACATGGCTGATGATATGGCTCAACGTGAGCGTAGCAATATTAAATGCTACGCTTCAACTTTTAGTATTATATAGATTGGCCAAATGTACTGAATGCATTAGACTCAAGCCAAGTCAATTTCTTTGAGGGTAAACCTTGGGTCCAATGCTGAATTACACTAAACCCATCACAATTTGAACGTATATCACCATCATAACATGTGCACAAAATACATTAGACTCAAGCTAAGTCGTGTCTTTGCGGCTCCTTCTTGTTGCATTTAATTTAGTTGTAACATTTGCCATCATTGAGTAGCTACAACGAGTTCCAAAAGTTGAACAATTGTACTGTTTGCAAAAAAATAAAAAATTAAAGGCCATTATATACAATCTGCATGATACATTGATACGTATCTTTTTCCACTTTTAACAAGGGACTGTATTATTATTATTATTATTTTTTTTTTTTTGAGAAGACGGGGACTGTATTAATTGAGTTTAAGCATTAGGTTATACGTAAAAAGATACGCAGTATATACTCCCAGATGCCCCCGGGATAATAGGCTCCAAATTATTCTCTTTCGTATCGTTCTTAAAATTGCCATATTCCGTCTGACATTGTTAAGCTCCAAATTAAGTGATATTCTTCAAGTTCAAGTTCCTAAATAGATATGGCAAAAGCATGCATTAATAGTAATACAACCCACACGCGGAAACGTATATTAAGTTAACAGGAATTATGCTAAAAACACAACTTTTGATGCAATTTTATGTCACAACTACCCATAAATGTCAGTGTCCAGCTTACAATGCGCTGTTATAGTTACAGTTACAGACAGCAGTGGCTCGCTCTTTTTGGTTTGAAATAGCGGACCTATTATTGTTGCAGCTAAAAAAAACCCATGTTGTATTATTATTGGTTAGGTGGAAAAGGAAAATGAGTTGGGCGTGTACAAAGGTGATAATGGTTTGTCATATGTCCAATCCACCATCTTTTTGTTTATTTTTGAAACAATTGGTGGAGATTTTTTTTTTCTTTCTAATCTCTAATTGCTTTTACTTTATGGGACGTTGGACATAATTGGTTGCAAGTTGATCCCTTTCCAAAAGTAGAGATTGTTGGTGTAGGGAAACTGGGAAACTCCTTGCACCCCTAGATGGATTAAAAAGCAAAAATGAGAGATTTGGCAAATACATCACTGTGACAAAACACACACACGCACATTGATAAGACCTTTTTTTTTTTTTTTTTTGGGTTAAACACAGATAAGACTTCAGAGTAGCAAATAGTAACATACTTACAATTACAAATACATTAGCATCTGGAGTAAACTTTTATGCAATTAGATTATTTTTTATTAATACGCTGATTTGTTAAATGTAAGTGAAAATACAATTGTGCCTAGAAAAAATAAATCATTTAAAAAATGTATATAAATTAACAATTACTCTAAGTGCATCTATTAACATGATCCATAAACTAATCCAAATGCACATATATTTATAATTTCCCTTTCGGGGTGTCTTTAATTAATGGAAAAATAAAAAGCCCAACAAAGAATTTTTCTCCCAATTGGTAGATTAATTATAAGGATAATTCATTAGTTTTAGGTGACTGATAAAGAAGCATAGACCCGAGTAGAAATAATAAGAAAGCTCTAATTCAATATGGGTGCGTTTTTTATTGGCATACGTTGCTCTTCAAAAAGTCTGCAATCCTTAAAGCTAGAAGATCATTGTTAGTAGATTTGTTAGTTTTTAGTTCTCTCTAAAAGACTACCCACAAGTCAGAAGTCATATTTCAATAGACTTTGGACCTTCCACAATGGAATATAGACCGAATTTTCCGATATATCAATTTTGGAAGAAAGTTTGTCCAATCTATTATTTGACAATTTAAATTTGCATTTATGTGCCTGTTTAGTACAACTTTTAAAAATTAGATTGTTTAAAAATTGTTTTAAAAAAAAATATAGTTTAAAAATAAACTTGTAGTTACATAACTTATTTAGTAAAAATATATTTGTTTGACTTATTTCTATGGGTAAAATAATGTACCCTCTTTGTCCTCTAGTTTTAAGTTTTAACTCACTATAGAAGTTTATAAATTAGCTAATTATCCACCGTTAGACTTAAACCTTTGTATCCCAATTTGATAGTAACATGTCTCTTGGCATTTCCCAAGAGGTACTTTACAGCAAAATTTCCTTTACAAAAAAAAACCCTAAGATATACGTCTTTGCATATGGATTCCTCAAGTTTGGAACTTTTAAATTTGTTTTCCTCTCACCTCACACGTTTATACAATGGTAATTGTTCTAGGCTTCTAGCACTTGTTGATGAACGCTCCATACACACGTCGTCTATAGTTACATATGTGAAATCTACATTTTTATTTATTTATTAATATATATTCAAATTTAAAACATGAAATTGGAGATATGTACGGACAATGTACAATAAAAATGTGCAAGATTCAATACTCTTTATACAAATCCTCCAATCAAGAGTTAAGTTCATGTTTACCCATGTGTTTATTTCACTTGGGCAGACCCAACAGGATGTAGTAAGTTACCATACTAGCCAGTGGCATTTTCTGATATTTCCAATTAATGGAGATGTTTATTAAAGTTCAAATTTCACTCTCCCAAAATGTATCAATTTAACCAGTTACTATCATTAGTGGTCGCCCATTGTTATTAATTCCATATATAACAAATTTATTAGTAAATTGTTGGACTATTGTCCGTTGTAATTGTATTGATGTGCGTAGTAAAGGTTGAAGCTAAAGACTACTATTCATTGTGTTGTTTTGAAGATTTCGGTCGAGCAAAAAGACAAGATCGTTTAACTGAAATTGGGTGCTTGGATAGAAACTTCTGGTAGAAATTCGCAAGATGTTTGGTCAAGCAAAATTTTAATATAGAAAATCCAAGATTGATTTCCATGACTATTTTGTTGTCATTCAACCCTAGAGAGAGCTTTCCATTGTGTCTTCCACTCTTTCCTATTGAACATCCTTGAAACTTGAAAGATTTGTTATTTCAAACACAAAGATCACCATAGTAGACAACATCCAATCTTCATGAAGTTTTGAAGTGACTAAGAGATAATTTTGTGATCAACATCTTGAGTAGCTTTGAAGACACAAGGCTTGTTTTGCAGTTACTAACTAGAGCTGCTTGAAGTGCTTAGGCACTTAGGCTTACTACATGTATATATGAGAAGTAATGTGAGTACCGTTGTACCGCAACAACCTTCAATAGTAGACTTATTGAATTGGGCTTTGCCTTAGTGTTTTTACTATTTGGGTTTTCAATTTGTGAACAAATGTTGTTTATGTTGGGCATGCTTGTTCTTTATTAATGTTCTGAATGCATTTATCCATATTTATTATTGTGCTTGAATATTGGCTAATTAACTACTTGGTGACTAATTGAATATATCTGTTAAAATTAGAAGTTAAGCCGCTATAGGGATCTAAACCTAAGTTTCACATATCTGTTAAAATTAGAAGTTAAGCCGCTATAGGGACCTAAACCTAAGTTTCACTTAGAATCTAGCATTGGGTATGTCTTGAGCTCAAAATTTCAAAGAGCTATTATAATCACGCACATGCTCACACATGATAGTAGCCAATCGTCTCACTCTTAATTTTTTTTTTTTTTTTTGGCATATCCACACAGTCTTTATTTTTATTTTCATTTTCCTTCTTTATTCAATAAAAAGAAAAAAAAAATCAGGGGAAAAAAAATAGTGACTAGCTACTGGCTAGCCCTGCAGCCTAACAAAGCCAGCGTGTCAAAACCACGTGGTGTCTCCTCTCCACAGGAAAAGGAAACCATAAGCTGAAGCTCCACAGGTATAAGATAACCACGCAGGCCCTCCCACTTGATTAGCTAATTACCATAAACAGCCTGGATTTATTCGCGGATCCAGTCCCCTACACAATGACTCGTGCGCCATAGTTGTCCATGTCCACCCTTTATAAACCCTCTTCTCATTATCTCTTTCTCTTCACCAAAGCAAACACAACACACACAAAAATTTGCAAGAAAAAACAACAATGGTGGGTGTTTTTAGACGCTCCCTTTCTTTCCCTAACAAAACTCCCAACCCTCCATCGAAAAAAGCAGTCTCTCACCACAATAGATCTATTAGTCTTCCATGCAGATCTCACCCTTTGATCTCTCAGCTCAAGGATAAGATCAACGGCCTCAAATCTTGGGCTTCCGAGCCTGACACTCGCACTTCGGCTTGGCTCTGTGATGGTTTGAGCTGTCTTAAAAACGTTCATGACTACCTTGATGATATTCTTCGACTCCCACAAACCCAAGAATCCTTACGTCGACAGCCTCAGTGGGTTGAGAGCCTCCTTGAAGATTTTCTTCGTTTTGTTGACGTTTATGGAATTTTCCAAACATTGTTTTTGGGTCTAAAAGACGAGCATTTGGCGGCACAGGTGGCTTTGAGGAAGAGAGACGAGACAAAGGTTGTTTTGTACTTAAAAGCTCGAAAGCGAATGGCTAAGGAAATGGGAAAGCTCGTGTCAACAATTCGGTGCATTGGAGTTCATCCAAGTTCATCAAAGACTGTACCAGTTGGTGATGCTGAGCTCATGGGTGTTATTGGAGATGTTATTGAATTGACAGTGTCGGTTTCGGTTGCTCTCTTTAATGGAATATCGGTGTCGTTTGCTTCAAGGAAATCGTCCTGGATGGGGCTGAGGTTGTCCAAGAGAGCAAAGAAAGACAAGGTGGAAGAAGGTATTGAAGAATTTCAACAAGTTGGGGTAGAGAGCTTGTGGGGTTTGAAAAAGAAGGGAGATGAAGAAGTAAGAATGAGTTTGAAGAAAATGCAAGATTTGGAGAGCTGTATTGGTGGTATTGAAAATGGTAGTGAGAGAGTGTTTAGGGGTTTGATCAACGCGAGGGTTTCACTACTCAACACTCTTACACAATAACAGATTAACAGTAGAGATCTAGCGGGAAATACCAAAAAAAAAAAAAAAAGAGATATAATTTATTTTGTTCTTCTTTTTCCTGATTTCTACGAGCAAAAAAAAAGAAGAAGAAATTAAAGATAGGTCCATCTGTAAACATAGATTTAAATGAATGATGTACAGTGGTTTTTTCCTTTTTTGATAATATACAGTTTATTTTCTGTTTAAACTATTGTCTTCAAAAGAGATGTGATGCACTAGCTAATTTGCTACTACTAGCTAGAAGGGTCTGTTAATTATTTTTTGTCAAAATTACTTTCCTTTTGTAACATGAATTGTCGCAAAAAGTCAACGACTCAGGAAGGTGATTGTCTTAAAAAAAAAAAAAAAATTGATGTCACTTTTAAATTTTCAACAAATTCAAAGTTCAAACATTTGTTTCTTAGGCAAAATAATTCATAATGTTCAAACCCTTGCTTAAAAGAGAAATTTGAAGGGAACATATAGGCATATACTTTCATGAAAAAAAAAGAATATAATTGGCGGGATCTCATGAATCCATTGATTGACTTGCTCCATTAGTTCCTGAAACCTTGGTGTTCTATTTAGGCTTGCAACAAGATGACTTTTATTTACGTTCTAAAGCTTTTTTCTTTATCATTTTTTTCCAAAAACAAAAACAAAAAACTGCAACCTATAATGTTTATTTTCAAAAGCCATCACACAGACGTATGTATGGCAAAGACATTATTGTTATCGTTATTACTGTCATGTGTCAAAGAAAGGCAGGTTGCATTAGGGATTTGGTGTCATATGGTAAATCACATTGTCTAGGTGTAAGTCAAATTAAACTAGATTGTCCATGTATCAAGGAAGTCAATACTGTACCGGTACCGGTACTGGTCTTACTGGGAAAATATACCGTATTGGCCATTAATTAAACCAGTACCGATACTCCTCCAAAACGTACTGAAAAAAATACCGAGTTGTATCGGCCTATTTCGGCTGTATCGGTCAGTATTGGCGTTTTAGCTGGTACAATAAAAAATATTAAAAAATATTTTATTTAATCTAATATATTGGTCAATATACTTAACTAATATGTATGCTTATAAAATATGTGGATTTTAAATTTTTTGTTGATAAACATAAAAATTTATAAATTCATACCTAAATAAATAATACAAATATATATTTATGTATAGAAATATATAAATAACGGTAATCCCGAAACAATACACTGGTATCAACCGGTACCGAAATATTTTGTTCCCCTGACAAAATTGAAACAGCCTTCAGTACGAAGTTGACTCTCTTGCCATGTACTACTTTACTTAATCTATACCTATATTAGCCTCAATTTTCTATTACTATTTTATCTAATTATTAATTTGTTCTCTCTCCAAATATATATTTTTATCTCCCACATTCTTCCTCAATTCTTTCAAGGACTTCTCACATTAAACGCAACCCAAACTAATTTCTAATAAACAATCATGGCCGGGTCGACCAAATATATATCAAACACAAGGCACCAATGGTCTTGGTAGATTGAATTGACGCTCCAAGCTCATCTCCCACTAAACCTCAAGCTTTCAACATGGTGAGGCCAAAAATCACGACATTCTTGATCTGACTTATGTCGGGTGCCTTTTTTTGCACGTACTCACGTGTCTTCTGTTGGAAGTGTGACTTTGCTAAGCCCGAATTTGTTTTGAGGAGTTCAACCCGGAACTCGACATTGGGCCGCATAGACCAATGGCTTCCGGTGTATTTTTAAGCTTACAAAATAGATAAAGCCCAAAATCTTAGAATCATGATAATGGTTGAAATAAATAAATAATATGCTTAGCATGATAGCTTTGATTAAATGGTGAGTTGATACGTTATTATTATATATATTAAGTGATGTCCAATATTAGAAAATAATTATTTGGGTATTAAATGTCTAATAATGGGATGAGTCCAATAGTCCATATCTAGCTACGGTTCATAATTCGTGTTCAACATAATAAAGTATGTCCAGCAATGGTCCATGTCCAAATAATATATGTCCAATGGTAGTTCATTTTCAAAAAATATGTGTCCAATGATAGTTCATTTCCAAAAAAAATGTGTCCAGTGGTGGTTCATGTCCAAATAATATATGTGCAACGGTGGTAGATTGATTTATTAATATGTATGTTCATTAATGAAGTATTAGTGAGATCATGTTTATCAAATAGTGAGATGATATTAAAGTAACTTGCATCCAGCGGTGCAATAGTAATGAGTTAATGTATACTTAATAATGTAATCTTGAATATGGAGAGATTTTGACTTATCTTGTATGTTTCTGACTTCAGCTGTATAGCATCACTTTGTTCTTTATATGATTTGTGGCTCCAGCCCTTCACAGCTTGTAGCTCCAGCCGTATAATAGCAGTGGACATAATATTTCAGCATCATGATGAAGTGAGTCATTTAATGGTGACTTCATGATTGAAAGGGAAAAATGTGTGCAATTAGAGGGAGAGAGAACATGTCCAGCCATGTGCATCGGTTGGTTAAGTTTGTCTCCTTAATCATGCACTTAAATGATTTACTCCATGTAATGCTCTTTTAGTTTTTAGTCAAGTATGAGTGATATTGTCTTCCATAAGAAGGGCTTTTAATTTCATAAGTTTGTGCATTTCATAAGAATAGCTTTAAATATTAGAAATGTATGTCTTCAATGAGAATGACTTTAATATGAAGTCTTTGTGTCTTTTAAGAGAAATGCCTTAATATTGATGTTCATATGCCTTCCATGAGAAAGGACTTTTGTAATGTGTTCTTGGAAGAGTGTTTGGTATCTTTTAAGATGTATGGAGATGGTAAGATATATATATATATATAAATATATATAAATATATATTTATATTTATATATTTATATGTTTTGTGAGATATGGTGTTTGTAAGATAGATTAGAAATATATGTAATAAGTATGTATGGATAGTTTGTGAGGAATGTGTTTGTAAAATATATGGGAGTATGAGATAGATAATATGAAGGTTAAATATAGTAAATACATAAGCTTATAGTTGCTGCTGGAGTGGTTTTTTGTGTTATGTCATGGGTTATGTTGCTTTCTAAGAAGAGAGGTATTGTAAGAGAAATAGAGGAAGAGATGGAGATGTGCTTTTGTTTAGCAAAATGATGAAGTTGCAGAATATTAAAGTGTGGGAGAGATGAGTAGTAGTGTATGTAATAGGTGTTATCTAAGAAGAGGGATTTTGTAAGAGAGATGAAGAAAGATATGGAGATGTTTAGAGATATGGCAGCAAAGTAAAAGAAGTTTCAGAATAAGGGGGTGAGAGAGGGATGGATTTCATTAGTGTGTAGCTTGATCCTTTTTATATATAGCCAAGTATGTAACTAGATTAGAATTAGTTGAAGGGAAATTTAGCAAATAAGGAAAAGTTTTTGACAAAGTAAGTGGTTTCATTAGTGGGTTTTTGTTTTTTAGCCAAAAGAAGAAAGTTTGAGACTTTAATGCTGCTATTACAGCTGTCAGTTACAACTGTAGCTATTGGATGATGTCATCTGAATGACATCTTTTGTTGGAGGAAAATATTTAGTATTAAATTCATGGTTTGGCTAAAAATGGTAAGATAACCTTTATGGGATCCTTCTATTTCTGGTATTACAGCTGGAGGCTAAGGATCTTAGCTTAAAATGGTAGGATTTCTTTTAAGAGACTCTTACTTCTTTGGGTATGACAGCAAGTTGCTGGGATTGGGCATTAATGGGCAAGTGATGTCATTTTAGGACATGTGTCAACTACCTAAGTTGCTGCTGAGGCTATTGCAGTTGCTGCTGGAGCTACTGCAGCTTCTGCTGGAGCTACTGCAGCTACTGTTGGAGCTATTGCAGCTTCTGCTGGAGCTGTTGATGGTATTTTTGGCTAAGTTTCCTCTTTTGAAAAATTATATGTTTAGTCCATATATAATTTTGGTAAGTAATAGACTAGTTGGTTGATATTTGATGAAGTTTTAGAGATGTAATTATGGTCATTTTGTATTTTAACCAAATCTTGGAGAGTAAGGAGAGCATTTAATGCTAGATATGAGATATTAATATATATTTAGCCATGTGCTTGGAATTGATTTAAATGAAAATAATAATATAATTTATATGAAATACTATAATTACATTTTTAAACTTATATTATATGATAAACATTAATTTTTATGTAAAGAGTATGGAGAGTTTTATCATTTTAAGTGTTATGTGATATGAGAGGATTACCAAATGTTACCTATTGCGCACTAACCCGTCAGAGTTCAGGGAATTGGGGAAGACATGCCAAGTAACATGCTTTTCTTTATCAACTTTGAACCACTGAAGCTTTACTGAACATACTTTTTGGCCCTCCAAACCACGACTCCCAAAATTCCCCCGATAAGACTCATGAACTTGGATCATGAGCCAAAAATGAGATGATGTGCTATGAGCTTGAACCATGGGCTTTGACGCCTTTTTGTGTAAATATGGGCTCTTTTGGGCTTTAAAAGAGGTTTTTCCAAAATCCATGATAATGTTAATGTGGTATGGGTTGCCAATGAAATGAAGCCATGTGGTGTGAAAAATTTGTCCTCAACAACTTATGATTCCAACTTGAGCTAACCTTCTTGATATAACTTTCATTCTATCAAGAACGATTCTTGAGTAAGTTCACAGTTTACAATCAAAATGGTTCTTGATTTGATCTTGAGATCATTTCCCCAAGCCGATATTATTCTTGATCACTTGTAAGAGAGAGAGAGAGAGATGAATGGTGGAGAGAGAAACAATGTGTCAATATCTCAATATTGGAAAATTATTGAATACTCCAAGAGTACTATAAATGCGTACTCTTTCCCCTCGCATGAATTGTGGGTCTCATTATAAATTTAATTAGTAAGACTCACAATTATGTGAGAGGAGGGAGTACGCATTTATGGTACTTTTGGAAGATCCCACCATAAATTTAATTAGTGGGACTCACAGTTATGTGAGAGGAGGGAGTACACATTTATGGTACTCCGAAGTACTCAATAATTAAAAGCACTTTAATTTTTTTTAGATAATTATGTAATGTTATAACAATGAAAGAATGAGGATTTGAACATTGTATATTTTTATTGGAAATACCGAAAAGTACTCGTTAAACTATTGGAACTTTTATTATGAAAATTAGGCAGAAGCGTATATACGTCTTCAAAGTTCAAACACGCACATGATTGGCATCAACGGTTTTCGGACGTACAGTGCAACATGCAATAAACATGACAAATTAACACCGAAAAGTAGCTGAAGCCACAATTAATAATAAGTCATGCCCACGTTGCTCAACATTACCGGTAGAAGGAAAACAACACATGCATTATATGATTTGTTAGACAACTGATTTTTCAAGTGATCTAGTATTAAATATTAATTTTTTTTTTATAAAAAAAAAAAAAAGGGTTTTGCAAGAAACACAATAATTGAAACCAATCATTCCTTCATAATGATTTTTGCTGTAGACAATGCATCCTAGAAAGGAATTAGGAGAATCATAATGCTTCCTATGTATATATATTATTAGTCGTGCTTTCTTTCAACTTGTTCTGGAAAATTGGATTCTGCACCGGCATTGACAGCAGATTTTAGGTCAGGGCTTAGTAGGTTTTTGCAGTTTTTCTCTCATTAAGAAAAGAGAGCTAGCTAAGTGGTCCCTCAATTTTGAATACTTCATTGTTATTATGCGAAGAGAGTAGGGGAAAAAGGAAGTTTATTTATCATCGCATGGACTTTAAAGTGAATAGTCCATGACCAGGAGTTCTACAATGATGAAATAATTGAGCTTATAACTTATTCCCCACCTACTTTTTCTTCAAATAATAACGATCGTAATAATGGCAGTCCACAAGGGGAAAGTATAATTTTTTTTGTTTAAATGAGTGATGTGTATGGACGTGCGATGTACTCATTGTGAGAGAATTAGTTTCCTTGTTAAATAGCAGTTTACAAGGTTTTGTAAGATGTTTGTTTGATTTGGGAGAATTTTCAAGCATTCTCATATTTGGTTGCAAACAAAGAAGTCTATTTGGTTGTAAATTTTTCCAAATTTATGATTCCTTTAAGTTTAAACTCTTGGATGTTTAGGTTTTTAGAAAAATTAGATTTGAGTGTTTGGTAGATCTAAGAATCTACTTTTAAAAATACAAGAGTTTATTGCAAGTTTAATAAAGAGAAAACAATCTTCTTGGTCATGTAAATGAGACTCGAGAATAAATGTAAATTCGAATTCGTTTTAGATGTGATTTGTTAGAAATCTAATTGAGTGAAAGACACACGAGATTAAAATTCCTAACTTTCAAGTGAGATTTTCAAATCCCATATAAATAATAGAATTTAGATATCTGGATAAGAAAAATACTACATCCATAATAAATTTTAGGTAGTAAGTTATTATTGAATGTTATTTATGGGCAAAAAAGTAATTTTAGTAGTGACCCCAAATTAGAATCGGTAACAACCTATCACCTAAGATTTGTTCTGAAAAATATTGTAGACATAGCGATACTTAGGGGTGGCAAAAATGGACAGGACCCGCGAACCCGACACGACATGAAATTAGCAGGTTATGGGTTGAGGCTTAACGGGTTCGTGTCATATTCGGGTTGACACAGCTGACCCGTTTAATAAACAAGTTGGGTTAGTGTTGAACATATAGAACCCGTTTGACCTATCTGACTCATTTAATTAAATGACATTTTATCAATATACTCTTCAAACTCTAGGTATATAAACTTATTAGTTGTTGCGGTTTATTTTATTTGACATATTGTGATTGATTATATTTGTGATATTGTGACATGCTTTAGTTTTGAATGATTATTTGTGATGTAATTACTTGTTAGTTCTGAATTTTATATTAAAAATATTTATTTGTTTGTTTTTTCATAATTTTTTTAAAATTTTTTTGATAAAATCTGATAAACAAGTCAACACGACTAACCCGTTTAATAAATGGATTGTGTTAAGGTTGAGGAATCTTGACCTGTTTAATAAACATGTCGGGTTAGTGTTGAACTATATCGTCAAATACTCATGAGTTGACACGACACAAATCTAACACGCGAACACGAATTGCCAACTCTAGCGATACTCATCTAAATATTTTCAAACTTCCACATTATTAGTCAACTGAACACTTCGTATATAAGTTTAGTTACTCTTTTCGTAACAATGGAACACAACCTATGTGACTGAAATCTAGTTGACTATAAACATTTGGATTCCCATCAAACATCATTTTTGTGCGAATGTGAATTCCCTTGAGAATATTGGATATTTATATTCTCAGAATTGGAAAGTTCTGTTCTTTGTAAGTGACAATACTCAAATTTATTAACATTTTCCAAACAAAATTAAAACTCTTTCTAATTTATTGTAATCTATTCCCTATCTCTTGACTTTTTTTTTTTCTTCTTCTGAATCTCTTAGTAATTTTTTTAGTGATGTCAAGTATACTATAAATTTTATTACACAATTATTATAAATTGATTATGTCAACTTTTAAATACAAAATAAAATAGTAACTAATTTTGTTATTTATTGTTGTTTATGTGGGACCAGCCATGTTCAATGTTATGTCAGTTTATAAGCTTTCTTTAGTAAAATTGATTAAAGTTCTAGCACTTTCTTTTTGTTCCCTTATAACGTGCTATTATGGTTATATTGACATGAAGATTGTGAGGTATTGTGCTAAGTAATTAAGGTTTTTTCTTTAAATAAAAATGCTATGGTTATATTTACCTTTAAGGATTAATTATTGTTTCTTCTTCTTTTTATTTTTTATTTTTTATTCTATCACCTATTTGGAACTGTTTTAGTGCTTGAAAAAAAAAATCATTTTGTTTGACAAGGCACAGTGTCTTGGTAAACCATGAAAAATTTGAATTTGAATAAAATTATTTTGGACTTAAATGTGTATCATTCCAAAATGTTAGACTATGATTTTAGGAGATTTGACTTAACTATGACTCATATTATTTTTCTCATTATATTTGTAGAAAACCACATAAAAGTGATTGTATGTTTTATATATATTATGTTTATAAACCAAAGGATATTTTGGGAATAATAAATAAATCCTATAAGATTTTTAAAAACTTGTCTTTAAGGAAGAAGATTAAAAAAGAAAAAGAAAAAAAAGAAACAGCTTTCTTGTGTTTTCAAAATTAGAAATACAATTGGTTAGTTGAAAACAAAAATGTTTATTAGTGTATTTATATTTTGTTCACGCGGTCTGTCAAACACTTAGGGTGTGTTTGAATACTGTTTATTTTGCTGAAAACTGAAAATACTGTAGCAAAATAATTTTTAAATGTGTGAATAGTGTTGTGAGACCCATTTTTAATGAAAGTTTGTGTGAAAAAAGAAATTTGTGGGTCCCGTGAACAATGCACAGGACCCACTGGAAAGCTGAAACGCGCTTCTCTCAAAAAAAAAAAAAAAATCTCTTTTATTTATTTTTCTTATTTCCAGCCTGCCAAATCAGATTTTAAAACTATTCGGTGTAATGTTTAGAAAAAAGAGTGAAGAAGAAGAAGAAATTTCTTTCCAAACCATCAGAGTATCAGAGGTATTTCCATCTTTACTTTTGATTTCTTATTCAATCCTATGTTTATGAGATGTCAAAATAATTAAAAGATTAAATTTAGGCTAAATATTATTAAATTTGTGGGTTTTTTTGTCATTGTTAATGAATTTAGGCAAATACTGTATAAGATTACAAAAGTTTTGCCATCATTCATTCATTTACTTTCATTTTTCAGTGGTAATTCACGTTGCTTGTACATTTTGATTTATATTTAACAATTACATGGAAGAGGAAAACAATGATGATAGTAAAAATTGGGTACTAATTATATTCCAAAACTTGGCATTGAATTTGGTTTTGAACAAGAGGCATATGACTTCTATAATGTGTGTGGAAGAAATTCTTGATTTAGCATTCGTAAAGAATGGTGCAATAAAAGAAAAAAAGATGGCATGGTGATTTCAAGAAAGTATACTTGTTGTAAAGAGGGAAATAAAACCCCATGGGAGAGAGATGGTGAAAATAAGTATGATTCGGCCGAAACAAGGATAGATTGCAATGCTCATATGATAATTCGGTTTGATAAAAAGAAGGGGAAATATTTTATACATAGTCTTGAGCTCGACCATAATCATATTGTCCATATTTCACAATGTGCTCACATGATGCCATCCCAACTAAAGGTCTCAAAAGCACAAGCAATAGAAATTGATTTGGCTTATGATAGTGGTATAAAATTGAAGGAGTCATATGAGTTCATGGCCAGGCAAGTTGGTGGTAGAGATGCTCTGTAAGTCTAATTTAATTTATTAATTGATTTGGTGGCCCACATGATAAGGAACATATGATAAGTTAGAGGTTTAATGGGATATAAAGACATATCTGTTAGTGTCTTATCTGATTGGTCAATTGGAGAAGTGGTTTCCTAACATGACTCCAACTTTGATGGTGAAGTGGAGATTAAGTAAACTAGGAAACTGGTCCTCTCTCTACCCATTTAAGGTATTCATTTTTTCCCCTCGTAGATTGAATCTAACTGAATTAAGTGTAACAACAAAAAGGGTGAAGAGAGAAAAGCCAATCCTACAGAGAATTATTATTATTATTATCTGGAACTCAAGGGAATTGCATCAATGGATCTAGGTAAGTCTCATGACTATTTTATTGTGTTTTATATCAGTGTGAAATCCATGATAGTTCTAGATCATAAAGGTTGTTGAATGCTTAACAACATAAAGAATTTAAAGTTTACATGCTCTTGGTTACACCAAGCAAGATCAAAAGAATTACCATTATAGTAAACGGCAACAAGAACAGAAATGTGGTGAGGCAGGGAGTTTATTTAAGTACTTTCAGAAACAAAGAAAAGAGAATCCTTCCTTTCATTGCTTACAAAGTCTACAACTGGGTAGAATTGAAGCTTTTTCTACCTATCTTTGAATGGATGCAGTGAATTCTTAGTTTTGAATGATTGTAAATAGGCGAAAAACACATTTTAGTCCCTACATTTTCATGCGATTCCCACTTTGGTCCCTAACTTTTTTTTTCACCGATTTTAGTCCCTATCTTGGAAAACGCGTCTTGTTTTAGTCCCTGACGTTACATCAGAAACGGAAATTGCACAGCTGGCAAACGGAAAAAATTAAAAATATTAAAATAATGCCCACTGTGTCCATGTGGCTTTCCACGTCAGCCTCTAAATTAAAAAAATTAATTTATTAATTTTAACTAAATAAAAAAATTAAAAACAAAAATAAAAACCAAACCCAGCAGCAAGAACAACAAATTTAAAACCCAAGAAGAACAAGACACAAACCAGCAAGAACAAGATCAACAAAACACAAACCCAGCAAATTTAAAACCCAAAAAATTCCCATAAACCCGATAAAACTCCTCCGAATTACGACCCTCGCCATTCCCAATCCCACCATTTCTTGCCTCAGTTCTGGTCTCACGAGTTCTTCTATCTCTGGAAACAATGGGTTCTACCCAACGACGCTGTTTTGATTGAAGGAGAAGGAGAGGAAGCTGAGATGATTCGTGTTGGCTTGTATGAGAACCAAAGGGTGAGTGTTTTACGCCTTGTTTCTTTACATGATGATGATGATTCTTCTGTGTTTCGGTATAGCTATGTTGTGAAGGTTATGAATTGTTTGAGTGGGATGAGAGAGGAGGAGAGAGAGGAACTGGGTTTGATTCTGAGAGCTCAGAAGAAGTTTGTGTGTAAAGTTTTTGGCTTGTGGGGTGATTTGGAAGGTGGGTTTTTGAGTTTAGTGTGTGAGAGGCAGAATGGGAGTTTGTTGGAGAAATTTGATGATTTGGGAGATAGGTTTTGTGGTGAAGATGAAGTGGGTTTGAGTAAAGATGGGATTTCTGGTTTTGCGATGATCGGTGCGGGAATTTGTGGGGCTGTGATTGCTTTGCATTTTGAAGGATTGGTTATTGGGTGTTTGGATTTTTCGTGCTTTAGTTTTGATGATTTTGGTCGTGTTTGTGGTGTGGGGGTTTGAAATATGGGTTTGAATATGAGTTTGAATTTAATTTTTTGGGTTTTAAATTTTTTGGGTTTGTGTTTTGTTGATCTTGTTCTTGTTGGGTTTGTGTTTTGTTGATCTTGTTCTTGCTGGGTTTTAAATTTGTTGTTTCTTGCTGGGTTTGGTTTTTATTTTTGTTTTTAATTTTTTTATTTAGTTAAAATTAATAAATTAATTTTTTTTTTAATTTAGAGGTTGACGTGGAAAGCCACATGGACACAGTGGGCATTATTTTAATATTTTTAATTTTTTCCGTTTGCCAGCTGTACAATTTCCGTTTCTGATGTAACGTCAGGGACTAAAACGAGACATGTTTTCCAAGATAGGGACTAAAATCGGTAAAAAAAAACAAATATCTCCAAAATAGTAACGTTTCTCTCTTAATTCTCTTTTTCTCTTAATGTATCGCTGTTATCGAATAATCTTTTCTACTCAAAGCAGTTACTTTTTCACTTTAATTAATTAAAAATAATATTTCATCTTAATATCATGCATATAGCCCAAAAAGCTATCGTATGCAACAAATGTCACTTTCAATGAACACCATTCTTTTCTTTTCCTCTTCTTCTTTTGCTTTGTTTTGCTTAATCCTAGGAGGAGTTGGGATGGTGTGATCTTCCCATTTTCTCTAATTCCACATGAGGAAAACCCTAGTCTTATTATAGCAAAATGTTTGGGAACATTTTTTTGTTAATTTTAATTTTTACAACTATTAGCCTGTTCTGTTACAATTGATGCATAATAAAAGTGATGTTATAGTGATGTATTCATATAAAAGTAATGTTATTCCACAAATTAAGAAAATAATTCTTATTTTAGCTAACACTAACGGATGCCCTTAGAACAATTATTAATAAACCATATTAGAAAAGTTGTTAAGGTCATTTTCATGAAAAATATAAAAAACTGTTAGAAAAGTTAATTACTTAATCATTTTTCCATAAAATATTTCTAAAAAGAGTTAATAAACCAATACTCTAAAAACTTTGTTAACATTTCTCTTATTTGAATAAAGGCCTCTTTCTCGAAATATGAAGAAGAGAAAATGATGAAAACGTGACACATTCTTCAATTTTATTGACATCTGCACATGGGCTGAGTCAATGCTAGTGTGTAGAGCTAACGGTATGTTTTCCTCTTCTGCAGAAACAAAATTTGAACTTGACTCTCAAAGAAACCTACGGTTTCATGCATTCTAGCTACCACCGTTGAGTCAAATGGAAAGAGAATCTTGTGACTTCAATTCCACATTCTTATATCAAAGAGGACAAGTTCTTCCAAGCCTATCTGTCATGTTTACTGTTTGGTGATGAGTTTCTCAAATTCCAAAACTAGGGGAGCTGAATTAATTAGGTGAACAGGAACTGGTTGTTTTAGAGAAACCTTGACAAGTCAGAAATACAACGTGGTCACGGACTCGCGGGTCAGCTTGTGAAGGTCAGAGCTGGCTTAACACGCTCACTGTTAAAAAAAAATTCTAATTGGACTTACTTTAATATGTAGACATGTAGTGGTTAGTTTCTTGCTTACAGTTTCTGAGTTTCCCCGGTTTTGTTTGGCTGTTCACTTGCAACTTCGGTCATAACAGATTTTTTGGAATCATGGGTTTTATTAATCAAGAAACCGGTTTTGTCACTTTGCACAGATTTAATTACTTTTGTGTATGTTTGGAAGGATAACAAGTATGATGTGAGCACCCCCTAGTTTTGGTATTTCCTTTGGGGCAAAGTTAATTATTTGGGTATAGTATCTAATTGTACTGGACCTCTTACAATGGTGACATATGTCCACTTTTGGTCACTTGTTATTATCTCAATTGGCCAAATGTATTGATAGCATTGGACTCAAGCCAAGTCCATTTCTTTGAGGGTAAACCTTGGATCCAATATTGAATTACACTAAACCCATCACAATTTGGACATATATCATCATCATAACAGGTGCACAAAATATATTAGACTCAAGCTAAGTCGTTTCTTTGCTGCTCCTTCTTGTTGCATTTGATTTAGTTGTAACATTTGCCATCATTGAGTAGATACAACGAGTTCCCAAAGTTGAACAATTGTACTGTTTGCAAAAAAATAAAAAATTAAAGGCCATTATATACAATCTGCATGATACATTGATACGTATCTTTTTCCACTTTGAACGAGGGACTGTATTATTATTATTATTATTTTTTTTTTTTGAGAAGACGGGGACTGTATTAATTGAGTTTAAGCATTAGGTTATACGTAAAAAGATGCGCAGTATATACTCCCAGATGCCCCCGGGATATTAGGCTCCAAATTATTCTCTTTCGTATCGTTCTTAAAATTGCCATATTCCGTCTGACATTGTTAAGCTCCAAATTAAGTGATATTCTTCAAGTTCAAGTTCCTAAATAGATATGGCAAAAGCATGCATTAATAGTAATACAACCCACACGCGGAAACGTATATTAAGTTAACAGGAATTATACTAAAAACACAACTTTTAACGCAATTTTATGCCATAACTTTTGACGCAATTTGACAGAGATACATTTTTATCCATCACAACGACCCAAAAATGTCAGTGTCCAGCTTACAATGCGCTGTTATAGTTACAGTTACAGACAGCAGTGGCTCGCTCTTTTTGGTTTGAAATAGCGGACCTATTATTGTTGCAGCTAAAAAAAACCCATGTTGTATTATTATTGGTTAGGTGGAAAAGGAAAATGAGTTGGGCGTGTACAAAGGTGATAATGGTTTGTCATATGTCCAATCCACCATCTTTTTGTTTATTTTTGAAACAATTGGTGGAGATTTTTTTTTCTTTCTAATCTCTAATTGCTTTTACTTTATGGGACGTTGGACATTATTGATCCCTTTCCAAAAGTAGAGATTGTTGGTGTAGGGAAACTGGGAAACTCCCTGCACCCCTAGATGGATTAAAAAGCAAAAATGAGAGATTTGGCAAATACATCACTGTGACAAAACACACACACGCACAGATAAGACCTTTTTTTTTTTTTTTTTGGGTTAAACACAGATAAGACTTCAGAGTAGCAAATAGTAACATACTTACAATTACAAATACATTAGCATCTGGAGTAAACTTTTATGCAATTAGATTATTTTTTATTAATACGCTGATTTGTTAAATGTAAGTGAAAATACAATTGTGCCTAGAAAAAATAAATCATTTAAAAAATGTATATAAATTAACAATTACTCTAAGTGCATCTATTAACATGATCCATAAACTAATCCAAATGCACATATATTTATAATTTCTCTTTCGGGGTGTCTATAATTAATGGAAAAATAAAAAGCCCAACAAAGAATTTTTCTCCCAATTGGTAGATTAATTATAAGGATAATTCATTAGTTTTAGGTGACTGATAAAGAAGCATAGACCCGAGTAGAAATAATAAGAAAGCTCTAATTCAATATGGGTGCGTTTTTTATTGGCATACGTTGCTCTTCAAAAAGTCTGCAATCCTTAAAGCTAGAAGATCATTGTTAGTAGATTTGTTAGTTTTTAGTTCTCTCTAAAAGACTACCCACAAGTCAGAAGTCATATTTCAATAGACTTTGGACCTTCCACAATGGAATATAGACCGAATTTTCCGATATATCAATTTTGGAAGAAAGTTTATCCAATCTATTATTTGACAATTTAAATTTGCATTTATGTGCCTGTTTAGTACAACTTTTAAAAATTAGATTGTTTAAAAATTGTTTTAAAAAAAAATATAGTTTAAAAATAAACTTGTAGTTACATAACTTATTTAATAAAAATATATTTGTTTGACTTATTTCTATGGGTAAAATAATGTACCCTCTTTGTCCTCTAGTTTTAAGTTTTAACTCACTATAGAAGTTTATAAATTAGCTAATTATCCACCGTTAGACTTAAACCTTTGTATCCCAATTTGATAGTAACATGTCTCTTGGCATTTCCCAAGAGGTACTTTACAGCAAAATTTCCTTTACAAAAAAAAACCCTAAGATATACGTCTTTGCATATGGATTCCTCAAGTTTGGAACTTTTAAATTTGTTTTCCTCTCACCTCACGCGTTTATACAATGGTAATTGTTCTAGGCTTCTAGCACTTGTTGATGAACGCTCCATACACACGTCATCTATAGTTACATATGTGAAATCTACATTTTTATTTATTTATTAATATATATTCAAATTTAAAACATGAAATTGGAGATATGTACGGACAATGTACAATAAAAATGTGCGTGATTCAATACTCTTTATACAAATCCTCCAATCAAGAGTTAAGTTCATGTTTACCCATGTGTTTATCTCACTTGGGCAGACCCAACAGGATGCAGTAAGTTACCATACTAGCCAGTGGCATTTTCTGATATTTCCAATTAATGGAGATGTTTATTAAAGTTCAAATTTCACTCTCCCAAAATGTATCAATTTAACCAGTTATTATCATTAGTGGTCGCCCATTGTTATTAATTCCATATATAACAAATTTATTAGTAAATTGTTGGACTATTGTCCGTTGTAATTGTATTGATGTGCGTAGTAAAGGTTGAAGCTAAAGACTACTATTCATTGTGTTGTTTTGAAGATTTCGGTCGAGCAAAAAGACAAGATCGTTTAACTGAAATTGGGTGCTTGGATAGAAACTTCTGGTAGAAATTCGCAAGATGTTTGGTCAAGCAAAATTTTAATATAGAAAATCCAAGATTGATTTCCATGACTATTTTGTTGCCATTCAACCCTAGAGAGAGCTTTCCATTGTGTCTTCCACTCTTTCCTATTGAACATCCTTGAAACTTGAAAGATTTGTTATTTCAAACACAAAGATCACCATAGTAGACAACATCCAATCTTCATGAAGTTTTGAAGTGACTAAGAGATAATTTTGTGATCAACATCTTGAGTAGCTTTGAAGACACAAGGCTTGTTTTGCAGTTACTAACTAGAGCTGCTTGAAGTGCTTAGGCACTTAGGCTTACTACATGTATATATGAGAAGTAATGTGAGTACCGTTGTACCGCAACAACCTTCAATAGTAGACTTATTGAATTGGGCTTTGCCTTAGAGTGTTTTTACTATTTGGGTTTTCAATTTGTGAACAAATGTTGTTTAATTATGTTGGGCATGCTTGTTCTTTATTAATGTTCTGAATGCATTTATCCATATTTATTATTGTGCTTGAATATTGACTAATTAACTACTTGGTGACTAATTGAATATATCTGTTAAAATTAGAAGTTAAGCCGCTATAGGGATCTAAACCTAAGTTTCACATATCTGTTAAAATTAGAAGTTAAGCCGCTATAGGGACCTAAACCTAAGTTTCACTTAGAATCTAGCATTGGGTATGTCTTGAGCTCAAAATTTCAAAGAGCTATTATAATCACGCACATGCTCACACATGATAGTAGCCAATCGTCTCACTCTTAATTTTTTTTTTTTTTTGGCATATCCACACAGTCTTTATTTTTATTTTCATTTTCCTTCTTTATTCAATAAAAAGAAAAAAAAAATCAGGGGAAAAAAAATAGTGACTAGCTACTGGCTAGCCCTGCAGCCTAACAAAGACAGCGTGTCAAAACCACGTGGTGTCTCCTCTCCACAGGAAAAGGAAACCATAAGCTGAAGCTCCACAGGTATAAGATAACCACGCAGGCCCTCCCACTTGATTAGCTAATTACCATAAACAGCCTGGATTTATTCGCGGATCCAGTCCCCTACACAATGACTCGTGCGCCATAGTTGTCCATGTCCACCCTTTATAAACCCTCTTCTCATTATCTCTTTCTCTTCACCAAAGCAAACACAACACACACAAAAATTTGCAAGAAAAAACAACAATGGTGGGTGTTTTTAGACGCTCCCTTTCTTTCCCTAACAAAACTCCCAACCCTCCATCGAAAAAAGCAGTCTCTCACCACAATAGATCTATTAGTCTTCCATGCAGATCTCACCCTTTGATCTCTCAGCTCAAGGATAAGATCAACGGCCTCAAATCTTGGGCTTCCGAGCCTGACACTCGCACTTCGGCTTGGCTCTGTGATGGTTTGAGCTGTCTTAAAAACGTTCATGACTACCTTGATGATATTCTTCGACTCCCACAAACCCAAGAATCCTTACGTCGACAGCCTCAGTGGGTTGAGAGCCTCCTTGAAGATTTTCTTCGTTTTGTTGACGTTTATGGAATTTTCCAAACATTGTTTTTGGGTCTAAAAGACGAGCATTTGGCGGCACAGGTGGCTTTGAGGAAGAGAGACGAGACAAAGGTTGTTTTGTACGTAAAAGCTCGAAAGCGAATGGCTAAGGAAATGGGAAAGCTCGTGTCAACAATTCGGTGCATTGGAGTTCATCCAAGTTCATCAAAGACTGTACCAGTTGGTGATGCTGAGCTCATGGGTGTTATTGGAGATGTTATTGAATTGACAGTGTCGGTTTCGGTTGCTCTCTTTAATGGAATATCGGTGTCGTTTGCTTCAAGGAAATCGTCCTGGATGGGGCTGAGGTTGTCCAAGAGAGCAAAGAAAGACAAGGTGGAAGAAGGTATTGAAGAATTTCAACAAGTTGGGGTAGAGAGCTTGTGGGGTTTGAAAAAGAAGGGAGATGAAGAAGTAAGAATGAGTTTGAAGAAAATGCAAGATTTGGAGAGCTGTATTGGTGGTATTGAAAATGGTAGTGAGAGAGTGTTTAGGGGTTTGATCAACGCGAGGGTTTCACTACTCAACACTCTCACACAATAACAGATTAACAGTAGAGATCTAGCGGGAAATACCAAAAAAAAAAAAAAGAGATATAATTTATTTTGTTCTTCTTTTTCCTGATTTCTACGAGCAAAAAAAAAGAAGAAGAAATTAAAGATAGGTCCATCTGTAAACATAGATTTAAATGAATGATGTACAGTGGTTTTTTCCTTTTTTGATAATATACAGTTTATTTTCTGTTTAAACTATTGTCTTCAAAAGAGATGTGATGCACTAGCTAATTTGCTACCACTAGCTAGAAGGGTCTGTTAATTATTTTTTGTCAAAATTACTTTCCTTTTGTCACATGAATTGTCGCAAAAAGTCAACGACTCAGGAAGGTGATTGTCTTAAAAAAAAAAAAAAAAAAAAATTGATGTCACTTTTAAATTTCCAACAAATTCAAAGTTCAAACATTTGTTTCTTAGGCAAAATAATTCATAATGTTCAAACCCTTGCTTAAAAGAGAAATTTGAAGGGAACATATAGGCATATACTTTCATGAAAAAAAAAGAATATAATTGGCGGGATCTCATGAATCCATTGATTGACTTGCTCCATTAGTTCCTGAAACCTTGGTGTTCTATTTAGGCTTGCAACAAGATGACTTTTATTTACGTTCTAAAGCTTTTTTCTTTATCTTTTTTTCCAAAAACAAAAACAAAAAACTGCAACCTGTAATGTTTATTTTCAAAAGCCATCACACAGACGTATGTATGGCAAAGACATTATTGTTATCGTTATTACTGTCATGTGTCAAAGAAAGGCAGGTTTCATTAGGGATTTGGTGTCATATGGTAAATCACATTGTCTAGGTGTACGTCAAATTAAACTAGATTATCCATGTATCAAGGAAGTCAATACTGTACCGGTACCGGTACCGGTCTTACCGGGAAAATATACCGTATTGGCCATTAAACCAGTATCGATACTTCTCCAAAACGTACTGAAAAAAATAACGAATTGTATCGGCCTATTTCGGCTGTATCGGTCAGTATTGGCGTTTTAGCTGGTACAATAAAAAATATTAAAAAACATTTTATTTAATCTAATATATTGGTCAATATACTTAACTAATATGTATGCTTGTAAAATATGTGGATTTTAAATTTTTTGTTGATAAACATAAAAATTTATAAATTCATACCTAAATAAATAATACAAATATATATTTATGTATAGAAATATATAAATAGCGGTAATCTCGAAACAATACACTGGTATTAACCGGTACCGAAATATTTTGTTCCCCTGACAAAATTGAAACAGCCTTCAGTACGAAGTTGACTCTCTTGCCATGTACTATTTTACTTAATCTATACCTATATTAGCCTCAATTCTCTATTACTATTTTATCTAATTATTAATTTGTTCTCTCTCCAAATATATATTTTTGTCTCCCACATTCTTCCTCAATTCTTTCAAGGACTTCTCACATTAAACGCAACCCAAACTAATTTCTAATAAACAATCATGGCCGGGTCGACCAAATATATATCAAACACAAGGCACCAATGGTCTTGGTAGATTGAATTGACGCTCCAAGCTCATCTCCCACTAAACCTCAAGCTTTCAACATGGTGAGGCCAAAAATCACGACATTCTTGATCTGACTTATGTTGGGTGCGTTTTTTTGCACGTACTCACGTGTCTTTTGCTGGAAGTGTGACTTTGCTAAGTCCGGATTTGTTTTGAGGAGTTCAACCCGGAACTCGACATTGGGCCGCATAGACCAATAGCTTTCGGTGTATTTTTAAGCTTACAAAATAGATAAAGCTCAAAATCTTAAAATCATGATAATAGTTGAAATAAATAAATAATATGCTTAGCATGATAGCTTTGATTAAATGGTGAGTTGATACGTTATTATTATATATATTAAGTGATGTCCAATATTAGAAAATAATTATTTAGGTATCAAATGTCTAATAATGGGATGAGTCCAATAGTCCATATCTAGCTGCGGTTCATAATTCATGTTCAACATAATAAGGTATGTCCAGCAATGGTTTATGTCCAAATAATATATGTCCAATGGTAATTCATTTCCAAAAAATGTGTCCAATAATAGTTCATTTCCAAAAAATATGTGTCCAGTGGTAGTTCATGTCCAAATAATATATGTGCAACGGTGGTAAATCGATTTATTAATATGTATGTTCATTAATGAAGTATTAGTGAGATCATGTTTATTAAATAGTGAGATGATATTAAAGTAACTTGCATCCAGCGGTGCAATAGTAATGAGTTAATGTATACTTAATAATGTAATCTTGAATATGGAGAGATTTTGACTTATCTTGTATATTTCTGACTCCAGCTGTATAGCATCACTTTGTTCTTTATATGATTTGTGGCTCCAGCCCTTCACAGCTTGTAGCTCCAGCCGTATAATAGCAGTGGACATAATATTTTAGCATCATGATGAAGTGAGTCCTTTCATGGTGACTTTATGATTGAAAGGAAAAAATGGGTGCAACTAGAGGGAGAGAGAACATGTCCAGCCGTGTGCATAGGTTGGTTAAGTTTGTCTCCTTAATCATGCACTTAAATGATTTACTCCATGTAATACTCTTTTAGTTTTTAGTCAAGTATGAGTGATATTGTCTTCCATAAGAAGGGCTTTTAATTTCATAAGTTTGTGTCTTTCATAAGAATAGCTTTAAGTATTAGAAATGTATGTCTTCAATGAGAATGACTTTAATATGAAGTCTTTGTGCCTTTTAAGAGAAATGCCTTAATATTGATGTTCATATGCCTTCCATGAAAAAGGACTTTTGTAATGTGTTCTTGGAAGAGTGTTTGATATCTTTTAAGATGTATGGAGATGGTAAGATATAAATATATATATATATATTTATATATAAATTTATATGTTTTGTGAGATATGGTGTTTGTAAGATAGATTGAAAATATATGTAATAAGTATGTATGGATAGTTTATGAGGAATGTGTTTGTAAAATATATGGGAGTATGAGATAGATAATATGAAGGTTAAATATAGTAAATACATGAGTTTATAGTTGCTACTGGAGTGGTTTTTTGTGTTATGTCATGGGTTATGTTGTTTTCTAAGAAGAGAGGTATTGTAAGAGGAAGAGATGGAGATGTGCTTTTGTTTAGCAAAATGATGAAGTTGCAGAATATTAAAGTGTGGGAGAGATGAGTAGTAGTGTATGTAATAGGTGTTATCTAAGAAGATGGATTTTGTAAGAGAGATGAAGAAAGATATGGAGATGTTTAGAGATATGGCAGCAAAGTGAAAGAAGTTTCAGAATAAGGGGGTGAGAGAGGGATGGATTCCATTGGTGTGTAGCTTGATCCTTTTTATATAGAGCCAAGTATGTAACTAAATTAGAATTAGTTGAAGGGAAATTTAGCAAATAAGGAAAAGTTTTTGACAAAGTAAGTGGTTTCATTAGTGGGTTTTTGTTTTTTAGCCAAAAGAAGAAAGTTTGAGACTTTAATGCTGCTATTACAGCTGTCAGTTACAACTGTAGCTGTTAGATGATGTCATCTGAATAACATCTTTTGTTGGAGGAAAATATTTAGCATTAAATTCATGGTTTGGCTAAAAATGGTAAGATAAACTTTATGGGATCCTTCTATTTCTGGTATTACAGCTGGAGGCTAAGAATCTTAGCTTAAAATGGTAGGATTTCTTTTAAGAGACCCTTACTTCTTTGGGTATGACAGCAAGCTGCTGGGATTGGGCATTAATGGGCAAGTCATGTCATTTTAGGACATATGTCAACTACCTAAGTTGCTGCTGGGGTTATTGCAGTTGCTGCTGGAGCTACTACAGCTTCTGCTGGAGCTACTGTAGCTTCTGTTGGAGCTATTGCAGTTTCTGCTGGAGCTGTTGCAGCTTTTGCTGGAGCTGTTGTTGGTATTTTTGGCGAAGTTTCCTCTTTTGAAAAATTATATGTTTAGTCTATATATAATTTTGATAAGTAATAAACTAGTTGGTTGATATTTGATGAAGTTTTAGAGATGAAATTATGGTCATTTTGTATTTTAACCAAATCTTGGAGAGTAAGAAGAGCATTTAATGCTAGATATCAGATATTAATATATATTTAGCCATGTGCTTGGAATTGATTTAAATGAAAATAATAATATAATTTATATGAAATACTATAATTACATTTTTAAACTTATATTATATGATAAACATTAATTTTTATGTAAAGAGTATGGAGAGTTTTATCATTTTAAGTGTTATGTTATATGAGAGGTTTACCAAATGTTACCTATTGCGCACTAACCCGTCAGAGTTCAGGGAATTGGAGAAGACATGCCAAGTAACATGCTTTTCTTTATCAACTTTGAACTACTGAAACTTTACTGAACATACTTTTTGGCCCTCCAAACCACGACTCCCAAAATTCTCCGGATAAGACTCATGAGCTTGGATCATGAGCCAAAAATGAGATGATGTGCAATGAGCTTGAACCATGGGCTTTGACGCCTTTTTGTGTAAATATGGGCTCTTTTGGGCTTTAAAATAGGTTTTTCCAAAATCCATAATAATGTTAATGTGGTACGGGTTGCCAATGAAATGAAGCCATGTGGTGTGAAAAATTTGTCCTCAACAACTTATGATTGCAACTTGAGCTAACCTTCTTGATATAACTTTCATTCTATCAAGAACGATTCTTGAGTAAGTTCACAGTTTACAATCAAAATGGTTCTTGATTTGATCTTGAGATCATTTCCCCAAGCCGATATTATTCTTGATCACTTGTAAGAGAGAGAGAGAGAGATGAATGGTGGAGAGAGAAACAGTGTGTCAATATCTCAATATTGGAAAATTATTGAATACTCCAAGAGTACCATAAATGCGTACTCTCTCCTTTCACATGAATTGTGGGTCTCACCATAAATTTAATTAGTGGGACCCACAGTTATGTGAGAGGAGAGAGTACATATTTATGGTACTTTCGAAGGATCCCACCATAAATTTAATTAGTGGGACTCACAGTTATTTGAGAGGAGGGAGTACGCATTTATGATACTCCAGAAGTATTCAATAATTAAAAGCACTTTAATTTTTTTAGATAATTATGTAATGTTATAACAATGAAAGAATGAGGATTTGAACACTGTATATTTTTATTGGAAATACGAAAAGTACTCATTAAACTATTGAAACTTTTATTATGAAAATTAGGCATAAGCGTATATACGTCTTCAAAGTTCAAACACGCACATGATTGGCATCAACGGTTTTCGGACGTACAGTGCAACATGCAATAAACATGACAAATTAACACCGAAAAGTAGCTGAAGCCACAAATAATAATAAGTCATGCCCACGTTGCTCAACATTACCGGTAGAAGGAAAACAACACATGCATTATATGATTTGTTAGACAACTGATTTTTCAAGTGAACTAGTATTAAATATTAATTTTTTTTATTAAAAAAAAAAATGTTTTGCAAGAAACACAATAATTGAAACCAATCATTCCTTCATAATGATTTTTGCTGTAGACAATGCATCCTAGAAAGGAATTAGGAGAATCATAATGCTTCCTATGTATATATATTATTAGTCGTGCTTATACTTTCAACTTGTTCTGGAAAATTGGATTCTGCACCGGCATTGACAGCAGATTTTAGGTCAGGGCTTAGTAGGTTTTTGCAGTTTTTCTCTCATTAAGAAAAGAGAGCTAGCTAAGTGGTCCCTCAATTTTGAATACTTCATTGTTATTATGCGAAGAGAGTAGAGGAAAAAGGAAGTTTATTTATCATCGCATGGACTTTAAAGTGAATAGTCCATGACCAGGAGTTCTACAATGATGAAATAATTGAGCTTATAACTTATTCCCCACCTACTTTTTCTTCAAATAATAATGATCGTAATAATGGCAGTCCACAAGGGGAAAGTATAATTTTTTTGTTTAAATGAGTGATGTGTATGGACGCGCGATGTACTCATTGTGAGAGAATTAGTTTCCTTGTTAAATAGCAGTTTACAAGGTTTTGTAAGATGTTTGTTTGATTTGGGAGAATTTTCAAGCATTCTCATATTTGGTTGCAAACAAAGAAGTCTATTTGGTTGTAAATTTTTCCAAATTTATGATTCCTTTAAGTTTAAACTCTTGGATGTTTAGATTTTTGGAAAAATTAGATTTGAGTGTTTGGTAGATCTAAGAATCTACTTTTAAAAATACAAGAGTTTATTGCAAGTTTAATAAAGAGAGAACAATCTACTTGGTCATGTAAATGAGACTCGAGAATAAATGTAAATTCGAATTCGTTTTAGATGTGATTTGTTAGAAATCTAATTGAGTGAAAGACACAAGATTAAAATTCCTAACTTTCAGATGAGATTTTCAAATCCCATATAAATAATAGAATTTAGATATCTGGATAAGAAAAATACTACGTTTACAATATTATCACAATAAATTTTAAGTAGCAAGTTATTATTGAATGTTACTTGTAGGCAAAAAAGTAATTTTAGTAGTGACCCCAAATTAGAATCGGTAACAACCTATCACCTAAGATTTGTTCTGAAAAATGTTGTAGACATAGCGATACTCATCTAAATATTTTCAAACTTCCACATTATTAGTCAACTGAACGCTTCGTATATAAGTTTAGTTACTCTTTTCGTAACAATGGAACACAACCTATGTGACTGGAATCTAGTTGACTATAAACATTTGGATTCCCATCAAACATCATTTTTGTGCGAATGTGAATTCCCTTGAGAATATTGGATATTTATATTCTCATAATTGGAAAGTTCTGTTCTTTGTAAGTGACAATACTCAAATTTATTAACATTTTCCAAACAAAATTAAAACTCTTTCTAATTTATTGTAATCTATTCTCTATCTCTTGACATTTTTTTTTTTCCTTCTGAATCTCTTAGTAATTTTTTTAGTGATGTCAAGTATACTATAAATTTTATTACACAAGTAGTATAAATTGATTATGTCAACTTTTAAATACAAAATAAAATAGTAACTAATTTTGTTATTTATTGTTGTTTATGTGGGACCAGCCATGTTCAATGTTATGTCAGTTTATAAGCTTTCTTTAGTAAAATTGATTAAAGTTCTAGCACTTTCTTTTTGTTCCCTTATAACGTACTATTATGGTTATATTGACATGAAGATTGTGAGGTATTGTGCTAAGTAATTAAGGTTTTTTCTTTAAATAAAAATGCTATGGTTATATTTACCTTTAAGGATTAATTATTGTTTCTTCTTCTTTTCATTTTTTATTTTTTATTCTATCACCTATTTGGAACTGTTTTAGAGCTTGAAAAAAAAATCATTTTGTTTGACAAGGCACAGTGTCTTGGTAAACCATGAAAAATTTGAATTTGAATAAAATTATTTTGGACTTAAATGTGTATCATTCCAAAATGTTAGACTATGATTTTAGGAGATTTGACTTAACTATGACTCATATTATTTTTCTCATTATATTTGTAGAAAACCACATAAAAGTGATTGTATGTTTTATATATATTATGTTTATAAACCAAAGGATATTTTGGGAATAATAAATAAATCCTATAAGATTTTTAAAAACTTGTCTTTAAGGAAGAAGATTAAAAAAGAAAAAGAAAAAAAAGAAACAGCTTTCTTGTGTTTTCAAAATTAGAAATACAATTGGTTAGTTGAAAACAAAAATGTTTATTAGTGTATTTATATTTTGTTCACGCGGTCTGTCAAACACTTAGGGTGTGTTTGGATACTATTTATTTTGCTGAAAACTGAAAACACTGTAGCAAAATAATTTTTAAATGTGTGAATAGTGTCATGGGACCCATTTTTAATGAAAGTTTATGTGGAAAAAGAGATTTGTGGGTCCCGTGAATAGTGCACAGGACCCACTGGAAAGCTGAAACGCGCTTCTCTCAAAAAAAAAAAAAAAAAATCCAAAACCCAAACGCTGAGGAAATAATCAGTATCCAAACATACAATTAGTGTGCAGTGGGTTAGTCGAAAACAAAAATGTTTATTAGTGTATTTATATTTTGTTCACGTGGTCTGTCAAACACTTAGGGTGTGTTTGAATACTGTTTATTTTGCTGAAAACTGAAAACTGAAAACATTGTAGCAAAATAATTTTTAAATGTGTGAATAGTGTCATGGGACCTATTTTTAATGAAAGTTTATGTGAAAAAAGAGATTTGTGGGTCTCGTGAATAATGCACAGGACCCACTGGAAAGCTGAAACGTGCTTCTCTCAAAAAAAAAAAAAAACCCAAAACGCAAACGCTGAGGAAATAATCAGTATCCAAATGTACAATTAGTGTGCAGTGGGTTCCAGTTAGTTCAACTGGTAAAGTTTCTGATGGTTGAATAAGAGATCTGGGGTTCAATCCCTGCCTACATCAAAAACTGATTAGTGCCTTAATTTGATAATAAAGAGTTATCATCAGGAGCAGACACCATAATTTGAATCTTTCACCAAAAAAAAAAAAAAAAAAAAAAAAAACACTTGTGCATCTCTCATACTCCCACTTCCCCCTTACATCACAATCAATTTATTGTTCAATTTGATATCACCACAAAATGAAGACCGTTTCAAGAACACATTGGCCCTTTTTTAACTTGAAGTGACTTCTTTTTTTTCTTTTTTCTTTTTTGAGAAATAACTTGAAGTGACTTCGAATTCACATGAATCCAACAACGTACATAAAATACCATGATTAACAGAAACACTTGGACCCATGTATCTACCGATTGGACCCATGTATCCACCGATTCGACTTAGTTCCGCTCCATGCGAACTTCAATTCACCTAACTCAACTTGGTTCTACTTCCTCAATGCACATATACGTCTAGGATTTAAATTGTAGTTTAACGGGCATCTCTTAAGTTATATTTTTTTTTTGAAACCGGAAGCCACATTCATTCATTCACTAAATAAAGAATCATTGTACAATGCATGTAATGCTGGTGGGGGGGACTCCTCCATCCAGTACAGTTCATCATGGACATTCCTAGCAAATCTAGCAAGAGAGTGAGCCACTGTATTGGCTTCCCGTTTGACACAGCTGATAGCCTTCCAGTGCAGTCCATGAATTAGGCAGAGGACATCACCGTATACACCACCAAGCAAGGAATGACAGGGAACCTGGGAAGAAATCGAACGCATCACATTGACATTATCCCCTTCTATGATCAAGTCCATGAACCCAGCATCTATTGAGAACTCCAGGGCTTTTCGACATGCTAGAACCTCGGCCTCTTCGCTGTCCGCAACAGGTGGTCCTTTGATAGACATAGCTGCCATCACCTCGCCTTTCTCATTACGAATAATTGCACCAAAGCCTGAACACTTTAGCTCAGCGAAAACGGCAGCATCAAAATTCAATTTAAAAATTGATGTGGGGGGAGGTTGCCACATGGTCACACTTAGTTGCGTTGCTGGTATAGTCAGTTGATCCTGGGCTTGTTGAAACTCATACAAAAACTCCACTGCTCTTCTATTTAGCCAGTTTGGTGCCTTTAATTTTCCCCCATAAATTATTGTATTCCTTTGGTTCCAAATTAACCAAGCCTGTACTAGGAACAATTCGAACTCAGTTGCAGAGAGTCGATCGAGCAAGCTTTCAAATAACTGCAAAGTGTCAGCTTGTTCTCTAGTGTGTTTCTGCAATCTGACTTGACTTCCAGCCCACACGTCTTGAGCCACCCCGCACTCCCATAGCACATGAATCCCAGTCTCCGGAGCTCTCTTGCAGCACTCACAAGTGTTGTCTGTGATTATTTTCCTTCTTACCAGGTTCACTCGGGTAGGGAGTATATCCTGACATGCGCGCCACCCAAAAATCTTGATCTTGGTTGGAACATGAAGATTCCAAAGTTTAGCCCAGACAAATTGGCCCGTTGGACCTGAGGAGCTTTCAGCCACATCACCATCTCGCATGATCTGCCTAGCTACATGATACCCGGATTTGACAGAGTACACACCCTTTTTATTATGTAGCCAAACAATGGAATCCCTGACCCTCCTACGACTCAGGGGAATACGACATATAGCATCAGCATCGTCACAATGGAAGTTTGCCATAATGAACTCTCTCCTCCACTCTCTTTGTTCCGGGTCAATAAGCTCAGAAACTGTCCTCACCTCAGCTTCATCATACAGAGGGACTAAAACCTTGTTCGTGGGGTGGTTAGGGAGCCACTTGTCCGAAAAAATCCTGATGGAAGAGCCATCACCAACCCGCCAGCAACACCCTTTCGCTAAAATTGGCTGTGCCGCCATGATGCTTCTCCACACATAAGAGCTATTTGGGGGCACAGCTGCATCAAGAAAATGACACCTAGGGAAGTATTTTGCTTTGAAACATTAAGACAATAGTGACCCATTCTCATGTATCAACCTCCACCCTTGCTTCGCCAACATGGCAAGATTAAATGATCTCAAATCCCGGAAACCCATGCCACCCTTTTTCTTAGAGATAGTCAATGAGCTCCAGCTTTTCCAGTGAATCTTCCTCTCATTCCCCACTTGTCCCCACCAAAACTTTGCATACATGGCTTCAAGATCATCACACAAAGACTTTGGCAATTGGAACACACCCATCGTGTAGGTTGGGATAGATTGGGCCACCGCTTTTATAAGTACCTCCTTCCCCGCTCTAGAGAGCATCAGACCCTTCCAACCTTGCAATTTTTTCCAAACCCTATCCTTCAAAAAGGAAAAAGTTTGGTTTTTTGCTCTCCCAATCAAAGTAGGTAGGCCTAAGTAGGATTCAAATTTCTCTACCTCCTTCACCCCTAATGTCGACTTGACCCAAACCCTCTGTAATTCTGGAGTATTGCTACTAAAGTAGACAGATGACTTATCCATGTTAATGCTTTGGCCTGAAGCACTTGCATAAACCTGGAGGATTTTAGTGATTTCTTCAACTTCTCTTTGAGCGGTTTGGCAAAAAAGCAATGAGTCATCTGCAAAAAGTAGGTTGGAAATTATGGGTGCTCTCCTGCAAATAGATACCCCAGTGATGCGTCCCTCCATTTCCGCCCTTATCAATAGTGAAGTAAAACCCTCTGCACACAAAAGAAACAAATAAGGTGAAAGAGGATCTCCTTGCCGGAGACCTCTAGATGGAGAAATATTACCATAGGGTTTGCCATTGATAAGTATGGAGAAAGACGGCGTAGTGACACATTCCATCACCCTACTGATCCACCTCTCCGGGAAGCCCAGTTTAGACATGACCCCATATAAGAAGGGTCATTCCACTCGATCATAGGCTTTACTTATATCCAATTTCAAAGCAAGTGACCCTTTTTTGCCCTTTTTCCGACAATGCATAGCATGTAAAGTCTCATAGGCCACCAATACATTGTCTGTAATAAGCCGCCCTGGGACAAAGGCGCTTTGAGTTAGGGAAATTATTTGGGGTAGAATCTGCTTTAAACGGTTCGCCAAAACCTTTGAAATTATTTTATATATCACATTGCAAAGACTGATTGGCCGAAAATCAGACATTTTTTCAGGAGACTTAACCTTGGGGATAAGGACAATATTAGTGTGATTAACATCAGGCACCATTTTACCAGAATTCAGAAAATCCAACACAGCATTGACTACATTATGACTCACTACATGCCAAAATTTTTGGTAGAATAAAGCGTTCATACCATCAGGTCCAGGAGCCTTGGTGGGTCCCATTTGGAACAACGCCGCCTTTACTTCTTCAGCACTAAAATCACTGGACAAAACTTCTTGCATTTCAGGAGTCACCTTGTGAGGTACTGCATTGAGACACTCTTCCTTCTGGTCACACCTCCCTGCCAAAAATAAATTCTCAAAATAATTTGTGGCTACCTTTGCAATGTCATCCAAGCCATCAACCCATTCATTATCTACATTTTTAATTCTCTGTATGTAATTCTTTCGCCTCCGCTGAGATGCCTTTGCATGAAAAAATTTTGTATTCCTATCCCCATGTTTAAGCCAAGGAATCCTCGACCTCTGAGCCCAAAAAATCTCTTGTTTCATTAGTAGAGCATCCATTTTCTTACTGACTTCTAAAAATTCTGCTCTGTTCTCAATTGTAGCCTCTGCCGAGTTTAGAGCTTCAATCCGATGTTGTAGGCGTTTGATCTCTTCAGTGTCTGGGATAGTTTTTGAAGAACCCCACGCTAATAATTCTGCACCACAGACTTTGATCTTCTCCTTTGCAAGAGTTAATCCCGTTTCCCCTTCACCACCCTTAGCCCATGCTTCTTTAATCACCCCTTCACATTCATCCCACAGTAGCCAGGATTCCTCGAATTTAAAACCTCGGCTTCCCTTTGTTTCATGCCTCTTACAAATCTGGTATTGAAGAATAATGGGTAAATGGTCAGAAGCATGGGATGTGAGATGGTTTACCGTGCTAAATTGAAACTTATCTCTCCAGGACCTAGTAGCAACCGCTCTGTCCAATCTCTGCCTTGTGTTTGCAATACCGGGTCTCCTATTATTCCAGGTATATGGATATCCCCTGAAGCCCAAGTCCTCCAGTTCACATTCTTCCAAAGCTGCACGAAAATCATTTACTTGGTTCCACTGGGCAGGTCGTCTACTTAATTTCTCTGATGAATGTAAGATTGCGTTGAAGTCGCCGATACAGAGCCACGGTCCGTCTACAAAAGATCGAAGATATGTTAGCAGAGCCCATGACTTAGCTCGTTGTGCAGCATCTGGCCAGCCATAAAAACAAGTTAGCCACCACACGGAACCATCATCCTCCACCACCTTGGCCAGTATATGGTTTGCAGTAAAATTAAAAACGTCTAACTGTACATCTCTCTTCCAGATTAGCGCCAAACCTCCTCCGGAGTTGGGGTATTTCACCACAATCCTGTTTGGAAAAGGCAAGTCACCATAAAGTTTTTCAAACCCATCTTTATCCAGTCTGGTTTCCATCAGAAAACACACTGCGGGAGCTTGTTCCCTCACAATCTTGCGAAGGCTCCGACCTGTCCAAGGGTTCCCAAGCCCTTGGCAGTTCCAACTTAGGAGCTTCATTGCTTCCGGCAAGGGTGGTCCACCACCCCCGCCGATATCTGACCATCAGAGCTTGCCTGTGCTTCCATCTTTCCTCGCTTGAAATTCTGCACTTCATCGTCCCCACACGTTACAGACTCCTCGGACTGCATATTACCTCTCTTTCCTAACGTAGTTGGGTTGCTGGGCTTCTCATGCAAATTGGACCCATACTCCATCCTATTAATTCGTACCCACGTGGACTTGGGCTTTATTAAGTTAGGCCCACTCCTTACCACGGCCTGCCCACCTTCATCCACCAGTTGCGCAGCAATTGTTTCTGATTTTGAAAATAAATCCTCCTTATCAGTTACCGTAAGCTTCGCTCCATCACTTTCCTTATTTGTGTCATTAATTCTGTCATCAATGGTCTCAAACGGCTGAGGATCAGGGATTGTACCAGAATCCACGGACTTTCCAAAAACACTGTAATCAGTTACAGTAGGGTTTTCTCCTTGCTGTGCCACCGCTGCCATCTGTTTCCCCAACTTCGGTTGCTTACTCGATGCATTCCTCAAGTTGTCCCCCAGACCGTCACTTGAAGAAGATGCTGGGTTCGTTTCTCTTGTAGATGATGATTTTGGACGGCCACCCATAGCTTTTAGCCAATCACCATATTGATACTCCACCTTCCCTCCATTCTTTTCCAGTGCATAATTGCTTGCACAGTGACGTCATGTCCAAGGAGCCCACAAAAATGGCAGAACATTGGGAGCCTTTCATACTTAAACCTCACCCAAGTGCGCTGACCATCCGAACTTGCTATGAAACCACCACGACGAAGCGGCTTGGTGATGGGTAGGGACACACGGACTCTTAGAAAGAGGTTAAGGTCATCTGATCTTTTTCTCATCTCTACCTCCTCGACTATTCCCAACCGACTCCCTACTTCTGTTGCTACCTGAGGGGTTGCCATGTCAAAAGGAGCCCCCCATATTTGGATCCATAGAGATGCATGATCAAGTCTCACATTCGCCACACTCATTCCTTTTTGCCACTTTGTAAGCATCAGCAGTTGATTATCGAAAGTCCATGGACCACCTCTCAGGATTCGTATCATATCAAACTCTGACTGGAACTTAAATTGAAATAGGTTTGAGCCAACCTCTAAAATCTGCAGACTGTCTTCTAAACCCCAGGCTTTCCGTAAAGTACCCTTGGCTGCCTTTTTATTGAAGGTTTTGCACGTAAGAAATTTTCCTATTAGACTCAAATTGCAGCTTTCAATTTCCGCCTCTCTTCCCTCATCTGAGATTGCAATAATTTCTTCTTCATCCGCCGTTAACTTCATGTTCTCCAAGCAGTTAATCACATCGTCCGCCATATTCGATGGTTGAAATAATAAAGAAAAGAAATAATAAGGAAAAGAGAAGAAAAGAAAATAGTACCCTTAGGGATGGCCTAAGGGAGGGAGATACTCGTAAAGAACGAGAGAGAGAGCTCCTACTCAAGAGGAGAGAAAATCAATGCACTTTTCTATCTCTTAAGTTATATTTAATATAGGTATTCAAGGTTCAAATCTTTCCCTTTACTATAACTATCAAATTATTTGTATAATGATAATAGTGCAAAGATCCCTCCAAAACCGACCAAACTGTCTGTCCGGTAAATAACCCAAGATAGGAGGACCTTTCATGTCCTAAACAGTTACTGCACAGTAGTTCTCTTTTTTCCACTTAACGTTTACATTATTATATATACAAACAAAAAGATAGCCTTTCCTAGGAATTCGGATTATAGCAAGCAAAAGATGTCCATGTCCATGCCTTCTGGTACTCTTATCGGCCCCGCCTCAAAATCAAAGAGAGGCTAGCACAGAGTACAGACAAAATTTATAGAGTTGGAATTCCACCCAAAACCTCCTTTTGAGGTATCATCGGATTCAAATCTCCATCATGCACCTCATGCCCTTACTTATCTTTATAGATTTTAAAAAGCACCCACTTTATAGAGTCACTTCCTGCACTTGGATGTTGGATCCTCAATCCTCATCCCCCCCACCAATCTTTACTCTTAAATGTAATTATGTAAGGGTTTATAAGCTAGACATAACCATAATCAATCTACTATTTGACTTTATAATATTCATTTTGGCCTTTACTGAAACCAAGGATATTCTCCCAGTAATAAAGAACAAACTATAGTGCATAATCATGCTTGTTTTGGAAACATAGGTCTTAGTCTTACCGTTGGCTTGTCAAATTCTTTACCACATTGTTAAAAACTTTTGTGTGGTTGCAATTGTGTAATAATTACACATTTGAACCACAAAAAGGCAGCATGATTAAAAGAGTGTGATTCATCATTTTTGGCAATACACAATAGAAAAATATGAAAAAAGGATTTTTTAAATTAAATTTGTTTTTTATTGAACAAGTAATTATACATTAAATGATAAAGGTATCTTTAAAAAAAAATACATACCCTTCTATTGAGTTGAACCATTAAAGCATTCATAAAAACAATTAATACTTTTTTTTTAAGAGAAAACAATTAATTCTAGTGGCCTAAGTAATAGTCATATCAGTCACGCATAGTGGATCCCACCCGGTCAGGAATATAGCTCAGGAAGGGACCTATCAACATGGGAAACCTCCCTTTCATCATGTCAACCCCACTAAGAGAAGTCTATAAATAGAGACTGAGAGGTAGAGGGAAAGGGGTTAAAAAAATTGGGGGAGAGATTCACAAGAGTGGTAAGGAAAAACAGATACCGGGGAGAACGAGACCTTGCTCGAATTTCACTAAAAAATGGTTATGTTCACTAAATCACTTTGATCAAAGGTGGGAGGCAAGGGAAGTAGTCTAGGGCCACTGGTATATTACTATAGAAACTGTAACACCACCTTTAGGGCCTCCCATTGTTGGATATCCCTAACCCCCAACACAAATAAATTGGGCTGCTCTGCCCAAAGCCTTATTAGATATGGGGCTGAGAATCAACAGTACCAATTGGTTAAATTAATTTACAAATGCATAGAATTTTCCACCAAACACGAAGAGTCTTATAACTCAATTCGCACATTTTGGTACTTCCAATAAAAAAATATAGGGTCTAACTCCTCCCTCCCCCAACTATTAAATTATTAAAAAAAAAAAATTTCAACTTATTTAAAGGAAACTTTCCTCAACCCACCATATGTCAATTGAAATGAATATCTGTATGTACATATTTTTGAGAAGTAATACGTTCACAACAAATTTTAGGTGGTAAGTTATTATTAGTTCTAATTTAAACATATCATTAAAATTATTTTTTTGCTCACCGATAACAACGTGTCACCTAGAATTTGTTGTGAACATCACTATTTTAAAAATCAAACTAGACTAGCCAGTTGAACAGGGCACCAATCCAGTCATGTAAAAAGCTCCAAAACCGGTCAAAAACCAATAAAAATCGGCCAAAACCAATCAAAAATTGAGTTAAACAGTGAACCGAGGCCAAAATCAGTTCTTTGACCATATTGGTTTTTAAAACCATGGTAAACATAGATAACATTTCTCTATATTTAGTCATATACCCTATCTAATAGTATTATGATTTTTTTTTTCCTTTTTTTAAATTGATAGTTGGGGGAGGGGAGAATTAAACTCCAGATATCTCATTTGAAAGTATCAATCAATTGAACTATATAGCTCTTGATCACATGACTTGTTGAAATGATTTTGTAAATGCCATATATTACATCAGAGAACATTACTACCAATTGGTAGGAAAACTCTCTCCTTTACCAATTATCTTAACATCGTATTAAAGAAAAAGGAAAACAAAAATCAAAGAGAAGGCTAAATATAGCCGTGGGGGGAAAACCCTAAACAAACGAAATTAAGCAAAATAAATTTAAAAAATCAGAGAGCCGTTATGCGAAATTGCAAATCCCGCCACCGTATTTCCTTTCTCACACTACAAAATAGAAAATCCTCACAGCGAGTCAGCGACTGTCTGGTCTATTAAGTATTATCACTAATTCCCAATCTCACAGTGTAAATGCGCAATTAATCACATAATCAATCACGCTCTTAATACCAAGCTATCCCCTATTCATTTATTTCAGACCGTTATATTCTACATATAAAGACACAGATTCTTTGCCATTCAAATCCAAAACCACACATATTCTCTCTCTCTCTCTCTCTCTCTCTCTCTTCCTAGTCTTTTAGATTTGTCCGTCACTGTCACCGACAAATCGGATAACACGTGGCAGTCATGGGCTGCGCCGCCTCAAAGCTCGACGACCTCCCGGCCGTGGCTTTGTGCCGTGACCGCTGCAACTTGCTCGACGATGCTCTCCGCCAGAGCTACGCGCTCGCCGATGCGCACGTGGCGTACACGCAGTCCCTGAAAAACCTTGGCCCCACTCTTCACCATTTCTTTACCCAAATCACTGTCACTGACCAATCTGATCGACTCGAACAACCTTCGAGATCTTCTCCACACGATCGATTCTCTTCCAGCTCGGATTCGAATTCGAATTCGAATTCAAATTCAAATTCTCACATCGAATCTCAGTCTGATTCAGAACCAGAGGAAGGAGTTAAAGAAATCGACTACTTCAACCAAACTCATCACAGTTATCGGAGCCACCGCCAAAACCTAACGCCTTCGCCACCGCCGCCGACCAATTCTGCTTGGGACTTCTTGAATTTCTTCGAGACCTATGACCGATTCGAACCGATATTCGATCGAGAAGAAGAAGAGGAGGAAGAAAAAACAGAAAAAGAACAAAATGTCCCTGATTTCAAACTCGAGGTGGTGAAGAAAACCAAGAAACCTGAAAAATCCAAAAATGTGGAGGACAAGAACGTTGTTTCGGAGAAAGAGAAGTCGGAAACTCAAACTCAAACTGAAACTGAAACTGAAACTCCAGCTGTACTTGTCTCCGAAGTAATGAAAGAAATTCAAGCCCTTTTCGACAAAGCTTCGGGCTCCGGCGATGAAGTTTTGAAGTCCTTTCATGTCGGAAAATTACGTTATCATCAGAAAATTGCTGTTAATCAAGGTATTCTTTTTATTTATTTATTTTTAAAATTCAATAATTCCAATGTGAATTTGAACTCTTGACGTTTATGTTATAAGACTCTTTTTAAGTTTTTTTTATTAGCAATTTAATTATTGAAGTTTTTTGAATTTGAAGTACAATACTCATGCTGGGTCTTAATTTGTGAAATAGTTTCGTGCAAGGTATTGCAAGCTATTACTCCGTCTTTGCTAAACCAAACAAGTGAATCATCACCGTTGGTTAAGAAGAATGGTTGTGACTATGTGGGATCTGATGAAGATATGGGGTTCAGTTCTGGGAATCTCTCTTCTAGTTTGGAGAAGCTGTGCACGTGGGAGAAGAAACTCTATAACGAAGTCAAGGTATTTGAATTTAATTTAAAGTTCCACTGCAATTGCTTGCTTTCCCAATTCAACATTAAAACGGTCTAAAGTATGTTCAACAACGGATATTTCATTTTGGGTGTTGTATCCATGTTGTATATGTGTTGCACACGTGTCATAACAGTGTCCTATCTATCATTGTTTGTGTGGCTGTATCGTATCTGTACTTGTGTCCTTGTCCGTGTCCGTGCATCCTAGTTCCATACACAAAATGGAGTCCGAATTGAAATAAGTCCAATTCCTGAGAAAAGGTTATTTGGTCATTTGATGCTGCCTAATTTTGCGGATAATACTTATGAATAACTCATGTTGGTATAATAAAATATTTCAATTTATAAAAAATTAAAATGATAAATGTATTTTTTTATTGTACAATGTACATATTATTATATGTTATTAATATTTAATTACACAAATCACAAATGTTCTGTAACGTTATATTTAAACATGATATTATTTATTAAATTGAACAAATCATAAAATAATAAATAAATTTATATAAAATTATAAGATATAGTACTAATATTTGAGTTTCTACTCCACTGTTGCAATCAAAAAAAAAAGGAATAACTATTTTATTCCTAGTAAGGCAGTCCTCTAGGTACCAGTGAGAACCGTTATCGAAGGGAATCAAAGAATTTATTAATGAATAGGTATATGTGTTTATGCAATAACTGTGGGTGCAAGTGAGTGAGAATATTTAACATTTTTTTTTCTAAACTAATATTACCTCCACAAACCTAATTTGGCTGTATAAGGGAGACCATTTGTTTGAATATTTAGGAAGTCAACCATGAGATGATTGATAAAATACTAAAGAGTATTTTTTTCTTATGCTAGAGATAGATGCCTTCTATTAATTCAGACTACTTAATGACTGTTGTGATCATCTATTATTCATCTACCTTGTGAGATGATTATGTTGTAAAACAACCAATATGCAGACTTATGTTTTTTGTCTTCCTCTTGTGGATGATGATAAGGTTCATGTTCCTTGACTTGGTGCATGATTTACTCTGTATGGCATAATCATTCATTTTGGAATAAAAAAAATTTCCTACACATTTCATTTCATTATATCTGAAAATTGTTGCTTATGTTATTGGATGAAGGCTAAAACATGGCAAAGGGTACAACAGTTAGCAGTACTAAAGATGCTCATTATGAGCTGCAACATACATAACAGTGCTCCTATCTCTCAGTTTTCTACAGAATTTGGTAATTAACTTTTTTAATAATTACTTTTTGACAGAACGTTTGCACTGGGGATTGATGTGCAAATAGGGTAGAAGATATATACTGTGAAAGATGTCTTTAAAGGGGACTGTGATCATAACTTGGATATACTAAGAAGCCATTGCCCACCAATGTTAGAAAAGAGCCAATGATGGTGATATTACCTACCACCAACACCAACTATACCAATGATCCTGCATCCTAAAAATAATTGTTTTTATTATCCTTTCTGGAATCTTATAATAATGCTTTTTTCGGGAACTGTCCTGCATGTGGGCATTAAGATTAATTCTGTGTGTGAGACACACACACATACTATTAAGTTCAGAGACAACTAGTAAGAATAAGAACAGAGCTTTGGCTGGAGTGGTAGTAACTTTGATTTATAAATAGAGCTTGCAACCCTTATGCCTACAAGTATTTTCCATTTGGTTGGTGATTATCTATAGGAGTATGATATACTATAGCTTGTTTCTAATGTGTTTAGACACTATGGTTGTGGTTTTATTCCTGTCATCTTGCCTCCTTATCTATGATTTTAAATAGTGATATTATTTATTTTGCAGGCTGCGGAAAAATTGCGTACAATTCATGAGAAGAAGTGCAGGCAGCTGAAACGTTTGGAAGAAAAGAGTGCCGAGGCTATTAAAATTGAAATCACCAAAATTGAAACCACCCGATCTTTAATCAGAACTTTATCTACTAAAATGAACATTTCAATTCAGGTTGTCGACAGGATATCAATTACAATAAACAAGTTGAGGAATGAAGAGTTGTGCCAGCAGATTAATAAGTTACTTCCCGGGTATGTTGCTATTCCAATTCCATATCAAGAACATTATTCTAAGTATGTCTGTAGCTTTGGTGTCCTGTTCCTGCACTGCATGAGATTGTAGTGATTATCTGCACCATAAGGGTGAATGGATTGTGCTTTTAATTAAATTATAAGGTGCCTAGCTTTGATATATTTTTGTGAATTCTCATTTTATCCTGTTTGGAAAGGTCATACTCTAGTGTTGGTCCCACCAAAGAAGGGAGATTGCGTACAATCCTATCCTTCACCATTCACCATTTAGTTTAAAATTCTGGAACCTAAGTTTTTATGGTGGTGTTTTGTAAATGGCCTTAGTTGGAAAAGAATTGTACCTCAAATTGAGGGGGAGTCGTTTGAGATGATTGGGTCAAGTTTAGAGAAAAGCAATTAATGCACAAGTAAAAAAGAGGAGTTGATTCAAGTTAAAGGAATGAAAAAATGTAGGGCGACCAAAATAACATTAATAGAAGAAGTAAAGGACAAGTCAATTAAGGAAGTAATAGAGAGTCTGATAGAATAGAATGGAGGAAAAGAATGCATGTAGCCTACCCTGACTAGTCTATTGAGGATAGTTGATCCCAAAATTTTATGAATAAGGCTTTGTTATTGTTAGTCCACTAAAAATTTTTCTTGCTGGTGATATTTATGCTTTATGCTGCTTTTCTCTTGTGGCTAACCGTAATCTATTTGTTGTTTCAGGTTAGTTGGAATGTGGAAAGCCATGCTGGAGTGTCACAGGTGTCAGTGCCAAGCATTTGAGCAGGGTAAAAGTTTGGATGTTATTACATCCAATGTGAAGTTTAGTTATGCTCATCTTGAATTAGCCATGGAACTCAAGTTTGAGCTTCAAAACTGGAGCCTCAGCTTCTTCAAGTGGATCGACACCCAAAAGGCCCATGTCAAAGCCTTAAATGGTTGGCTTCTGAGATGTCTACTGAATGAACCTGAAGGAACACCCGACGGTATAGTGCCCTTCTCCCCTAGTAGCATTGGTGCACCCCCGGTGTTTGTGATTTGTAATCGATGGTCACAAGCCATGGATAGAGTCTCAGAGAAGGAAGTGATTGAAGCCATGCAGGGATTTTTCATGAGTTTAAATCAGCTCTTGGAACCGCACATTGTAGACCTGAAGCAAAGGTCAGTTGCAGACAAGGACATGGAGAGAAAGCTTAAAATCTTGGAGAGGGAGGAACAAAGGATACAAAAGATGGTGCAGGCTCAAGAGAAAAAGATGGGTACAGTCTTGCCCCGGAGTGAAATTCGTAATACTAGTAGCCTGCTGTCAGGTCTGAAACAGATTTTTGCGGCTTTGGAGAGGTTCTCAGCTAACTCTTTGCAAGCACACGAGGAGCTTTGTCAACAGATTCAAGAAAACAGGCATGTTTGACTGTGTCTTCCAGGACCTCCAGGCCCATTAGTTTTTACAGATATGGTGTAAGTTTTTCTAGCATGATTTTTGGCTTGTGTATGTGTATGCAGCATCCTTTTTCGAGTCCAGTGATATATTACATTAGTTGATTGGTGGTCAAACATTCTTATGCTTATCATTTCCATGCTGAAGTCAACCAGGCTGATTCTATTGCCTGTTTATCTCATTAAGTTTAGGTAGTGTGAATATTGACCTGCATTCCATATCTTGGTATTATAATCAGCTCTAAGCCAGTAAAGTCAGAGCTCCAAGGTTGCTGAGTGCTGACAAGAAAGAACCAAGTGGCACAATGAAGAAAATGAACACAAGGTCTGAGGTATGCTTGACTGGAATTTGTTTGACAGTTACTTGTTGGCTTTAATGGGAATGGGGGGATATAATATTAGCTCTGGAATTGGACTTGTTGTAACTTGGGGTTTGTCGAACTTGAGTTTTCACACTGTAAACAACTAAACATCATTGTCTCGAGTGTAGAAACCAAATGGGATTTTGGTACCTTTTTCAAGCTTGTCCTAACTTGATTATAGCGACAATTTTATTTAAGAAAGGATGAGAGCTGATAAGATCAGCAAGGCATCAGAATCTGAGCTGCAAATTCATATACTTGGAGCGTGTGGTTTTGCATTAAATTTGGAACTATTATTGAAGCTTTTACTATATGTTTTTGGACTCGGTCTTCATAAAAGTTGAACATAGATTGTCCTTAATATATGAAACGCTGAGCTGAATTTAATTTGTATTCAATCTTAGAACTGTGTTTTTTAATGGTGGTACCTTGTGCAGTGTAACTGAGAGCCTGTAACATAATAAAATCATGTAACTTGTAACCTGTTCCATTGAGCACCTGAACTTAATGAAAAGTGAAAACAAACATGACCATATGTATTATAAGCAATTTAAGCAATCTATTGATGCAGTAATATCCATGTGTCAGAATATTATAAGCGAAGTTGAAAAGGCATGGTAGGCAAGCTAGATAAAGTTTACGGCAGCTTTGTCACTGCGCAAGATTAGAAAGAGTCCAAGTGCATTATCTTCTAATAATAATCTCAAAGATTTTTGAAAGACGTGCTCTTAGTATTTGGACTTTTTTTGATAATCTAGTATTTGGACTTAGATTAAAGAACATACATTACTTTTACTTTTTGACTTTAGCTTTGGTCCTTCCACTTTTCTTAAGGTGATCCTGGAGGCCGCAAATGGTCTGGAAGCTGATTGTATCTAGCTGTGGTTTTTGTTTTTCCCTTTGGCTGTAAATATAAATTTGTCTATTTTCTTATAGAAGAAAAAGAAAAATAAATAAGAAGAAGTCGGAGGTCCCTTGACTTTTTTTATTGCATTGGAATTTAATCCGAATATCCAATTGCTTTAGAATAATTATAGATACACAGCCAATAACACATTTAATTCTATAACTGGTTAACTTGTATGATTGTTGTGAGTGATTGATACTTTCAGGTTATTGTCTTTTTTTTTTCTTTTCTTTTTTTTTGAGAAATGAGGATGTCCTGCCTTTTTGAGTATATGACTATTCTCTCAAATGTATAGTTCTCTTATCTCACGCACATAAAATTATCACAAAAATAAATCCTTTAGAGGTGAATTCAAAATATAAGCAAGAGATTTCAAATATAAGATCTTATGAAATATCATAAGACCTAGAAAACTTCTAAATCAACAAATTAATTATATGGGTTCGCTACTTTTTGCTGATCCCTCATATATCAACCAGTTATAAAATTGTGTATGTTGTCGGTTCAACAATCTGACTTCATAAAAAAAAATAAAATAAATAAAGAGACACGTCGAGTTGGAAAGGAATTTGACTTTTTGAAGATAATCAGAATGAGTGGTAAAGTTAAGGACCAAGTGGTGAGTGGTCACCCTGGAATCCAAGTTAGGTGTAAATATTCCAAATGCCAGATTGCAAGAATAGTGTGGCTTTGCTGTTGCAGAGGATCAATTGGACAGCTGTACATCACGAGGAAACTCGAGCTTTTCAAAGTTAAGTATTTTTAACCATGCACAAACAGAAACATGGCCACGGGTACGGATTACGGCATTGCGTTTGTGACAAAGTTTTCCTCAACATGCTCGAACTTCGATACTCTCTCTTTTGGAGTAAAAAAATAGTGCTCAAACTTCAACAATTTGATCTTATAGTTAATTTTCTCAAGAAAAAAGATCCTATACTTAATTGTTCTCGGCCTCTACGCCTTCAACTCATTTTTTTTTTAGGAATACCTCAAAGCAAATTTGATCTTCTATATTGCTTTTTTTTTTTCTGAAAAGGGATTGCAATAAATTAATGAGTTTAAAAATTATTACATACAACTTTTTGTACAATAACTTGTATGCACTAGTCATTTTTTAAAATAAATTAGACTAAAATATAGTTTTAACTCTGTGGGGACAAATAACCAAGAATCACGCATCTTGGGTTGTGGGCTTGGTCCGAGGAAGACTCATGGGCCGAGCAACGTGGCAGTTATTAAAGCATTCTACTTTCAAAAGATTCGCACATAGGAACGGCGATTCTGTCCGAGAATGGTATAGTCCTCGGATAAGAAGATTTCGGTTCAAGGATGAATCCCAGTTGTTGAAGTAATCCTCCTGGAATCCCCAATGACAGAAACGACCTTGGAGAGCTTACTGGGAAGGAAAAGATCCCCGAAAATATCTAAAGAAAGGCTGCTACCACCACATTGAATACCCTGCAACTACTTTTCTGGCCGCATTTATGTGGAGAAGACCTCTGAACAGTGCTACCAAGACTATGACCTCTCACAGGGAAGCCAAATAAAATATTTGATGTGATAAGTATCAAGGGGCACCTTAGATGAATGACAAGTGTAAGGATAGGATGCTTAGAAGATGGATATATAACGTCATTCCTCCTCCATTGTGAGGAAGAGGTCTTTTTGTAAGAGAACAGAAAAACAAAGAAAAAGAAAGAACTAGAACGTGAATAACATAAGAGGATTCTTCCTCGGACCTAAATAAAACGGACTTATTCCAAGTTATCTTGATGTGCTTTGGGCCTTCTAATCAACTTTTTAGTTCATTTGTAAGAATAGGTAAAACGAAGCCCTCACCATTCAGATCTAATTCTTAAGCCCACTCTCTACAAATACATATTGCAACGGACTTATTGGGCCCGAGTTTTGCATGCTTTGGACTTGGGTGCACAATTTGTTACCCTACAAACTCTTAAAAATTGTGATATTATTTTGATATTTCATGTTTGATTCTATTTTCATATTAGTCTTGTTATCTATTTTTGTTAGTATTTTTTTTTTTTTGATGTATTTTTGTTAGTAATTTAACTATGTTTTATAGATGTCATTGATCAAAACGCATCACTCATACATATCAAATATCACGATTATTAATAAAAATGGACAACAAGACAACAAGTATTAGAAATAAAACAATTAAGCAAAATTATATTTTAAATATGATAATTTATGGATGTAAGAAATTAAATTTTATAGTTTCAAGACTGAAAATTTTAAATCCTAAGTTTTAAAACATAACAAACTTTAACTTATAATTTCAAAATTAATAAAGCTTAAGATTCTATAAACCCATAAGAAACATGAATTTTTAAGGTAGTGAAACCTTATAAAGGTTGTCAAAGATAAACAATTGAATTTCAACAAGTTCATTCACAAGAAGAAAAAAAAAAAAAAACAGAAGAATTAATACATTCCCTAGGTGTACCCAGCTGCCAGCTGATTCCATAAAAGTCATGGTCAATCATCACTAGTACTCCTCCTGTGTCACACCTTCGGCATGTGATGCCAAGTTCACGTGAAGACGTCCTCAACTTATTTGATCAAATTGCTACTAAAGTGGAGGTCTGCTCAAATGAAATAGACAAACACCATTTTAATTTAGTTTTTGGTTTAAAATACAAATACTAGAATATTGCTACCACTAGACTATTTTAGCACACAACAACTATTATAATAAATAAAATAGTATTGCATTATGTTTCCAAATTGATGTGGTCTTAATTATAGAGAGAGTTAATTTAAATATTCTATTATAAGGTGATTGTAACTCACCAATCACATTTATTATTACGTTAATTTGTAAGTTTAATATATAAGTAATACTACAAACATAAACTATTTTACAATATTTTTACAAACTGCTGATGTGGCTTTAGTATTTTCCAAATAGTTATTGCAAGTAAAAATGTGATGTTAGTGATGGACTTATATTAGAACTAGTAAGAATTTCTTACATCAGCAGTTTGTAAAAATGTTATAAAATAGTTTGTGTCTGTAGTATTACTCTTAATATAATAAAACTCGTAATATAATTAGTATTTGCCTTATAAATAAATCATCATTGTTTGATATATTTTTCAATAAATAAAAATAGAGGATGTAACGAACAACTCATGACTATACGTAAGTTGTGTCTTTTCATTAAAAACAATGTTGTAACTAACCAAAAATAAAATAAAATTTATGAACAATGAAAAGTTAGGGGAACATCTTTTTCCTTTATATATTTGTTTTCTTCCTTTAAAAATTTGTTATGGTTATGGTCAACTTGTAAAGTTGTAATGTTTAGAGTTGAGTGTAGTCTTCTTAAGCTTATCATGTTTTTTTAAAAGATAACTTTAGGAAAAAGGAAGTTGAGGGGTCTATTATACATAGGTTTATTTTCAAATTTTGAAATAATGTATACACTTGGTAAATTATTAAAAATTATTATTAGGTATAATAGGTAAAGTCTATCCTCAACTCATGTGGGTCCTATTAATGGAATCTATCATCTCGTGAGTAATGGATGGATTCGGTCCATTACATTTAACCTTATTCTTTACGGGAAATTATTGTGTACTCTCAAAATATCATAAATACGTATTCCCTTCTCTCACATAAATAGTGGGATCCACTAATTAAATTTACAGTGGGACTCACACTTCACGTGATAGGGGAGATTATGCATTTATGGTACTCTGGGAGTATTTAATAATTTTTCATTCTCTACTTGGTAGTTTTTAAGTTATTCATGAGATTTAAATGCTTTTTTTTTTTCACAGTTTTGATTCTCAAAAAAAAAAAAAAAAGCTTTTTTTTTCAATAGATATGATATAAAATTATAAATATGTTTCATAATAATTATAATTTATTAACAAATTAAAAAATTAATAGATTTTTGGCCGAACACAAATTAAAATATTTTATCCATTTCTCAACCCATTAAATATTTTCTTTAATAATTTGAAAAATACAAGCAAAATAATGTTAGTGGTTGACAAATAATGTTACGTTTACAACATTCTAACAATAAATTTTAGGTAACAGAAAATTACAGATTCTAACCTAATCCAATTACTAACATTACTTTTTTGTTAACCAATAACAATTTGACACTTAAAATTTGTTATATAATTGTTGTAAAAGTATCTTAGGATACTAAAAAATGGCACAATTTTTAATATACTTCTGCATTTTTTATTTATTTATGCTGAGAGTATACTCCTGCATTATATACTTTTTTTTATCTGCATTAAATACTTAACAAATCCAACTTATCATGGTGTCATAATTATATGTGTCATCTCCATAAACAAAGTTGCAATAAACACATGGCTGCCAAGTGCGTACGTAATTAAAAAAATGACACAATTTTTAATATACTCTTGCATTTTTTTTATGGAAAATGCTAACGAATGTCCTTAGGTCATTGGTTAATAATTCATTTAAAGAAAGTATTTATGGAATACACCGCTGTGAAAGCTATTAAAGCAATTTTATTAATTACCTCACGAACAAGACACTAACAGGATGATCTCACAGTGTGGGGCTGTTTCCGTCTAAAGTCAGAAGCACTTTGTATAATTCTGGACGTCGATCGCGAAATACTCCCCAGCCTTTTCTCTTGGACTTGATCTTATCCAGATCAAATTCTGCAAGCAGCAAAGCCTCCTCTTTATCATCAGCAGCTGAAATAATTTCTCCAGTAGGTCCTGTGATCAGTATAGATTCACATATATTTGTATTAGCTACATATCCATGGACACGGCCCAATAACTTGAAGGTAATCTCAACTTTGCTAATATCATCAGACAAATAAATGGAATACCTGATATAAAAGAGTTCCCGTAGAATGTAATCTCACTTTTTCCATGCTCTGTCTCAATTATCTCCTTTCCTATGCGATTTGAAGCTACTAGAGGTACCTGAATTCATCCAAAATAGATTAAATCCCTTGTGTGGTTGCATTTCAATAACAAACACCATATTTATCAATTGTGATCTGCACAATCACCAAAATCCCTCAACAGAAGTCATCAAAAATACAACAACAACAAATAGATTATTTGCTCAACAAAAGACACATTTGCTTTGAAATGCATAATCTATCCATACGTATTGTTTTATGGTCATTTTTAGATTATTTAATCTCTAACGAGGCAGGTACTGGAATGAGGACCAGACAAATAGACCAACCTAGAACCAACTACAGTAATTCTAAAGTTGATAGTCTACTAGTCTAAAGAACTTACCAAATTTGCCCCAGCATGCCCTTGCATTACCCGCTTCCAGTGATCACGAGAATCAAGACCCTGATCCTGAGGTTCAGAACCAATAGCAGTAGGATAAAACAATATCTCTGCACCTTGAAGAACCATAGCTCGGGCTGCCTCTGGAAACCACTGATCCCAACAAATTGCTGAAATTAATAGGCAATAGTAACTTTAGTTTTCCCCTATCCTGAATTCTGTCACAGATGAATTATTAGAACAAAAGAATTTCCAATATTGTTTGCTATTAGCATGGTTAAATAGCAAATCCGAAGCCTAAAGTGAACAAAATAAAGGTGTCTTTGCATGGCCCCATAATTACAAACATGCCCAAAATAATTAAAAACAGAACTTTAAAAATTAGAGCATCTAAACTTCTTACCAATTCCAATCGTTGCAAACTTAGTCTGAAAAACCTGTTTACCAAAAGCATCAGGATTATTGTAAGTTGCACTGCTACCACAATCACCAACAGAATAGAAACTACCCAAGAATTAGATACAAGTTTAGATTATACTCCCCCCATCCCTAATTAATACTCCACATTCCCCTTTTCAAGTGGTACTATTACTTAGGGACAAAGGGAATACTAAGCACCCACCTTAAAGCCAGTGTCTCCTGGATTGAAATAGAATTTTTCTTGGTAGCCTGCAGGAAAAAATTATTATATATTAGCATAAAAAAATACTTATATAAGATTCGATGTAGGGAATAATCCTGCATCTTGCATGCCTGGTCCATCTGGGATATGGGACTTTCTATAAAGTCCAAGATCTGTTCCATCAGCATCAACTACGGCTACTGAATTATAATGGGCATTGTTAGCCTCTTCAAAGAAGCTAACTGGTATCACCACGCCCAACTCTTTTGCAAGTTTCTGCATCCTGCACAGCATCACATAAAGGTACAAAATAAAATCCACTGCACAAAATGTGTATGAAGTTGAGATCATAGGACATTTACAAGGTGCCAGGACAATATGTGAGCATGCAGCTAGCCAAGCAAATAATAGAGGATTTCTGCTACTTTACCTCAGAATTGTTGGATGACCCTTATATGGCTTAGCTCGCTGAAAGTAATCCTCTCTTTGTGCCTGACAGAAGTAGTAACCCTCAAAAAGTTCCTGGAAAAAAGATCCAAGAGGCCAAAGCTTATACACTATCCACAGTGAGAATTATAACTTCGTTGAAGAAATAGTGTCAAACACAATCAATTATGACTTATCTAGTTTAACTTACCTTCTGCATGGCACATATTTATTTGCAAACAATACTTTACTTGCAACACCATCCATAATTTCTTTGTTTATATTAAGCATCAAATATTACCCTTTTACAGGTAAGAGCTATAGATGACAAAAGAAGGCTTTATTGTAACAAGTCTCAAAACTTTTAATAGCCATTGCCTCGATTATGGCCAATTCAGGGTAGACATGGCCTCAGAAAACAAGAGAGAGAGAGAGATGACAAAGCCATGAAGTCTCAAAACTGTCTGTCTAAATTTCCATTGTGGATAAGAATTTTACCTATTAAAAAAATATTCCTGTCGACTCGAGTATTGGACATTTGGACTCCTACTTGCTTAAGACATGTAGCAAGTGGAGTCGGGAACCATTTTATGCAGACAGTGTAACTGAATACCAGGAAAGGATTGGGTATGCAAGGGTATTTGTGGAAGGTGATGTTGACTAAAAATTTCAGGAGGTTGGAATTGAATATCCATGGAAGCCTCTGAAATTTTCTCATTGTAAGTCATTTGGTCACTCGTCCAATGCTTGTATATTGAAGAATACAAAAGATGTGAGTACCAAATGTTCCTAAGGCTAATGATGGGATGAATAACTGTGGAAACTATATGGGTGGAAGCACAGTGCTAGAAAAAGATGCTATCAATACAACGAGTCCCAAGTCTCGAAGCATTAGAAAGAATGAAGTGAGAAAAGAGAAAACGAAAGAAAATTCTTTTGCAGTTATAGATCCTGGAAGATGTGGAAAAGTGGACAACTTGTAAGTCCTAACAGCAAGAATGGGGGTCTGTCTTCACTCACTATCCAGCAAATTATTGAAGCCATTCCTTCAGGTCATCAACCAAGTAATGGTGATAGAGGGAAAAAGAAAATAGTAGAAATGGGAGAAATCTCAATGAGGGGATGCTCTCCTTGACCTGACCCTTTGCAATTATTATTATTATTATTATTTTTATAGGTAATAGAAGTTTTATTGAAATAAAAAAAAAGTAAATCGTGTTCACGATGATGAACACTGTATGCTTGAGAAAAATAAAGATGATACAAGAACCCTTTGCAATATTTATCCTAGTTTGGAATATAAGGGGACTGAATGACTCTATCAAGAAGAGGGAATTAGGGCAATGTTACGGAGAAGAAAGGTCTCTAGTTTATGCTTGCTTGGTAGAAAGTTGAAACAAAAGAGAGGAGGAGATACAGCAAGAATTAAGGACACAATGCTGCAGGATGGGATTTCATAATCAATTATAATTAGCCATTCTTCTAGAAGAATTTGGGTGTTTTGGAATTGCAATAGTGTGTCAGTGCAAGCTATTTCACAATCTGAACAGGCTGTTAATTGTATTGTAAGATAAGGCATGGTGATCATAATTGGCTTTGCTCTTTTATTTATGCCTCTAATAAAGGTATTGACTAGAGACAGCTTTGGAAATTTCTGGTTTCTTTTAAGCAGCAGTATGAAGGCAATCATGGCTACTTATAGGGGAATTTAATGTGGTGAGGACTGAGGAGTACTGCAGAAAAGTTCGGTGGTGAAAGTCTTTCAAGTTATGAATATGAGTTTGGGGAGTGCCTATACAACATTGAAGTAATGGATCATAGTTTCATTGGGAACTTCTTTACTTGGAGCAATAAGAGAAATGAGGTTTCTGCATACCATCAGAAATAGAGTTCTGTGTAGTATGTGGGGTATTTCTATTCTGTAGTAAGGAATTCTCCTTGAACTAGTTGTAATGTTGTATCCAGATAGTTTGCAGTGATGTGGAGGTAGCGAGCTGATTTTGCTTGCTCTGTGTTAACGCATATGTGCATATTCATTGTACTTGTTTCAGTATTGGAATAAAATCGTCCATTCATCCAAAAAAACCAAATATTGATATTATACATGCATGCCTAATGGTTTTTGAACCACGACCTCACCCACCACCTTACTCATACAAGAGTAGGAGGTGCAATTTGAACTAGAGCTCATTGGCATTAAATATGAATAATATTTGACACTCATCAGAAAATTAACATTTCTGGTTATTTTTTAGCTGCTCACATTTAAAAAATAAAATAAGCCAATGAGCACTAGCCCAAATGGCACTTCCTCTTACTACAGTAACGGGTTGGTAGGAAGTTTGTGGGTTCATAACTCGCTAAGTGTGTAACTTACCAATCAAAAATATATATCTTTAAGCATATTTCTTCAATTCTCTTTCAAAGTAGAAGACAATTTTAAGCCTGTATAATTAAACTTGATTCAATGTCATTCATCATATGAAAAATACAAATTAATAAATGAGATAATAGATTATTTGATAATCACATCAAAAGTTGCTAAGATGACAGTGTAACAAAGTTTGCCGATCTCAGTAAAGCATGGCAGGCAGACCCCAGTCCAACTCAATCTAAGAAATGTTCCCCAATATCATAATGTGTCTCACTATGTATCAGATACTTACCAGCAGTAACCAACAGACAAAGAGATATCACCCAAGACATAATTTTACAGAATTAATGCATTCTAATTGTATATCAATGTGTGGGACATGATCAATACAAACTCATCTTATGTTCTCATGAACAATTTATATTGCAAACATATTTAGAAGTCGCCTTTGTAGTTAGGCACTATAGAAGACCCTCGGCCTCATATATAACGTTAAGCGGTGGTTGGTTAGCATGAAGAAGGATTTTATCCAGGATCACTGTGCCTCACCAGTAAGGTTTCACCGCCATACTGGGTGGCATCCTTAGGCACTATGCAAGACCTATACAGTCCAAGAAGTTGCATTTGGTGAAAGTTAATTATGCCCATAGCTTTAAGATGATTAAACCAAGAGTACTTAAAATGGCATTTGCACTATTTCAATATCCCTCCCAGACAGCTTTTTCACAACCTCAAGTCGGTTTAGAATGCTGATAGATGATCAGTTCAGATGCTTGGAATCTACACCAAAACTTTATTTGGCATCAGGAAAACTGATTTAGACTCCATTAAGCCATACATATATTACAATTCTAGTAAGAATAAATTTGAGTGTCTTAATAGTCTTTTACACAGGCTCCAAGGTCCTCTAGTGTCAATAACATGCATACTTTCCAATTTCTCGTTACAAATTTTAATGGTTGGAAAAGGGAGAAGACATTTTGTAGTTGAACAGAAATATATATTTTGAAGAAGCATAAAGTAGTCATAAGAACAAAGAAACAGAAATTATGGAGTACTTCAGAAGATGTATCAAATACATACTTTCTAAAAAGTAATATTTCTAAAGGAGCCATATGCTACAAAAGTTGATATCACAAGTTCCAACTATACATACCTGTATAAGTATAATGTTTGCCCCCTTGGAATGAGCAGCTCTAACCAGCCTGCATAAAAAGGTCAAACGAGCATAGAGCTTTATGACTTGTAGTCAATAACATGAAGGAAAAAGCTGGTAGAAGTACATAGTAGCATCCAAATGACAAAAAGAGTAGTAGTCCTGTAAAATATCATATGTATAAAGTTTCTAAGCACCAACCAAGCTCTCAATTTGGTATGGCATGAAAACAAATGGCATAACATTGATCAAGTTCCTAAAAACCATTGCAAAAACAAAATCTTGACAACACAAACCAATCATTCAAGCCCGTATCCAAACGATTAGTCGATTCATAGTTTCTTGGCTCTTTATTTACATTGGAAGTGCCAATCTCATGATGAAGGGGATTTGGTGATTTGCATAACACCCTTTCATGAAAAAAATCATAAAATTGAAAATACCCAAGTCGACTTTTGTTATAAGTCCTCAAAATAAGCTGGCAAAAAATTTTTTTTTTTTTTTTAAATCAAGTTGAGTACTAAAAAATACGCAAAGAATTAAAGAAAATCATAGTCTAACACTTTTTCAAGGTACATCCCCAATATCAAAAGTAAACAAACATAAACATTTATATGTACCAACCCAACATACGAGGCAATAACAATTACAAAAGTGAAAAAATAAAAGGACCCAAGTGGCTTGTCAGCTATAGATTACATGAAATTCAGACCCACAGGTTACAAAAGCTTTAACTCAGTAAGAACAATATCAAGAACTGTTCCTAAATTAGCAGCAACACACGTTTATAACCATGTAAAAAACTAAAAAAGAGAAACTGATTGAGAAAGTAAAGAGCAAGATTAAGAATGAGAGAAGGTTTGTAAAAACAAGATTATGAAGAGAAGAGAGGACCTTTCGGCAGTGGCGACATTAGTAGAGACATCGTCGGTGCAAGAAAACTGCAGAGCTGAGACTACTACTTTTCTCCCTTTTTCCATTTCTCAACTCTCTTTCTCTCACTCTTTCTTTCTTTCTTTCGTTAGTCACACGGAGGACAATTGGGCACACCTAGTGAGACTATTTGAGTGATGATATGCAGTCTTCTTCTTCTTTTTTTTCTTCTTTTTTCTTTTGATGGGAATGAATAGATTTTTTTTTTTTAAATAACTCTAAAATCTAAACTATTTTATTAGTTAGTCAAGGTTTGAAACTATTTTGGTATCTAACAAATCGAGCTCACAGGAGTCGATTTTGGTGTATAAATCGAGTATATTACACTCGATTTTCCATTCAGCAACTGAGCTGGAAATCAAGCCCGAAGAACTCGCTTTTCCTTCATAGAAATCGAGCCCAAAGGACTCGGTTTAGTTTAATGGAAACCGAGCCCTTTGAACTCGATTTCAGTTCAGCCAGACCACTCAAACACTTATACAGATTTTTTCTTCTTCTTCCTTTCCCTTTTTTTCTCAAAATGTCGTCCCACTCTCCGATTCGATTTGCTGGGTTTTTGCATCGTTGCTTCTTTCTTCCACTGAAGCGGCGGCGAAAAACCACGTCCGATCCGATCCATCGCCTGAAGCTTTCGCTGCCTGGGTTTGGTCAGAATCGGCGCCTGGGTTGCTGGGTTTGCATCGTTGTTTCTTTCTTCTTCGTTGTTCATCTTTGCGTTTTGATCCAGCGCATCTCTTTGTCTCTGCGTTACTAAATCGAGTCCATTGGGCTCGGTTTCCATGAACAAAAACCGAGTCCAGTAGACTCGATTTCCAGAACTCGAGTCCACTGGACTCGATTTCAATGGCTCCTACGTGGACGTCCACCTCAGCTGCTGGCGCAACGGGATACAGTACATAATAGCCCAAAATCGACACTAACATGCTCGAGTTGTTAGATAGCAAAATTGTTTCAAAAGTTTGCTAACTAACAAAATAGTTTGCCTCTCATGGTTATTTCTGAAAAAATGCCGAATGAATATGATACGCAGTCTTCATTTTAAAATAGTAATAAATGTCATGTACGGTGCACAGTGCACTGCATCCAGCTATAAATGGAAAGAAATTGGATGGTTCATAATTGGAGCATATTATTTCCCTTTATCTTTATTCCATAGGTTTTTTTTTCTTTGATATATTCATATATTATTAGCCCAGCTATAATGACAAATCTCTCCCAAAAAAAAATAGTAAAGTTTTTTGTTGTTGTTGTTGTTTTTTTTTTTTTTTTTTTTTTGATGTGAAAGTTTTTTGTTGTTAAATAAGGTATTTTAGATTTTAAGCCGATTTACACCAAAAATTGATTGATGTCTCGGCCTAATAATAAAAATAATAATCATAAAATAGAAATCATAGGTTGATATTTAATAATATATATTTGATAGTTTTTTGTTAATTGACTCCTACTATAATTTTTAAAAACCCTAACACATTATTTCCATTTCTTTTTATACAATTTTTCTTTTATAGGAATCATTCCAATTTTATTGAATGACCTCAGAAGGATATAATAAGTAGATAGTGAGAAGGGGAATGTATTTCCTTGAACTTTTAAACCTAGCATAAGTATTGTGGGGGGAGATCGAACCGAGGAGTCCAAGCCAAGGACGAATCTGTCCAATCCAGGTAAAGATGGGCAAGCAAACTCCCAGGACTGCATCTACCCGAGGAGAACAAGAGAACCAAGGGATCACTGGCATCCCTTAAAGGCCCAAGGATAAATGAGGGGATAGCAACGGGAGGGAATAGCAACAAGAGGGTACAAGACCTACAGGGGTGATGGGAGGAAGTTTCCTGAAGAAGACACCTCCCACCTCCGCATTCAATGCTCTGCACCAACCTAACTAGCTGCATTAATGGGAAAATGACCCCTTAACAGTAACTTCATAGCTAGCAACTCTCTCTACCACCTCCAGAAGGGTCTTGATGGGATAAGTATCCTAAAGAATGCCCTGAGACGTACAGGTGGAGGGCTGGGATGCGAAGGAATGAACTATATAAGAAAGTGAACACCCCAAAAAAAAGGGATGAACATTTTCCAAGAAAAGAAGAAACAAGAGAGAGAACTAAGTATTACCTTGTAAAATGATATAAGCTTAACTTATTAATGAGAGATTGATCCTTGGACCCGCCCAAGGAAGGTTTTATCCTCAATTATTGTTCTAAGTATACCTATCTGATACTTTGGATCCAACACTCTTAGACTTGGAATTATCTTTACATTGCACTTGAGTTAGAAACCCACTCTCTTAAAAAATTTATTGTTTGAGCTTGATTTGAAGGACAAGATACCACTATTATAAGTGGGCTTGGGATTTTCTTTTTATAGTCCTTACAAGTATGTATGTATATATATACACACACTCCGTCAATATAATGAACTAGGTTTTATTGTACACTGTCAATTACATATTGTTGATCATCAATATCATTTTGAAATGCTCAAATATAGTCTTACTTAAAAAGTCAATGAACACGTCCTATATATAGTCTTTCTCTTTTTTCTTATCTTTCACATGTCCTCTAATTTGTCTCAAATTAAGTAAATATACCCTTTTTGAAATGAACAAGAAAGAGTAATTGATGGGTCGGGTCATATTATCCATAAGTGAACTGTGGACACATCATCTATTGGAAGAGAAGAGATAAGGGATAAGCATCAGCACCAACCAATACAACTAAGCAGAGAGCAGACAACGGAACAAGGATGTAAAGTAGTGATTAACTGCTTTTATAAATGAAGTTAACATTGTCACATGATTTTTTGATAAAGATTGAGTGATATAACTCATTATAAATCACTACATTTATAATGATTTAGACTTCAGTAAATGAGTGTATGATCTTTTCTAAGTTTTTTTTTTTTTTTTTCGTTATTAAGCAAGAAAGGATAATCTTCTCAAAAAATAAAAGTAAGAAAAGATATGGGCTGATTAGCCATGAAAACTCTACTCAGTGTAACCAAAATAACTTCCTGTCTACAGAAGGATCAATTTCGTGCTAGCTATATTTGTTATGTATAGTCTTTTCGAGGTTGGTACTTTGCTTCTATTCAAGGAACACAAACAAATTACTAATTAACGAACAACTAGTATTCAGTTCTCATGCTGAAGTTGGTTAATTAACGAAACAAAATTCCGCTGAAGCTTGTATTTCATTCTCATCTGCTAATAACAATGATAACCATCACCTGCCATCCCATGTCATAGAATTGACAATATTAAAACAATTGCGTTGTGAAAAAAAAAAAAAAAAAAAAAAAAAAAACTTTGAATAGTGCCTCCACATTGTAAATATTCTCCGAAACAGGGTCACCATGAACCCGTGCCAAACTCAAGAATTATAAAAGCACATAAAACGCAGTTATAATCTGATGCAACAAATACAGAGAGGGAGCACAGTGAAGTTGATGTATTTTTATTAAACTCCTGCCAAAGATCCAGTAGTGTAAAGAAAACCACTTATCATCTTTTTTAACTGTTCATGTCAAAGCACAGTAACCTCAGTCCTGGACTTCTGGCTTCTTTGCAGTACCTTTAAGGTACCATCCAAGAGAAGCGAGAACTGTGATAGTACCAGCTAGAACTGCATAGTTCCGGTACTTGTCAGTGGATACTTTTTCAGTTGACGCTCCAGATGCTGAGGATGAGCTGGTTGGTTTGGCATCTGTGGCCGATCCTCCTGAACTTGTGGCAGGTTTTTCTTCTGGTTTAGGGCCCTGAGAACATCAACTCATTAAGCATTACTTTTTCCCAGGGATAACTGCATAAGGATATAAGCAAACTATGGGTATGTTTGGTAACTATTTTTTCCACTTATTTTTTGTTTACAAAAACAATTTTCTATTTTTAAAACTAAAAAACTTGTTTGGCAAAAGGGTGTTTTCAGTACTCAATTTGTTCTCAATACTCTTTCTTGAGAAACTGTTCCGACCCATCAAAAAACTTGTTCTCAATACTCAATTTGTAAAAGAAACTGAAAACATGCAAAAGACTGTTTTCAGTTTCTAGTTTTCAAAAGTCAAAGAAAACACGCATTTGATTTAATGAATCTGCCTCATTTAATCAGTTAGCATTAGAGTTCAAATCCTAATAACAACATATTTTTTTATTTTTTTATTTTTTTCTTCAAAAAACTATTTTTTTAATTTCAACTACCCAAACATGTTTTTAATTTCAAAAATACAAAAAAATTGTTTTTTCTTTATATTCCCAAAAACAAGTTGTTAAAAATAAAAAACAAAAATTGTTACCAAACATAACCTAAGTTCCCAGATAGAAAATGGAATATCTAATTTGTGCCACATTCCTAGAGGCTTTAGCATGAAACTTGAGTCAATATGGAAGTTGAAAAGGACAAAAAAAAATAGAGCTAACTCAATAACCCAATTCAATTTGAGACAATCAAAAATGCCATTTTTTTTGCTGGATGAGACCATCAAAATTAATTTTTACTGCAATGGATACGTAATATATTAATTTTTTTTAAACAAGCCACATCAAGCAAGATCCTAAGTATCAAGTATGACTATATAAACTTAAGTTGAAAATCAAGATCTTTAATATAATCATGCAGTGCATAAATTCACCAAAGTCTAAACACACAGATGCAGACAGACAAAGTATATTTGTTCATACCTTCCGCGCAAGCTTCTCCAATTTCTCTTGCTCGACTTTCTGCATTATTACGAAAAGATTTGTCAAAACAGAGACACAAAAGCACTACAGACATGTTAAACAAGCAGATACTCTGTTGTGAATTGTGATCAGAAGATATAATCAGATCACTCATTATGGCAAACACATAGAGAGAGAGATTTTTATCCAAAGTCAGATATAACTGTGCTAGAGAAGTTTAACAGAAATCCCAGACTTTGTAAATTGCCAATATCAACCATCCTCTCTAATTTAATACTGGGACCTCTGATTTAGTCATAATTTCTACTCAAAACCTTTGCTTAATCAATGCTCAAAGGAACAACACAACTCCCACCAAACAAACTTCACAGCGATCTCATTATCTCTTTTCAATGACAAGGCATTCCTCTCCACCAAAAGGATGTTTTCAAGATCTTAAAGTAAAGAGCAATTAGATTATCATCCGTTAATCAATGGGGGAGGAAACCCAGTAAACCTAGCGCTAACAATTCCCAGCAAAATTTATGTCTACTTGGGCTTGATAATGATTTTCTAGATAATTGGCACCCGCTCCCCACTTCATTCTTTTCCTCCCATTGTTTCTCTGTCCACACATGCACAGTAACAAGCACACATGTTGTAACATACATAAAACTTAGATGCTCAAAAAAATCTTACGGTGGTTATAATTATAAACAGAAAAATCAACAACTAATATAATAATAAACCTAGGCATTGTTTAGAAAATCAAGATCTATTACACTTCTCCATCTGGACTTCACCACCATTTTGACGTACTATGATTTTAAATTTGTAAAAAGTATAAGTTTAATCTTCAAAACAAGTATTCTCAATTTATTTTACTAATTATATAAATCCTAACAACTTCCAACTGGTGTTTCCATGTGTATATCAGATTTTCCAGCAACATTTTTCGGTTTTTTTCCCCTGCTCATTTACAAATCCATATCCCATAGTACAGGGAAATGAACTTAGTTCTCAATCAATTTCTCAAATTTAGTTTACGGCTACTATATAAATTTCCTAACAGTTCCTGTCCTCTTCAAGACAAGTATCTTGAAAACTATCCTGTTCACGCCCAAATTTACTATCATAATCAACACAAGCAAGAGAAAATAAAAGAGATTTTATAAATGAATAATTTGTGTTATTACACATGCACATTAAAAATAATAATAATAATAATACTAAATAAAATAGCATCTGCATACACTTGTTCCAAAAATGGAGGAGAGTCAGTACACAACCAAACTATAATCCAAAACTATATCATTTGGCCAAATTGATTAACTGACTTTCAATACCCATTGCAAGGATTAGCATGGATCTCTGCTAAAGTAGTAAGGCATTAAACCGACCATTGTAGTCTCACTCTCACCACCTCACCTCACAGAAAAAGGGGGAAAACATAAAATAGTTTTTTTCAACTGTTATATATTCCAAATGGCACCTTGCCCCAACCAACTGACCACGTTAGTTTCAGCTGGAATACTCAACCATACTCAAGACGAATCACTTTTTTTCTATAAATACCAAAACCCAGTTCTTGGAATTAAAATGGTCAAATAAAACAGTATTCCAATAAACAAGATATAACAAGAGGAAGGCAAAATAAAAGAGCATATCAATATATGATAAAATGAAAAAAAAAGGTTCAAACTAAGGAAAGAAATTACATAAACATATACATAATTCCCTCTGCACCTAGATAACATCCTCGTCTTTCAAAAATAAAATATGGGGCTTCCTAGATTACCTTAATGTAAACATTTTCTGCAGCTCTTTCCTCCTCGCTAAGCACTTTGCCACCACTGGAAAACCTTCGAGACACAAATCTTGTAGCTATCCTTGTCGCCATTGCAATTGGATTATTTTCCCTGTAAATGAGATAATGGACAATAAAATAATACCATAAACCCAACACAACTTTACTCACACGATCAAATAATAAAACTAAACCAGACTCTTGTGGACATTATTGTATGATTGTGCTTCGAATGCACGTTTAAATTTTATAACTCGTCGATAGTTCCTTGTATATTTGGTACATCCCACAGTAGATGGTCATTAACAAACAGAAAGACCCACCTGCCTAAATGCAACCCATGATTCATTGTCACCTCACTCTCCACCTTACTCTTACAAGGGAAAGCAGTGCCATTTGAAATAAAAACCCATTTGCCATTCTCAAACCACTTCTTAATTCAAGTGGGTCGATTAGCGAACTTCGCTTTCATATATAGCATTATGATTACAAGTTCACAACCACAGTCAATATAAGAAATGCAACCTTTTACTGTTATACCAATAAGTTCCTTATTCATTTCACAGGACACATTCCATTGAATCACACACAGACATATAAATACCCATTTCCATGGAATATGATTGTTCAAAGAATCTTTAGAAATTTCATGTGCATAAAAGTAATTTTTTTCCCAACGGTTAAAAAATAAAAACCCTAACAATTAATTTCAGAAATTACAACACCGGTCACTTCTCCACAATCAAATTTCGAAAACCTGAACATATACAAGTCCATCTGAGTACTATATATACAATGGAAGAGACTAGAAATGCTAAGTATGAATCGGATAGTCAATGCAATTTCCAGCTAAAGATGTATATAAGGAGATAACTGTGAAAACAAAAATTAGGACCAAACCAATTTACATAATAGGGAAAAATATTACAGCAAAATGTGAAAAAGAGAGAGAGAGAGAAAAATGGCTCACCAAGCAATTCGCAGAATGTGTGTGTGTGTGAGAGAGAGAGAGAGAGAGGTGTAGAAGAGTGTGGTTTCGGTTTTTGTGGTTTTAATTTTATAAATGGAATGGACCCGGTTTGTAGTTTGTACCTGAGAGTTGCTGGAATTTATTCGCCGTCTGATTTAAGATAAGGATTGATTCGTTGGAAGTTCGAACCGGTGCTAATTTACATTTTAGCCTAATTTTTATGCATAATAAAATAAAAAATAAATTTGAGAGTTTTAACATTTAGCATCCGTTTTTTATGATAGCTCTTTATTAACAGATCAAAACACCAATCGATTTTTGATATAGACAAAGATTGAATCTCAAATCTCTTATTCAAGATCGAAGACTTTACTAATTGAGCTAATTAACTGGAATCTATCTTACTCCAATTCAGTTGGTATTTCACAACAAAAATTTTAATAAGTCATCTGGCTTTTTTAAATAACGACTCGTTAGGTTGAAGATTCAGCATGCTAAACTACAATCTGTATGTTAATATCTTAAGATTATGTTTTTATTACGGTTGTAATTTGTTAAAGTTCTTTAATTTGAATGGTTGTAAATTGTATTTTAATATTGTGATAATTTGTTAGTATTGGGTTTAAGTTGTTAATTTTTAAAACCTCACTATCTATCTAAGTTATTACTTTTTATATTATATGGTTTAAAATATAATTTTCTTAAATTTTAAGGAGTATTCATGATAATATATAATATATTAAAGTGGAAGCTCAATCAATAATCTAATTTTGGTTCTAATTGCACTCAAAATTTGTGCCAAGTGTTCACTTAACTACCATATAATTTTATGCCAAGTGTCTTTAGTTTTTTTTTTTTTATATATATATAATTACTTCAATTTCATACCAAGTGTCATTTCCCTTATACTATAATTTTGTGTCAATTATATTTAAATGCAAATTCATGTATTTAAATTATAAATTATGTAAGGACTCAATTTGAATTTATCATACTTTAATTTAATGTGTAAGTATGTACGTACGTACGTATGTATTTTGATTGTTTTCAATTACACTCATGCAGATATAAGGATTAAAATAAGCTAGTAAAAAATTATTTCACAATATACTTCATGTTTTGACAACTCACAACTATGGTTTATAAATATTTAGTATTTTTTCACATTTTGGTTGTAATTTGTGGGTATTAATTATTTTGTGTAATGACAAATTATATGAATCTTGTGAAAGACATCCAGTTAATTAGGATATTTGATAATTTATCATTTATATGTTACTAATTAACCAAATAATCTATTTTTAATATTTAGGGGAAAAAATATAGAAGAGTTGCTATTTGACTTGAACATGTGCAAACCACTTTTAGGAATAAAAAATAGTAGGGTTCTACGCAGGCTACATTGGGAGAAATTATAAGATCCACATGGTGGACAAGTGATGTGGTCCACCATTCCACTAAAAAACTTTCACTTGTTTAAAATTGTTAGTTAGAAAAAAAATTTTAAACAGAAATTAATTACTGACTCAGCAATTTTAAACAAATTAAAGTTTTTTAGTGGAATGGTGGACAAGTGACGTGGTCCACCAGATGACTCTATAATTTCTCCTAGATTGGACAGGTTGAGGGCCAAAATTTAAACCAATCCATCATGGGCCAAATCCTCGTCGACTCACCAAACTCCATAAACGGCAGGTCGGTTGGAAATTTGGGTTATTCAATTTGGTGGATTGGGCCTGTTGTAAGTTAGCTTTTGTTATATGTTATAAATTAAACATATAAAATTATTTTATTATTGATGGATAAACTTAAGAAGTTGTTTTTCTATAAATCCCTTAAGCCATTGAATAAAATTATAAAAAGTAACCCACTTTCATGTAGATCAAAAAACACATGTCTTAAGCTATGGGTACTTTGTTTTTCAATAAATTAAAAAAAAAAAAAAAAACTGAGTACTTTGTCAATTTCTTAAAAAAAAATAAAAAAATAGAGTATGAGTACCAATTTTTACCATATTCATATCCTTAAGTCAGCTTACAAATACGTTAGGAAAGCATCATTTATTTTCCATACTATCATCAAATCATCGGGTTAACAAAAAAAAAAAAACATAAAATTGATAAGAGTCAAGAGATATTGGTGGTTAAAAATAAAAAAAAAAAAACACTAAACTTGCCACCCAATCCAATCCGTTGCTTTAATAGTTGAACCTATCCAATCCGCTTAAATATTAATATTATATCCTTGTGGGTTGGTATGGGGCGAAAAAAGTTGGACAATTTAAGTGAATTAAGTGGATTGATGCACATGTCTAAAAAATGGTCATCTATTTAAATCGAGTGATTTTGACTTCAACCCGATCATAAACAATAAGTCTATAGCCACAAATTGCCAAGGTGGCAAGTTATGAATGGTAAATGATAAAATAATAGGCTTAATTGAGAATTTATAAAAATTTGTTAACTCAGCTATTGTGAAAAATATAGTGAAAATTGTTATGTTTGTAATGTTACTTAGGGTGCGTTTGTTTTGGGTGAAAATGGTTTTCGGAAATGGTTTTCTGTAAATGTGGGTGTTTGGTTGCGCATGGAAAATACATTTTCTGGAAATGCTTTTCAGTTTGACCGTGATTTGGGTGTAAAATCATTTTCGTTTTTATTTTACCTTCAAATCTCATTTTCCGAAAAACAGAGAGAGAGAGAGAGTGAGAGTGAGAGTGAGATCGCGCAGAGAGGAAGAAGAGAGAGCCCATCGCCGGTGACCCACAAGCCTTCGACTTCGCCGGCGACCCAGAGCCTTCGCACCACGAACCCTCGTCGAACCCAGTCATCAATCATCGAGATCGTCTCGCCATTTCCGGACCATGCGCAAAGAGAGAGAGACAGAGAGAGAAAGAAGAGAGAGTAGAGAGATCGTCACACCACCGGCGAGATCGTCTCGCCATCGTTCTCGAACCCACTCGCACTAGATCACCGACAAACCCACTCGCACCGAGCTGATCGCACCGTGCCAACGAACCCACCACTCTAACGAACCTTTCAACTTCGCCGATCTCTCTCTCTGTGTGATTTTGATTTTTGTTGTTGTTGTGGTGGTGTGGGTGGTGGTGTTTTGGTGGTTTTTCTGTTGTGTAGTGGTCGGTTTTGTGTGGGTGGTGGTGGAAAATAGCATTTTCAGAATATTACCAAACACATTAAAATATTTTCTAGAACAATTTTCATAATGCAACCAAATACTTGAAAATATTTTCCTTTCCCGAAAATAGCATTTCCGGAAAATATTTTACGGGAACCAAACACAGCCTTAGGGTGCGTTTGTTTCGCCTTAAACTGGTTTCAAGAAATTATTTTACACCCTTGTGGGTGTTTGGTACCTACAGAAAATATGGTATATGGTCAACGGAAAATAACCCCTAAGAGTAAATGCAAATAGAGACAGTGGACCATATTTGACCCGGCCCGACGCCCAAAAGTCCAAGAGAACAAGACCAGAAAATTTCACAAATTGCCGTATTTCCGTAACAAGAACATAAACCCATCCATAACAAGTTTTGGATAAATCTGTTGTCCAAACAATCAAAAACCGAATCGCGTGGAAACGACCGTAGGAGATAGTAGCCCTAAGAGCTTCGATTCTCAAAACCCTAGTATTTCTTTCCTTGCTTTAGGCTTTTTCCTAGCAAGCTCTGAGCCTCACACCTTCTTCTTCACCAAACGGTAGCCTCTGCTCCACTCTGACCCTCGAGCAACATGGTAAGCTCACACAACGCTTCTTCAACTCCTTCCTTTCGTTACTCTCTTATTGCATTTGTTTGGTTTCTGAGAAAGTTTGAGGAAAAACAATAGAAATTAATGGAAGATCCGTGATGTGAATATCTCAACATTTTGTTGCATATGGCTTTCTGGGTTTTGCTTTTCTTCTTTATTCTTGCTAGATCTGATATTAGTGAACTTAAGTTGAAATCCAGAGTTTATGCTCTGTTTTCTTTTTGTACGTTTTCTCAAGAGCCAAACACAGATTTATCTAATGTGATATTTAATGAAGCTGAATAGTCTTATTAGGCTCTGTCTCAATTTCAAGATTGAAAGTATTGGGTTTTTTTTTTTTGTTGCACCAATTTATTTGTTTAGATTCCAAACAAGGGATAATACATGTAGTATTTAGTGCAGAGTTAATATGATTTTTGTGCTATGAAGATTTATTTTGTTTTTTTTTTGGTTATTCTAATAGGCACCTAAGAAGGAAAAGGCTCCTCCTCCGTCCTCGAAGCCAGCCAAATCCGGCGGAGGAAAGCAGAAGAAGAAGGTTTGATAATGTCTTTGGATTCAGAATTTGATTTTTTTCAATTTTAAACTTTGTATGGTGGTTCAAATTATAGATTGTAGGAATAGGTAATGTGGGTTTGGCTTTGAATACTAATACTATTTGGTGATGTATACAGAAATGGAGCAAGGGAAAGCAAAAGGAGAAGGTGAACAACATGGTTTTGTTTGATCAGGGAACCTATGACAAGCTCCTTGTGGAAGCTCCAAAGTACAAGCTTATCACACCTTCCATCTTGTCCGACAGATTGAGGGTATAGTCTGAACTTGACTCTTTCTGTATCAGTTTCTTCCTATTTTATGTGGTTACACCCTTAATGTTATGCAAATGAGAAATGCTTGTGTAGTTGGTCTTGAAAGTGAAGTTAGTTGGATTACAATAATTATCATTGACATTTTCCAATTGCAAATTATTACTTGGAGGACAAAAATCATTGCTTCTCAAGATGACCCACACTTTTACTGATCGAGCTATTAGGACATGTTTGATGGGAACCCGACGTGGGTATACTATATAGAGAACCCATTTCACTTCCAAGTGTCTGCTTGCTCCTAGTACCTTGCTGAGCAAATCATGTTCCTCCTTTATGATATAATATGTTTTGACAATTTGGTATCAGTTATGAGTAATGGGATCATTCTTGTTTACCCTAAAAAGTGCTCATAAAATAAAGAAAGAAAATGGAAGTAATAAGAATATTTTATTGATGCTTAGTTGAGTACAGGATGAATAAGAGGAGTACATAGAGCATCAAAATATACATTTATTTGCTTTTGAAAGTTGTCTCTCTTTTTACCTAATGTCTGGCTGTCACTTAGATTTGTGTTGACCAACACCAACACATTTGCTAGTTTGAAATTTAACTTAATACACAGTGAATTATATTTTATCATTAATACTACCCTCTGTTAATGCTGAACTCAATTTGTAACTAAGGGCTGGCATAGAGGGCATAGTGATTAGTAAAATATATAAAACTGGGAATGAAATAAACTAGAAAATGCAGTGATTCTCCCCTCATGTTCAGATGTTCAAGGTAGACAGGAAACAGAACGAAGAAACTTCATTATAGCATGACCAGTCACATTTCAAAGAATTTAAGCTAATCTATTGGCTATCGGCTATCGCCTTATTGGACATTCTTCTTGGCAATATTACAGACATCACTCTTGTAACAATTTAAATAAAGATGTATTTTATCTGTTGTTTAATACTTGCGAATTGTGTGTCCCTCTACTCTTTATCCAAGAAGTTGTTCTTTTGTTTGATTGAATATCTTTTGACATGCTAATGAAGTTTATTTCCTTTTCTTGACCATTATCAGATCAATGGATCATTGGCACGCCGTGCAATTAAGGATCTGATGGCAAGAGGTTCCATTAGGCTGGTATCTGCTCATGCAAGCCAGCAGATCTACACTAGGTCCACCAATACTTGAACATGAAGAGTGAGCGACATACCAGTTTTCTGTGTTCAAGGAACCAGCGTCTCTTATTATGTTCTGGTAGCTACATTTTGCTCGTTTTGTGCCTGTATGAGCACAGATTTTTTGTTTATGATTAAAATCCGTACTGCACCATTAGTCATGTTAAGTAGTTTAAGTTATTGTAGGGTTTGCCTCTTCTCCCACAAGAGAAGAATCTCTTTGTCCCCTCCCCCGCCTTTTGTGGGGATAATATTGATGAGTTTGGCCTGGTATTTGTTATCACCTTATACCAATTTAAATATCATTTATGTTTTTATTTTTCGTGATTTGGGATTTTGCGTTCACTTGAACATTTAGAGCAGTGGTTGGAACTTGGAATCAATGTTTATCTTGGCAAGCTGACTTATTGCTAAACCCAGATAATTAAATAACTAATAATCAACATTAAAACACAAAAACTTGTGTGAGGTGCTGATGGGGTGTGCGTGCTCAGCTGCACACGCATGCCCCATCAGCAGCAGCCGCACCCCACATCAGTAGAGCACGCACACCCCATCAGCACCTCACCATGTAGCAACCACACATCAGCAGAGCAAGCATACCCCAGCCGCACCTCACCTGAAAATTCTTCTTTCTTTCTCATTCTTTATATTTCTAAAATACCCAAATCAGATGCTAAAATAACCAAATTAGATATCGCATAACTTAAAAACAGAGCATCAACAAAATAAAATAAAATTACGAAGCTTGTACCCACAAAGCTTTTTCAGTACCCGGCAAGAGAACAAAGAGATCTTTAGCAAGAACAAAGCATGCAAGATCTGAATTTTTTTTTTATAGGTAAAAAAAAAAAAATTTCAGAATTAGTGTTGGTACCTGGTGGTTTTTGGTAGCAGATCGGTGTTGATTCGTGTTTTGTTGATCAAAACTCTACCTTCAAAATGTATTTCTCAGATCAAATTAGACAAATAAAAAAAAAAAAAAAAATTTACACAGGAAGGCCCGTTGAAGAAGACGAAGAAAGAAGAAGAAGAGGAAGAAGATTTTCAATGGATGAGAAAAGAAAAGAGAGACTTACGTTTGAAGGGCAAGGACGGGCTTGGAGCAGCACGGATATGAGAGGAATGAAGGAGCTTGCGCAGAGCAGAGAGATGACCCAAAGTGGAATGAAGTGCTTGTGCGTTCTCTGAAGACAAGAGCATTTGAAGGGCAATTTGGTATTTGCACACTCACTTCCAACGGATACCCCAAAATGCCCAAGCACTTTTAGAAAATGGACCTGCTGAGGTCCATAACAAATCTGCGCGTTCAGAGTGCATATTTAAAACGCAACTTTTGACCCAAAGTTGCGTTTTGTAATTACCAAACGGGTTTTTTGGGCCAACTTTTTGCAAAAGGCAACTTTTTGGGTCTAAAAGCTGAACCAAACGGGTACTTAGAACTAATACAACTAACAAACAAAGTTTACTGCCAAAATTTTGGGGTCGGCTATGGATACTCAATAGATTAATTAGGTTTTTCCATATATATTCTTTTCTTCTATTCTACTCTATCTAAACTCATAATCTCAATTACTTCCATAATTGACGTGTCTTTTTTTATTACTTTTAATGCTGCTTTGTGTCTCTAGTTTATCAGGATAATTGTTTCGCACATTGATCGCATTTTCCCCGTGACTACCAGCCCCCCACTCTGGCTCCATTGCCATTGGAGGATTTATGAGTCATGAGTTGGTGGTCTCTTGGGGGAGAGTCCAAACAATCAGGCGGCTTGGGAATTTTGCTAGAGTTGTCTTCAGATGAGAGGGCGGGCCAATAATGTATTTTAGAGCCTCGGCTCTGCACAGCGATGCAAAGATGGTCTGTATTCTATTTGTTAGACTGTAGGCTTTAAAATGCTTGTTGGTTTCAAGCCCAGATTTGAAGATTTTTTGAAGAAATTTGGGTCTCTACTAGGTATTAATTATAATTGAGATGGTTGTGGGCATTCTCAAATTAAATGAGTGGTTTCCCCCACTGGATAACCAAGGATAAAGCGGTCACTATGGAACGTGTGACATGAGGGAACTAGTGGATAATTTTTTTATGATTACTAGGCCAAGAGAATTTTTGGTCCTAGGTCTTAGACCAAGTATCAATTCCAAGTTTGTGTGGTTGCTGTAACAAAAAGTCTACTATCCAATATGATGAATTAAATGAAGATTGATCAAATACGATGGTATAAACAACACAAATAGTCAATAAGAAAACCAATAATAATAGGCCAAAAGTGCAATTCAGAGTAAAAGTTTAAGTTAAATTTCAAAGTGAAAGCTATTACCACCTTTAACGACATATTTGGTTTATTACAACCTTTAACGACATATTTGGTTCATAAACTGCCGTCATTAATACAGATTCATATGAAATTTGATATAACCTTTCATTGTTTTATAAAATTCTCTTCTATTGTGAATGTTATGTTACATACCTAATTTATTATAATTAGATCATAATAGAAAATAGAGACATTATAGAATTGCAAAACAAGAAATTCAAAATCTCATTATTTTTTGATTGATTAACAATGCATGTGTCTAAGGATGTAACAAATTCCCACCTTGTCCCATGTGGGTTTCCCCTACCCAAAAGAAGCGATGGGATGGGAATTGGTTTTCCTTTCCCTATCTTGCTCTAAATAATAAATATGTGTATATATATAAAAATTAATATATTTTAATTATTAATATATATATTTTTTATATTTTTATATATATCCCATTTATAATTTTTTGTGCATATTCCATTTCTCCAAAATCTCTCTCTCTCTCACTCTCTCTCTCTTTAATCTTTGCAATTAAATTATTAATGTTGAAATCATTTCATTAGGGATGACAAAATACCTCAAACGAGGATTTTCTTACCCTAAAGAGGGAACATGACACCCTTTATATGATCTTATCCTTTCTTATTGCCATCTTGATGTGCCTTATTCAATATTGGTAAATTCATTATCCATACAAGAGCAATGCTAGGAATATAATATTTTCCAAGGTGTTGAAGTGACAAGTTGTAATTAGTGGGAACATAGACCCACCACTAGTATTTTTTTCATCTGTTAGGGAAGTCAATGTATAAGAGATTATGCACTTATTTGTTCTATTTATATAAATCTTAAGGGAAAAAATCATATTTTAAAATGATTAGAAGAGTGTCATTTTGTGAAACTTTAAAAAAATATAAGTATAATTAAACATTTAAAAAAAAAAACTTAAATCCCTTTAAGTCTGGCTCCAATGTCTATAAATTACACGACGCTTAAAAATGGCAAAAATTTCTTAAATATTCTCAAATTAATCAATTAAGTCATAAAAAAAAAGTTTTTTTTTTTTTTTTGGGAGAAGATAAAAGTAAATTACAGATTTTGATGGGTCAACGCGTTGTGAACTAAGATTGTGTACTTATCTTTTTACATCCATAAAAATCTCTAAGTAATTATTATCGCAAATTAAAAAGAAAAAAAGGAAAAAGAAAATGCAGCTCAGGTGGGGAGTTGGGGACTGGTATTTCTGACGTGGCAAGTTATTCCATCCCTGAATTTTTGCATTAATGACGTGGCGCAACGCCACTGGTCCTTCCTATGTGGCGCTTTTCGGTCAGCGACTCTGCTAAGTGCTAACGTACGCAGCAGCACCACACGGCCACTGCATCTGATCTAACACTACACTCCTCTCTGCATCTCTCCGTTTGTTTCCCGAGAAAATACCAAAAGAAAAGAAGCGCAGGCATGGCGGTGAGAGCGACGGTGTCGCGGTTCCCGATAGATCCGGGCGCGCAGGACGGGTCGGGTCTTCCTTGGGGCGTGACGGTGACGCCATTCGCGGAGAAGGACGAGAACGGACAGGGTCCCGAGTACGGATCGGAGGGAGACCTGTTGCCGAGGTGCGAGAATTGCTGGGGCTACTTCAACACCTACTGCGAGCTCGAGCAATGGTCGTGGAATTGCTCCCTCTGTGGAACCCTCAATGGCCTCTCTTCCAAGGCCATCGCTCGCTACTCTCGCCCCGATTCTTGCCCCGAGATGATGTCCTCCTTCGTCGATCTCGAGCTCCCTGGCGAGTCACTCACTCACTCCTTCACTCGCTCACTGACTCAGCCTTTGCTTAGCGATTAACAATTTGGTTTTTGTTTCCGTTTTTTTTTTTGTTTGCAGAGGAAGAAAATGAGGAAGAAGCCACGCAAGCTCGTCCTGTCTATGTTGCAGCGGTGGATTTGTCATGTATGATCGCAATGCTTTTCGACTTAAATTTAATTTTTAATTTTTTTTCGTGTTCTTGATTTAATGCGTGAATACTGGGTTAAATGTTTGGTTTAGGACTTAGGAATTTAAAAATGTGATGCTTTTTTGGCTTTTAAGTTTAATGTGATAAAAAGTTAGTGCTTGAACTAATTTGGTTAAACTGCTTAGTCCGTCAGGGGTGAATATGCCTATGGATTACCCGACAACTGGTTCTGGCGAGGGGGTCAATTGTGATCACTTGCTAAATGCACGCGGCTTTCCATACTATAAGTGGCATTTGTTATCACTTGTTGAACTAGAATATATTAACTTAATTCCTGCCAAAACTGAGAATTCGTATGCAATATGTAATTTATGGGATGATGGATACTAAGCCTGTTTCTGAAGCCTTCAGTGACTCTTACATAAATTTTGAAGCATCTAGCTCAAGCTGGAGGTTTTCACATTATGTGTATTTGTATGTTATAGTAGCTTATGATTAGTTTGTATAGGCATTTCAAGCTAAGATTAAGCTTTATGTGCTCAAAACTTCTGTTAAGGTTTGGTGAGGAAGAAAGATTTAATTAAAATTGTTATACTGCTAAGCAACAACTGACAGTGGTTGCTTTCGAATTTTATGTTGTTACAATATTTAAGGTCTATGAGTGCTTATAAAGGACAGAATAATAAAGCATCAATACTAATTTGATTGATCTATGATTAGATGAATGTTATATCAATTGAAATATACTTTGACTAGGTCTTCTTGTAAAATTTTCATCTGCGTATCTTCTTTGCCCTCTCTTTCAATGCTAACACATAAAGCCAAACAACCAGTCATCGAACAACATACCACCAAGTTATAATGAATTTGTCACTGTGGTACATGGAATGGATGTAGGAATACCGTGCTTTAAAACAAATAAAAAAAGGGAATACCATATACCCAGTAATTATCCTCTTAATGTGGTATGTGGAGATAGGACTTTTCATATTTCAAAAAACTCTGATGATTTCTTTTAATCTGCTAAAGAAAATCAACATTACATTGTCTACAAAGTGCACATATCTTTCTTTACTGATATAACCCCATTAGATAGGAGTCCAACATTTGCGTGCAGTACAAAGTGTTTCTAACTTTCTATATGCACTTATCAAAAAAAAAAAATCTATATACATCAGGCTCTTGTTCCACCTCTTGTGTTTTGGATTGTGAAACCTCTGTTTGGTGGTCACAAAGTTTTACTAATTCTGAGCTGAGAATAATAGAACATATCGAAGAGACAACAATTTACTAGTCATACATGTAAGAATGGATGAGAAAAAGAAAATCCAAAAAACCAGAGACTATATAGGAAAAGATAGCCTGAAGTTTGAAGTTGGAACTAAAAAAGAATAAATTTCTTGGTTAACAGACCCAAAAAATATTCCAGATCTGAAATTGTTATACTTGATGGCAAAGGACTGTTGCCAAAAGCACTAAAAGTTTATAATACTAGGTCTATAGCAGCCCAAAATTCTTCTTAAATTTTTATTTATTTATTTATTTCAGTAAATGGCCTTTTAAAACTATAGAAACATAACAATAGTTTAAAAAGCTAAAATGAAGCATAAGAGAATAAATGCAAACTTAAATATGACATTTATTGCTAGACTTGATACTAATTAGTGTAAATTCAAAGTGGACTAATGGGCCAACTCGGCCTTGGGGGTGCTTATTGCTTATTCAATTCCTGTGCCATCATGGCACAGGGTTGACAATTGTAAAATTCTGTGAACTGTATTGTTTGTCAAAAAAATTTTGTATAAAGGATTATTTGTTGTTGTTGTTTTTGTTGTTGTTGTCCTCTCTCTACATCTGTTCCCATCAAATTTTTGCATTACTAGACCTGAAAAAACCTTTTTTTCCTTAATAAAACACAGTTGTAATTCCTTTTAAAACTGCTTTGCACCTAGGTTTTTGCTTGTAATGCTTTTATTGTTCTTCTGAAAGATGACTTCTCATTTAATTTTCTGACTTTATCCTTTTAACATAATTGTATTTCCTTTTGTGATTTTTTATATGAGGGTATTTTATTTTGTTGATAAACCTCCTTTGCTGCATAATTTTATCCTTTTGACATAATTGTAATTCCTTTATAATTGTTCTTCAAGAAGATGACTTATCATTTAAAATTCCTGAAATTTGACTGCAGCTTCGGAAGAGTTCTTGGAACTTACTAAAAGTGCGCTGCTGGCAGCCTTGGAAGGTTAATAATTGCTAGTTTAAAATAATTTTTTGCAATCTTTTACCAATTTAAATATTATTTGATTCTCACTTATAAATTAATATATATTATTTGATTCTTTTCCTGTTTGAGCACTGTTCTTGGAAGGTTGAATTTTCTACTTTATTTTGTATATCAGCTCTTGGACCTGGTTCATTATTTGGGCTTGCTATTTTCAGCCACAAACTAGGGTTGTATGATGTTCAAGGGCCTATACCAATTGTAAAGAATGTTATAATTCCACCCGATGTGGAGGGAACCCTGCCAATTGAGCTTGAAGATGTCATGCCTTTGCTACAATTCCTGGCTCCGGTAGGTTTGTTATGGGGTTTTGTCACTCAATTTTCCTGGTGTTTGTGTATGTGCACGTTATTTTTTTTAAGGATAAAATCAGGTGATTGAGTAATTATGTACAATGTTGAGGACCCAAAATCATGTATATGGTATTTTAGTTATGCTCTAAAATCAGTAACTTTGGTACAGGTTGAAACTTGTAAGGACCGTATTGCATCTGCTCTTGAAACACTTAGACCTACAACTTCATGGGAGAGGACCACGGCAGCAGGTCAAGGGATGGATGGTATTTTGATGGGTGGGCGAGGTTTTGGGGTGGCAATGGAAGCCCTTTTCAATTATCTTGGATCAGAATATGGAAGCACTTTTGCGTTAGGTATCTGTGATAATATTCAAAGCTCATCTAATTATACTTTTGCTCAGATTTTATTTAATTTGAGGCCTTGCTTAAGCACATGAGCACTTTCAAAGGTCATCATATATGTTGTCTCCATTAAACATAATTGCAGCTAGAGTCTTTGCCTTTCTATCTGGCCCTCCGGATTATGGAGCTGGGCAGCTGGATACAAGACGGTATGGTGAGCAATATGCTAGTAAAGGAGAGGATGCAGACCGTGCTTTACTTCCTGAGCAAACACCTTTCTACAAAGATCTGGTCATATGTTTTAACTTTTGTTTATAATTTCCCCCCTATAATTTTGGAGATGTAAGCATTAACATATATGTTACAGGCAGCTGTTGCTGTTCAAGCAGGTGTTTGTGTGGACATATTTGCCGTCACAAATGAGTATACAGATTTGGCATCCTTGAAGTTTCTTAGCATTGATAGTGGTGGCTCAATATTTTTTTATTCAAATACTGATGATTCCACTCTTCCTCAAGACATGTGAGTTTCCAATGCAATAGAAATCAATGTTGGGGTTATGAGTTTAGAATGGCATTACATGGTCAGCCTCTTTAGAAAGGACAGTTTGATAATTCTAAATTGCAGGAACAATGCACTAAATGGATTACATAAACTTCTAGAGTACATTACCAATATACATGTTTTATTGGTAAATTTATTATGGTGACTTTATTTCTTCATTTTCATAAGAGAAGTAAATGACAGGATGCTTGTTTTCATAATTCAATTTTTAATTGATAGAGCACACTAGCACAGTGACATAAATGGCCCATATTTAAGTATTTCCATTGCCATGATAGCATTGTAACATGTTCATTGTGCAGGTATCGAATGCTAAGTCGACCATATGCATTTGGCTGTATACTACGATTGAGGACATCTTCTGAATTCAAACCTGGCAACTCTGTAAGTTTGTCTCATTTTTTAAAAATTATAATGACACTTGTGGACAATTTTCTTAGTGTATTTCTCTATATTTATTTATATATTTTTTGCAGTATGGCCATTTCTTCCCAGATCCACAGTATGAAAATGTTCAGCACATTATTTGTTGTGATTCTTATGCCACATATGCTTATGACTTTGAGTTTGCAAATAATGTTGGATTTTCAAGGTACATAAATATATTTTTATTTCCATCATAGTTCTTAAATCTCAGTCTAAAACATAACTGATACTTGATGATTATGCTATAATCAATATGCATGGCTTTGAAAAAGAAAGGGGTGGAAAATCATATTGATCAATTGAAATCTCTCTCATTGCGAAAGTTCAATGCTCCCAATCCAGTTGAAGTATGTCAGTTCCAGTAGATATAATTGATTAATTGTGCTGTTAATTCTTGTTTAATATAACATATGTGCACACATCAACATGTATACACATATGCATGTATGTAATTCCAAGTCTTCTACCATCAAGAACACTTAACTCTAAAATTTTGAGCCACTGCTCACCACTTAAAATAAGTTGTCGGCATCAATATCCAGCTAAGAATGCTGTCCTACATCAACTTTCTAGATATAATCTCAAAATGCCTAATATAATATAATCCAACACTTCCAGTTCCTTAAATTAACTTCAGAAAAAAAGAACAGAAAAAAAAGAAGACTCATGATTAAATAGTTTGGATTTTTTTTATAATAGTTTTATTAATCTCCCTAAAATCTTAACCTTAAATCACATAGCCATTTGTTCAAAATCTTTCTCTTTTCTTTCTTTTCTTTTGAAGTTCCTAATATACATGATGAAGACAGTTTTATGTTTTGATTTTAAAACTGCCCCTTAATGTTTGAGAAGATCTAAAAGTTATTTAAGATGGTGAAAGAATGCTCTATTAAATGTATGCCTCTGGATCATATAGAACAGTGACAACTTTCATTCCTATAGTTTATTGTTTGGGTTGTTATTTTGTGAATGTATGTATCAAGATTAAATTAGATGGGATCAGACCCAATTCTTTGATTCATAGACACCCAAAGATAATTGGGTCCCAAATAAGATCACTTGCTTAGTGCATGGGACAACTGTAGCTAAATTTTTTTCTTGATGCAAGAGTTCTAATCCTGGCCCTACCTTTATTCTTTTGCAGGCATGGATCAGAATTGCCCACACTACAAATTGCATTTCAATACACAGTTGTTGTGCCCCCTGCAGAACTTTCAAATTCAGAATCGGGTTCTGTAACTAGGTATTATTAATCCTACGAACAGCTGTTGATAAGTAGACAGACACACATGTCTTCTTGTATCAGATGACTAGACCTAGCATAAAACATATCTATCAGTGCATAGCAATTATAATTAATGCAGTGCTAATTAGATAATCTACACAATTTCTTAGGTTGGGGTTTACTACTTGTAAGCCCTGTATTTGGTTGTGATCCATGTTTTTACCATTAGCTGAACCTCAATGGCATTCTTTCAAACCTTGTAGAATAAACTTTTATGCCAGAGCTTCTTGTCTGATCATGGTACTCTTTGAATCTTGTTATCATATATGATCATTCTACTTGAGGCATTCTTGTCCCTCTTTCTGTTTATTTACTTTCTGGTACACTACCATATTGAAATTGCTGGGCAGCTTCAACATCTTCCTCTCATACTTCATTGCTTTCCTTGTATTTGTCAATATTGATGATTGCATTATGCTGAAGAAATTGCATTGAAGCATGATCAGAATATTATTGAATTTGAGGGAAAACTGCAATTCTTAATGGGATTCTCTACAGTTGGATTGTTAAACTGTCTATTAGTTTATGAATTTCAGCCTCGTGTAGTCACCACATCATGTCTTTCTCTTTTTCTCATAGTTATTTATCTTGTGAATTTTGTGCTCTACATTTTCTTCCAAAAGTACATCCCCAATGTACTCGGGTTGGCTTTTTTTTTGTTTATTAATAAAATTTTTAGTTATCTATCAAAAAAAAAAATTTTCTTCCAAAAACTTGACTAATAAGATTGATGTGATGAATGTTAATGCAGAGCCAAGCATTCCCTTAAACGGCGACTAAGGATTCGAACTTTGCAATTTGGAGCTGCCCAAAATATTAACGAACTTTATGACAGTGTTGACCCTGAAGTAGTTCTATCATTACTTGTTCACAAGGTAATTTTTTTAGCCCCTTCCCCCTTCTGATGTCATTTCAAATTTCTTTTATCATTCTTCTTCATATTCTGTTGTATCACTCCATGAAAGTTTCAAGAAAGATTGTTCCTTGTAGGTTGCTTTGTTATTATTATTTTTTATCTAGTACTTAAATGCACTCAAGACTTGAGTTGTGTAAGATATTTAGAGAGTTTTCTATGAGAATGAGTTGTTCATAAAAATTCACTAGCTTTATACAGGTTATGGAATACAATATAGTTTTGCATTAAAAAAAAAGAACAAGCTTCTACCCTTTCATGGTTACATACTACTGTAGTTCTCACGGCTCACGGGTTATAAATTTAATCTTTTCCATCTCTTTCTTTCCCTTTTTTTTTCTAATGCTCAACTATTACAAGAAGTATGAAGTAGAAACCTTGGTGATGGGATATATTGGTTTTAAGGTACCCCCTTTTTTTGGTTGTGTTTGTCCGTGGTCTCCTTTATGAATCTTCAAGGCTCATTTTTTTGTTGTTGCTAAGATCCTAGGAGAACCAAGTAACTTTAATATGTCATGAATGTGTTCCTGGTTTTATTGAAAATGAAATGATGTTATAAAGAAGTTACACTAGCTGACTAGCAGTTTTAATTTTGCAGTACCCCTTTGCACTTTTTTTAAAAGAAAATACAACTATTATTTGTAAAGAAACAAATGCACTCTAAGGAGGACTAAGACTCTTTTGCTGAATTACATAACCAGAGCTATAATAAAATTCATAAAGCTTAGAAAGACATCCATTAATTTTTTTTGCTAAAGACATCCAATGAAATAATGATCTTACAAATTGTGATTTAATCCTTATAGTAGAAACTCCATATTCTTCAAAAGTCCTATTCCTCTCCCTCCAACTATGCCACATTAAACATCCAGGAACCACATTTCATACTCTATTTCTGAAAGATTCCAGTCTTCACTGCCAACCTTGCAGCATACCTTTCACTGTCTTAGGCATCACCCAATTTACTCTAAAAGCTAGATATATGAAGTTCCATGACTCCATTGTCACTGGACAATGAAGCAGCCAGTTATTAACAGTTTCCTCACTATTTACACATAACACCAATTTGCCAGCATCATACCCCTTTTCACTAACTTATCTACAATAATGACTTCTCCCAAGGTTGCAGACCACACGAAAAAAGCAACTTTAGCTAAATTATGTTGGAAAGGAAGAATTCTAGTCACTTAATTTTTATTGTGAAAAATTAAAAATAGGCATGCATAAATGTTTGGGAAGGACGTATCTTTATGAGCTTGGACAACCTAGCTCCATTAGATTACGATTTATTGAGGTTGGTGGTTTATAACCACCAAGATCCTGATCCATTTTCTTGCTTTTATTGCAATCAGGGTCAAGGGAAGGTTGAAATTCTAACTGTAGCTTAATTGGTAGATACATGTGTTTCAGATGACTCCCTGTACAAATGTTAGTTTTTAGTGTAATACCATCTTATCTAAGGGTACAACAACAGGCATTATAATTCTGTATTTGTCATAGAGAAATAGAATGATGTATCCCAGGACAAGGCTCAAATGCCATAGAAAAATTTCTTTTTCCAAGTCTAGAGAGGACCTTACATATTTTGCCAAACCTTGCATGGTGTACGTACCTCTCTACTTGCCATCTCACTATTGCCTAACAAATTTGTGACGTGCTTTTAATGCAAGGAGCGAGCATCTTTTCCACTACTGGAACTAGGACGTTTACCTGATGCAATAAAATCATTGTCTGATTGGAGTCAATTGGAACATAAAGAGCTTATTTGATTCAATGAGCATTTTGGTTGGATTTCTTGTAATTGGTTCAAATGTGATCTATCTTGCTGTCACAGAACTGTGGATAATTAATTTAAGTCCCATTGTGCCAAGTAAAACTAAGAAACAAGTGGAAAGAGATTTAAAATTCTCTGCATCAGAACTAGTTGGTGTAGCATGGCTACTGGTTAAGTCTGGCCTATTTTCCTTGTACCATTTATTTTAGTATGTAAACCGTCCTTTAATCTGTTTGTTATACCAGCATTTTATTAATAGTTAAGAGTATTAAAGGATCACCTTTTTTGTATTTCTCTTTCCTTTTTCCCCTATTTCCCCTTTTTACTCTATATTCTCAGTTATTGTTCACTATCCTTATTTTCTGATAAACTCATTATCCATATTTTTTTGTTCTATAGGTTATATTGGCCTCTTTGGAGCAAGGTGTTCGCGAGGGCAGGATGTTGCTTAATGATTGGCTAGTAATCCTCACAGCTCAGTATAATGACGCTTACAAACTTGTTCAGTACAAGAATGGAAGTTCAGTAATCGGTCAGGTTGATGTTTCATTCTCACAATGCCCACAACTACAGCCCTTACCTCGTTTAGTTTTTGCTTTGCTTCGAAATCCTCTTCTCCGCTTCCATGAAGAAGGTGTTCACCCTGATTACAGGATCTACTTGCAATGCCTTTTCAGGTAATGGGTGCTCATATTGATATTGGACCAACTTATTTGTAACCTCAGGTATTTGAACAACTAGTTAGTATCCCAGAAATCGTATAAAAATGGAATGGCCGGATCCTGGTTGATTGTCATAGTTTAAATCTGAAAAATTCTTGGTTTAGAATTTATGTTGGGAAGATCAAATGTTTGGTGCCACTTTTCCTGTCTTTGTTGTCCACTTAGGTGTCGTTATCATATCATTGTGTTGTGACCGTTGTTATAGTTCAAACTTTTATGTTTGTGCCACATTTTATACTTCTGGCGGATGATGCAATATCCGTCCTTAAGGATTAAATCCAACTTATCATGGTGTCATAATTATATGTGTCATCTCCATAAACGAGGTTGCAATTAAACATGGCTGCCAAGTGCGAACGTAATTAATGGTTTGCGTATAAGATCCGCCTAAAAAAATAAATGAAGTAAGAGAAACTGTGGAAAGGACTGTCTGAACTCACGCTTAGTTTTTTTTTGAGAAGGAACTCACGCTTTGTTGAATAGAACATTTTCTCGCTCAACTCGTGGTCCACACGCACCGCGTTACAAAAGCGATCGCGCCACATGGTCTTTTTGGTTTTAACGGGCTATTAGAATATTCATTTTTACTCTCTAAATAAATCAGAATATTCATTCCTCCAATTTTTATTTTTTATTTTAGAATATTCATGGAGACATGGACCATATACTATATAAATGGAATATGTGTTAAATTCGGAAGCATTTTTTGTGTGTGTGTAAATTATTGATTTAAAAATAAATAAAATTATCTCCAATAACAAAAAAACAATCAAATAAATTACCCTTAAATATTAGAGGTCTCAATTTTTTTTTAGGAAGAAATATAGTTTATATTAATTCATAAAAATTTAATAAAATTTTATCTCAATAGATGCACACTTTAGCTAATAGTAACTCGCAATTTTATTTACAAGGAAAAAAATGACAATTTACGGCTCTTAGTTTGTATTTGCTATAATTTTGGTCCTATTCATATTAAAATTTTCAATTTACACTCTTATCTTTGAGAGCCCATTCAATGTGCTTATTCCCTCCATCTCTTTTAATTTTTGCCTTAAAATCACAATTTTTTTTTTAGAGAGTTTCGCTTTTGATGATAGTTCTTTTATCATTAGACTAAGACACTATCAGTTTTTTGTGTAGGCGAAAACTATATCCAAGATCTCTTATTCAATTATTAGAGACTTTAAATATAACACTAATGTTGATATGTAATTTATCATGATGCTAACATATAGGGCAAGTGATGCCTTCATCAAACATTCAACCATGCACCATGGTACAATAATGAAAATTTTTACCATCATTTTCATTGTTCGCTATGCTCATATCATACATCAGAAAAAGAAAAAAAATCTAAAAATTCAAAACAATAATTACAAATTGAGGAATAATATTTCCAATTCAAGACATAATTATAGTTAAATCATCCAAAAATCCCAAAATCAAACCCTATTGTCCCAACATTCTTTGATTCTTAGAACACCACCACCAATAAAAACGAGAGAGAGAGAGAGAGAGAGTCACTTGACGAGGTCACAAAGTTGACGTAAGATGCCGACGAGACCAATCATGGCTACGCCCCCCAAATAGAGCTTATAAATCATACCTATTTGTCGATTTGTATAACTTCAAATTTCCCAACCTACACTTGCTCCATGGATGGTATTATTGTACCTCATTAATGACATTTTTTTTTTTCTTTTTAATTGTGATGTTAATGAAAAAAATTAAGAAAAGATGGATGGAATAGGGCATATTAGGTATGCTCTTAAAGATGGGGTTTAAAATTGACAATTTTAGAACCCAAGGGGCCAAAAAAACATTAAATACAAACTTAAAAGGAACAAAAGGTATTTTTGTCTAATTACCATGATAAACATGCATAAAATTTGGCAAGATGAAAAGAAATGCCTTACTCTTATCTTTAACATCTTATCTTCAAGTTAAACATTATCTTATTCTTATTCTTTTATATAGATAACATTATCTTCTTCTAAAGTATAGACAGGTTAAAATTAAATTATTATAAAAACTTTGTACCCAATATTATATAATTTTTATAATTATAAAATATTATAAGCATCATGTAATCTACTCCCCCGTCCTAAATTGTTGGTCGTGTTTATAAAACTAAACATTATTTATTGTCTTGTCCATTAATTAAAAGATAGAACTTCCTAAAATCATACTTAAACAAAGTTCTAAAAAAAAATTTATTGAGTAAAGTGCTTGTGGTTGATAGAAGAATAATATAAAACTTAATAAATCAATGCCTTTCAATTTTAGAAACATGGCACAATTTTAAGATATTCTAAAATAGAATACAGGACCCACAATTTAGGATGGAAAAAATTATTTATAAGTAACTAACTAAAGTTACACTTCCTTCTCAAAAAAAAAAAAACTAAAGTTACACTTAGTTTACCAAAAAAAAAAAAAACTAAAGTTACACTCTTCTCAAAAATTACAAAAAAAAAAAAAAAACTAAATTTACACAAAATTTGATACACTTTCCCATATTAATCATCCGAAGTTCATAATTAAAGTAAACAACCCCGAATTAGGAAACAAAAGAAATTGCCGTAAAGGAAAAATGGACCAAAATACCGCGAAATGTAAGCAAAAGTAAAACGAGACGTAGATGTGGGGCCGAAAAGACGAAAATACCCCGTGGAAATAAAAATGGACAGTTCAATGGTCGAAGTAACAGAGAGAGAGAGAGAGAGAGAGAGAGTTTTTGTCAGTGCAGCAAAGAAAGAGAAAATACGCAAAAAAATGAGAAGAAAACGAAAGCAACACCTCTTCCTCACTCCTTATTAGATCTCTCTCTCTCTCTCTCTCTCTCTAACGCAAACACGGTTTGTTTGTGAGTCACAAACACACAGAGACTCTCTCACTCTGTCGCCAAATCTTTAAAAAAAATTCAAAATCGAAATCCTCTTATCTGTTTTTTTTTATCTATCTATCTATCTGTTTTTGTATGATATTTCGCTGATACCAAGCTGGAGGTTGGGGACCGAGTCAACTCGACCGAGTTATGGGCTGTTGCGAATCGTCCTTCTTCAAAGGACCTAATCATCGTCATTCTGAAGACAAAAACCACTACCATCGCCACCACCACAACAACAACAACAACAACGATAACACCAATAACCTCTACAGTCATTCCGCTACTCCGCCGCTCAACGGCACCGACGCCGTCGTCTCCGCCGTGTCCGGCGCGCCTGGCTTCTCCGAGTTCTCACTCTCCGACCTCAGAGCCGCCACCAACAACTTCGGCTCCGACTACATCGTCTCCGAGAGCGGCGAGAAAGCCCCCAATGTCGTCTACAAAGGCCGCCTCCAAAACCACAACCAACGCCGCTGGATCGCCGTCAAGAAATTCACCAAGCAAGCTTGGCCTGACCCCAAGCAGTTCGCCGTAACTCTCTTCTTTCACCATCTCTTCTTCAATTTTTACTCTCTAGGGTTTCCGATTTTGTTGATTTTTCGTGTTTTTTTTTTTTTTTTTGTAGGAGGAAGCTTGGGGAGTTGGGAAGCTGAGGCACAAGAGGCTAGCGAATTTGATAGGGTATTGTTGCGACGGCGATGAGAGACTACTTGTGGCGGAGTATATGCCCAATGATACCCTAGCTAAACATCTATTTCACTGTATGTTTTCTATTTCTTCTTTTTGTTTTGTTTTTCAAATTACTTTCTTTCAGCTAATAATTTTGTTTTGGATTTGTTAATTTTTTGTTTTTTTCTGCTTGAATAGATATTAGTTTGGGTAGTTCTGCCCTTACTGTACTGGACTAGCTAAAGTCCAAATATCTTTGTTTATTTGGTTACTGTGTTGTATTTGCTTTGTTTCTTTCAATGGAAATCTCTGAATTATACCCAAAAAAAAAAAAAAAAAAAATTTGTTATTTTGTTGAATCCTTGGCATATATGGTGGTTTGTAACTTTTGTTTGTGTTAATGGGTTTTTAGAGTAGGTTGTAATGGACTAGGCTTTTGGGATAGACTTTGAGTTCCACTGCAGTGGAAACAGGCTAGTAGTTGATGTGGTTGAATATGCGTCGGCTGGCTGGATAAGTTGGTTTTACCTGAACAATTAAGTCCCAGGCGTTGTTGGGAAAGTAATGTGAAATGTTTATTGTCGATACTTGAAGAAAACTGATTACTATATTTGCTAATCAATTTTATGGATACATATTTCTTTCAGATACATAACCTATACAAACTGATGTAGCAATGAATGTGGTTGGTGGATTTCAAAGTATAATAAGTGAATATTTGAATTGTTTTTTTTTTATTTTTTTTAAAAGATTGGTGACACATCTGTATGTAAAGGTTCTGTAGTATCCCTAGCATTACTTCTGATAAGAACTTAAGTTAGGTAGCAGAACCTTAAAAACTGTACCATGGATGTGGTTATGCTACCATGTCATTCTTATTTGTGGTTGATGATGGTAATCTTTCATTATCTTGGATCACTGAAGCAGAATAATTCAAAGTTGTAACAAATTTATGGAGCTAAGCTTCTTTTTTACATTTATATCTGTTTTAACTTCTACTTAAAGTTTTGGATATACGTGTTTCTAAAGTTTGATGTTGCATTCACCACTTCTTTGACAGGGGAGAATCAGACCATTGAGTGGGCTATGCGTTTAAGAGTTGCGTTGTACATTGCAGAAGCGTTAGATTATTGTAATACTGAAGGCCGTCCGTTATACCATGACTTGAATGCATATAGAGTTCTCTTCGATGAGGTGCTGTAACAAATCTTTTTTTCTCAAGTTTGAAAATTGAATGTAATCTAGCGTGTATTACTTTCGTGCATAATTATTTTGTAATTTTTTTACGTTACTTTGTGTTTATCATTGTGAGCATGAAGTAATCTATTCTCTTAATAAAAGGCCATTGCTTATTTTTTTATATAAAAAGGTTATCATGGTTCTGGTTGTGTTGAATTAATCTTGTTTGGAGCACCCATGCTATTTTTGGGACCTAAAGTGGTAATGATGTGGATGGTTTTGACAGAATGGGGATCCTCGACTTTCATGTTTTGGCTTGATGAAAAATAGTAGGGATGGAAAGAGTTACAGCACAAATCTTGCATATACACCTCCCGAGTATCTAAGAAATGGTAGCCTCTCAACTACCTTCTCAGTATGTATGTGTCTTTGTATGTATTTTACTAGTCACTTGATGATAATCTCTATTATAAATGTTAAGATATTGATACAAAAAATCACCTAGAAGATTTTTATGGAACGGTTGTATGATAGATCTTTGTATATACTGAAGATTTCTGTTTGTTTTTCTTTTTGTGTCAATATATGAAGTAATAAAGAAAAATATAAATGTTGAAGCACCTGTATCTGCTTGGTGTGCTGAAATAAAGAGACCAATGGCATCACCAGGAAGCCTCATAGAATCTTTTAAAAAGTGACAGAGAAAGAGTTCCCACTTAGTAATAAGATGAAATATTTAAAATATAAGAGGGGGAGTTCAAGATTATAATGCATGCTTCTAACTTGACCACAAAATAAGACATAGTTAAGCTGCACCTCTAGATAAAAGTATGAATGGTCCATTATTAATCAGAGGGTTTGGTGTGGATTTATATATCAGAAGCCTGTCATAAAGGCCATATAATGGAGATCTACTTAGAGAGTTATTAAGCTCATAACATTCATAAGATTCAGCTCTAGATGACATGAAGATTCACTACATGCTGAGGTTAATAGCTGACAGTGTGCAATAGAAATACTTAGCACGAAAAAATGTTTCAGTTTTTTGGTATTAAGAGGTAAAATACTTGTTAATTTGTGAGTTTTGAGTTCTTTTATCAATGTCTGATTTTTGCTGATCTTTGTCTAGGGATATAGCTACCTTCAGATTTTTAGCACAGTACCTTGATATTTTTAACATAAAGAGCATTGGTTTTTGTCTTCTGAAGTGGGTTTTTTTTTTTTTTTTTTTTTTTTTTGATTTAATAATTGCTGAACGTTTGGGAAAGATAACTTGAGCTAAGACTGTTAAATGATTACCATTTGAAACATAGAATCTAAGGAACCATAAAGTGGCAAAGGGGGTGATTATTCAGAGTGGGTCAATGGAGAATGGGGATGGAATAGCTGTTGGGTGGTTGGGACGCCCTCCTGACACTTATTTTAAGTTCATATGATGTACTATTTACTTGAGTTATATCAAAGATTTTTGATGCTTATTGTTTTTCATGACATGGATTTATCCATTTTCTCACCAGGTAATCTTGCATGAAAACTGTTGTTACCATGTATCACTACTTTCAGTAATGCTTCCTGTAATAAATGTAATATGTGCATGTTGTAGGTAGGGTGACTCCGGAAAGTGTTATCTTCAGCTTTGGGACTGTCCTATTGGATCTTCTCAGTGGAAAGCACATTCCTCCAAGTCATGTAAGTAGTTTTACCATGCTGTGTAATGAATCATAGTTTTAGACTTTTAGTGTGGTGGCTCTAACAATTGAGCTATCCAATTGTAGGGAGTGAAGTCCATAATGGAAATAATCACAAAATAAAATACGATAGAGAAAAAAGTACCCATATTAGAAAAATCCTTTTCTCTATAAGATTGAAAATTTGGAGCAATGAAGCTACATTCTTTCTTGATTGGTTGGTAGATTATGTCAAACATGATGGATAACTTTTTGTTGATTTACTGCCTGCATTTCTTGAAATCTGTGACTTGGCAATAATTTGGCATCAAATGGAATACTAGGGATAGTTTACTTTCTCTTTCACATTTTGTTGTCTTTTCCTACGTGTTTTATTCCATAGGCATATACCTGGATTGCTTTTTGGGCTTCTAAATGTGTACAATCTGTTACAATATATGTTAAAGAAGGCTGATATTTGGTAATAGATCCTTTCAATCAACCTTACATCTTTCAGACCAAAATTATGATGCGTTTGAGTATTGGTTTTCTTGTGGATACACTTCAAGCTCTTGGCGGTTTGGAAGTTTTAATTGCTTTCAAATGCTAAGATTATTTTGTTTTTTAGTGGATGAGTTGGATTTGGTGCCATCATCCTGTTCCATGTTTTGTGATGATAGCTGTATATTGTTGTTTATCTGGTTTGAGATTAATGCCTAGCATATTGTTCATGAATCTTTTTTTTTGGGAATTGTTTGAAGTTGATATTAGTGGACTTAGAAGTGTTATTATATTTCTATTTTTCTGTATGCAGGCTCTCGATATGATACGGGGCAAAAACATTCTTCTCCTCATGGATTCACATTTGGAGGGTAATTTTTCAACTGAAGAGGCAACTGTGGTTTTTGATCTTGCCTCACGGTGCTTGCAATATGAGCCTAGAGAGCGGCCAAATACTAAAGATCTTGTTGCAACACTTGCACCACTACAAAATAAACCTGATGTAAAATATTCCATCTTTGCTATCTACTCTTTTGATTCATGCACTTATCTTTTATCTTTATTTGTCTGTTTCATAATGTATTTAGGATTATATTTTATCAGTAAAATAGTGCAGATGATTTATCCTGTAAAATTTTCACACTGAAAGCCTATTGGCTTACAGCCTAGTGGCACCCTACTCCCTCCCTCTTGTTGTGGGTTGGATACCCCCAACACCAAAAAAGAAAAGAAAAAACCAAAACAAAAACTGTTGAACCACAAGATCACTGCTTGTCATGCTATCCCACTGAACATCTGATTTATATCTTGCCTATGAGATATAACAGTTGTTATGCCCAGCCAAATATGCATTCTGGCTATTATCATGTTCTGTTTGCTGATAGATTCTTGCTTGGAGCTTGATCTGGCTGGAAGCGAAAATTAGCTGTGGCATGCTCTTGTGAGCTTGTTTCTGGCGTTTACAATTTACATAATGAGGTTGGGTCATCAATTTCCTGAGGAGATTTAGTTAAAAGCCTTGTTGGTTGCCCATGTTTTCTTTTGGGGAGTAATGTTTTCTTCTTGTCAGTTTTTGGGGGGTGGGGGTTTGGGAATTGATGGTTGCTTCATTCTCATTTTATTTCATTTTCCTTGGTTTGTATAATGTGTTTACTAGCATTCCTGATTGTTTGTATACGGAAAGCAATTTTCAGATATATTTACAGAAATTTTGGTTGCATTGATTGGTTTGACCATAAGATGACAGTTTTGTGAACTTGAATTTGTTATAAAGGGAAAGGTCAGTTTTGTGCATTTAATCAAATTTCAGGATGTGGGTTCTCTGCTTGCAGGTTCCATCTTATTTGATGCTGGGAATCCCAAAGCATGAGGATGCCCCTCCTACTCCACAACACCCTCTTTCTCCAATGGGTGACGGCTGTTCAAGGATGGACCTTACAGCTATCCATCAGATCTTGGTCACGACACACTACAAAGATGATGAAGGAACCAATGAGGTGATTGAATTGTACACTTGCAGGCTTGCATGTATTTTCTCTAAAGTTATACTAAATCATTTCCTTGATCTATCGGTTTAGTTGTCTTTCCAAGAATGGACCCAGCAAATGAGAGATATGTTGGAGGCAAGAAAGCGTGGGGACTTGGCATTTCGTGACCGAGATTTTAAAGCTGCTATAGACTGTTATTCTCAGGTATGTTGATTGCAGTATTGAAATAAAAAAACATCTTCATAAATAGAGTTTGTCTTACACCATAATGTGTTAGGCCCACCGAGTTTCCCCCACGACAGTGTAGAACTTCATATAATAGGGAAGTGAACAGCATCAAGGATGAGTTGGATTTTCAAGATCTTAATTGATAGGGAAAACAGCATCTATCTGTGGGATTGTCTTGCTATAATGTACTAGGACATCTCTCTCTCTCTCCAAGCAAAGAAAATTGTTTGACAAGCAGATCCAGATGTGAACTAGTCAACAATTACACATAACAAGAAAAACAAAAAATGTGGGAACCATGATTAATTTTCATCTGTTTCTATTGTGCAGTTCATAGATGTGGGAACCATGGTTTCACCAACTGTGTATGCACGAAGAAGTCTTTGCCATCTCATGTGTGATCAACCAGATGCTGCCCTTCGAGATGCCATGCAAGCACAATGTGTCTACCCTGATTGGTCCACAGCATTTTATATGCAGGCAGTTGCTCTTGCCAAGCTCGATATGCACAAGGATGCAGCTGACATGTTGAATGAGGCTGCTGCACTTGAAGAAAAGAAGCAACGGGGTGGCAGAGGGTCTTAAGAAGTAGCCCTGTATTTATTCCTTGATATAATTGGCACTCAATTAATTGTTGTTGTTGTCGATGGTGTTGTAACAAAACATGAGGTCTATGTATAATGGAAATTGAAAATGTGGCTTTTGTTTAAAGTGTATCATAGAGAGGGAGAAACTTGTTTTCTTGTGCACCAAATGTTTTGCTATTTTTTTTAATTAATGAAATAATTAATTGGTTCTTAATGTGTACATGTCTATATGAAATCTATAATACAACAAGATTTTGACTCTTGAGAGTGGAATCAAGCCACATATAACTCGGCTTTTCCATCAATGAAGAGACTCATGAATTCCTCCCCATCAACAGTTTCTTTCTCTATGAGTAGTTGAGCAAGCTTGTGAAGGATGTCAATGTGGGTTGTTATGATTTGTGTCGCCCTTAAATATGCCTTCTCTACCAGTTCCCTAACCTCTGCATCAACTATATCAGCAGTAGCCATAGAATAATCTTTCTGGGATGACATCTGCATTCATAACATACACGCCAGACACTAATTAGATCTCTTGGTTATGCATAGGAAAGAAGACATTGTAAACATAGTGAATTGTGAAAGCATTTCTTTCTTAATTCCAATAACTCCCACCTGTTGACCCAAAAAGGGATTTCCACCAGGACCACCGATGGCAACTTGCCCAATTTTTTTGCTGAAACCAAATCTTTCAACCATCTGCCTCGCCACTCGTGAAACTTGCATGAAGTCATTCGACGCTCCTGTGGTCACATTCTCGTCGCCAAAAATCACCTCTTCAGCAACTCTGCAATTGTAACAAAGAAGAGAGGAAAATTTTAAAATAAAACCAATTAGTAGATCAGTAGTTTTAAATCCAGCCTATTCGAAATTAGAGAAGAATTAGAATCAGAACAGCTCTAATAGGAACCTTTATGTTCTTCAAAAACACTTGGAAAAGGCAACATATCTTATGCATTGCTGGAAATAAGTTGTTGTAACTAACCTTCCACCAAGGGCAACAGCCATCTGATTCTCCAGGTAACTTCTACTGTACAGTCCAGACTCAAGCCTCTCTTCACTTGGAGCGAAAAAGGTAAGTCCACCAGCTTGGCCACGAGGAATAATGGATATCTTGGCCACAGGATCATATTCAGGCATCAATGCACCAACTAGAGCATGCCCGGCCTCTGCAAAATTAAGGGCATGACTAAACTGTAAACGCTGAAAATCAAATACAACAAACCTAGACAAATTAAGAAATATGCTGATTCTTATTTATATACCATGATAAGCAACTAGTTTCTTCTTATCATCTGAGACTACAGCATTTTTCTTCTCTGGGCCAGCAATGATCCTTTCCAGCGCATCAGATATCTCATCCTTGCTTATTTCCTTGAGGTCACGCCTGGCTGCAAGAATAGCCGCTTCATTCATCAGATTCTGCAAATCAGCCCCGGTAAATCCTGGGGTTCTTCTTGCTATCTTGTCAAAGTCCACATCCTTTGCGAGTGCCTTTCCTCTAGAGTGCACCTGTCATACATGCTCAGATAAGTTTCTACCAGAAAATAGCAAAAACACGATCTCATTTATGGACTATGGCAATTGAATGAACCAGATTGTATCCATATAACAACTTATGCAAAATGTTTGGTTTTTGGCCCCAGTAATAAGTTGTTGAATTGTGGAACTAAAAACAAATACTTAAATAGCACTAAAAAGAAGAAAAATAAGTAATGAAAAGAGCAGTAGACTGCCATACACCCTTAATAGATTTGATAAATCATGTTCTAGAACAATGAACTAACCAGCACTCTTTAACTGCATATAATTAGATATCACTTGACAAATCTAGAACATTATGAACATAACCCATGATTTATAATTGAGCAATGTTGCAGTTACTACAAATTTACTACATATATAAGCATTGATGCAAACTGTTAAAACACAAAACAAAAAAGTAATTAAGAAATTTATTTATTATGTTATTTACATGACACCGATCACTTTCATTGTCATGCCAGTTTGTAGGCCTTTTGTACTAAACTAGATAGAAATTTTAGCATTTTCCTATAAAATTATAACACAACAATTCACTGATCATTTAATATGTTATTGGAATCAATAATTTAGGTTTAGACATCATTCCTACTCTTAATATTAAGACCTTGGCATTTCACTAACAGCTAAAACAAGAATAACTAACCAAGCAGGGTTTTATAGAACAAACCTGAAGAATCTTAACTCTACCAGCAACATCAGGCCTATCCACAGTGACCTGCCTATCGAACCTGCCAGGCCTCAACAAAGCTGAATCAAGCACATCCGGTCTATTAGTGGCAGCCAACACAATCACACCCGAATTACCCGAAAATCCATCCATCTCTGTCAAGAGCTGATTAATAGTTTGCTCCCTCTCATCATTCCCACCTCCAAGCCCTGCCCCTCTCTGCCTCCCCACTGCATCAATCTCATCAATAAACACAATGCAGGGTGCTTTCGACTTTGCCTTCTCGAACAAGTCCCTCACTCTCGAGGCCCCAACTCCCACAAACAATTCCACAAACTCCGAAGCAGCACAAGAGAAAAACGGCACGCCGGCTTCTCCAGCCACTGCTCTAGCCAATAGGGTCTTCCCTGTACCGGGAGGTCCAACTAGCAAACACCCTTTTGGAATTTTAGCTCCTAGAGCTGTGTACTTATCTGGGTTTTTCAAGAAATCAACAACTTCTTGCAATTCCAGTTTAGCTTGGTCAGCACCAGCAACATCGGAGAATGTAACACCGGTTTCTGGGACTTCTTGGAACTTTGATTTGGATCTTCCAAAGTCCATTGGGCCACCGAGCCCACCAGGTCCGCCGGGCCCACCTTGAGCTCTGCGGAAGAGAAGGAAAAGTCCAGCAAAAGCAAGAACTGGGAATATAAGATTACCGATGAAACTGAACAACCCGTTGCCAGAGTCACCCTCTGAGACCGAAATATCGACGCCGTTCATTGCTAAAATGTCGATAAGGTCCGGGTCGTTGGGGACAATCACGGAGGCTCGGCGGCCATCGATGGCGGTGAGCTGAAGGGCAGAACCGTCTTTGCTGAATCTGACTCTTTCCACTTTCCCTTTCTTCACTGCATTCAAAAACTCGCTGTATCTCCATTGACTACCATCAGGGATGTCAGAAGTGTTCTGGGTTTGAGGCTTTGGGGCTGTGAGAAGAAGGTTTTGTGAGAAAGGTGAGGGATTTGTGAGACTGGGTTTGGTGGGTTGGGCTTCAATTACAGGTGGAGGTTGAGGTGGTGTGGGATTGTCTAGAGCTAGAGCTTGTGGTTGTGGAGTGAGAGTAGAGAAGATAAGAGCAGCTAAGGTAGCTTTGGATGGTAGAGATTTTAAGGGTTGTGAAGAATTGGGTTTTTTGTTGAGAATATTTTGAGTAATTAGATACTTTCTTTTGGAGATGGGATGGAATGGAAGTGGTGATTTGGTGATGGTTTTTGGGGTTGGAGGAGAGACCAAGATTTTAGTCCCAAAGAAGTGTGAAGAAAGCAAAGGATTGGTGATGGTGGAAGCCATGGAGTTTGATGAGGTTTTGCTATGTGAAATGTCTCTTCTCCTCTATCTTATATAACTATTAAAAACATAGAGTTGAGCTTGAGTCACCCAATCCTAGAATGTTGGATTTTGCTTATGTGAGCAGGTTAAAAAATAAAATTAGAGGGGAATTATGGTTTGCGAGTGTGAATGTGGACACTATGCCAAGTTGTAAAAATATCTGGGCAAAAGAAAAAGGAAAAACTTTTTTTCTAAGTTTTACGCTGAGAAGCGATGTGGCAAAATCTGATTTGGTAATTGACTTGAAACACTATGGAGGATGTATTGGGAAGAAACTTGCTTAAACCCATGCCATACAATTGGATGACGTTCGTGTCGCATCCACGTGGCCTGTATAAGATCCAGTTATTTCTTGAATGATTTTTACTTGTTTGTTTGTTCTGTTTTTGGGTTTTTAAGTCGTATACGGTTTTATTTTTCTTTTGTTTTAGTGATGTGTATAGTTTGGTGTTGCACAAAGAAAGATCATATTATGTGATGGGCGAAAGGCAACGACGGTTAACTTAGAGCATTAGGGTGCGTTTGTTTCGGTTGTAAAGGAAATCCGAAAAATATTTTACACCCTTGAGAGTGTTTAGGTGCACATGAAAATTCGGTAAAACTGAAAATAAATTTCAGTTGACCGTAAAATTGGGTCCCTAACTCTATTAAACCAATTCCATAGTTATTTTACCTTCAATTGATTTCCAACCTTACTCAGAACTCAAAAACCCGAAGAGAGAGAGAGAGAGTACCAGAGGAATCAGACCGTCGTGCAAGCTTTGGTTGCCGTGCAAGCTCCGTTCATCATCTGCCGTCCGCCGTGCAAGCTCCGTACACCATATCCGTCCGCCGTGCAAGCTACGTCCACCATCCCTATTCTCTTCCTCCCTCATTCTCTCTTTTTCCCTCTGACCAACCAAGGTCGAATCTTCAATTGCATGTCACCGATCTACAAACCACCACCCACCCCTATCGTCGCTACCGCCTCTAGATCGAACCACCGATCTCGTCGCCTAAAGCCCCAAACTCGAACCGCTGTTACCCATCTCTTTCTCTCAAGCCATCTCTGTCTGAGGAAGGGGGCGATTTTTTTTTTGTTCTGATCTCCACTCCACCCCCAAACCCACCCGATCTGGTTGCCGCCGCCTCCATCCATTCTGATTCTCTTTCCTGATCTATCTCTCTTTCCCTTAATCTCTCACTCTTTCTTCCTCCTCTCACCGAGTTTGTGAATAAAAGATGTTTTTATTTTGAATTTTGGTTGTGTGAAGTGTATATTATGAATTTTTTTTGTTATAAAATTTGTTTGGGAGCTGAGAAAATGGCTGAGAAAATGTGAAAAATTTGTAGGAAAATCAAAATGTTACCAAACACAGGAAATTGTTTTCTGGACTATTTTTCATTGTAGAACCAAACACTCGGATTTCATTTTCCTTACGGGAAATCACGTTCCCCTGCATTCATTTTACACTCAGAATTCGATTTACATTGAACCAAACGCACCCTTAGTACCCGCACTGCTATATGCCATATGTTGGCAAATTTTACTATCAAAGCACAAAAACCAAGTTTTATTCGGGCTGCTAATTGTAAAATTTTTTACAATACTGCTACAGTACCAGCAGTACCATCTTATATGTAAGATGGTACTGTAGCAGGCTTGTATATATTTTTTACTAATTTATTCTCTCTCCTCTAGCTATCTCTCACTTTGTCTCTCCGTCTCCCACATCTCTCTCTCATTTCTCTGCCTTTTCCACATCTAATTCTCTCTCATTTCTTTGGTTCTCTCTGTAGAAGTGGAGCCTCAGTCCTTACTCGTGTATTTAAGATCAGCGTGGTGGTGCGGTTGAGATCGGCGTGGAGATCGATGTGGAGATCGGCACGGAGATCAACATTATAGACTGGCGTTTGGTTTCTTTTGGTTTTTCTGGCCCCTCTCTTTGTTCCAATAGTCACATTTCAATCTCTTTCTCTTTCTTTCTTTCTCATAGATACAAAAATACAACCAGTTTCTTTTAGATCGGCGTGGTGGCGAGGCTGGTGGCGCGGTTGAGATCGGCATGGTGGCATGAAGGTCAGCGCGGTGGAGATCGGCGTAGAGACCGATGTGGAGACCGGCGTGGATCTCGACATAGAGATCGGTGTTTGGTGGGTTTGGCAATGGTGGCATGGTGTCTAGTTTCTGGGTTTGGTTCTTGCTGTGGGTTTCTTGGTGGTTCTTGCTGTGGGTGTCCATCTGGATATGGGGTGGTGGGTTTTGATTTGGGTTTGATTTTGTCATTTGATTCTCATCGTGGTTGTGACTGGTGTTTGGATTGGTTGGTTGGGTTGGCGTGGTGGGCAGTGGTGGTGGCGTGGTGGGTAGTGGGTTGTTTGGTTGTTTTTGCTATAGGTTTGCTCGGTTTTTGGTGGGTATTTGGTGGGTTTTGTTTTTTTTTTGGGTTTTTGGTTCCAGTGGGATTTTGGTGGGTAGAGGGCAGTGGTGGCGTGGTGGGCATGGTGGTGATTGTTTGTTTGGTTGTTGAGAAAGTAAAGGAGAGGCAGGGACATAAATTAGAGAGAGATAGATAATTTGTTTATTATTTTTTTGTATAATTTATATTATTTTAATTTTTTGAATTGTAAAATAAAAGTTGGGATGTTGGATGTATTGTAAAATGGTATGGTATAGTAGATAAAGTAGCTTTTAAGATGGTAAAATAGAATAGTCTGAAAATACTGGATGTGAATGCTCTTAGTACGATTTGATGATGTGGCAATTCGATTCGATTCAACCAAGTCAAGAGAAATTCGGCATGACGTGGTAGTTCAGCTAAGTTGTTCCTTACTGGTAGGAAAAAAGGATAAAAATTTACTAATCTCTCGTATGGAAGCTTTTTTTTTTTATTATTTTTTTTTTTATACAAGATAGAAATTCTACTCTTGCCTAATCTAAGTGTATGTGTGTGTGAAGTTCCCTCCTGAAAACTTGAACTCCGACCCTTGCCCCCTACACCTCACAAGTACTTATACTTGTGGAGTGACCATTGTCTGGAAACATTTTTGAATTCAACTTATCACTACAAAGATCTTTAAATCCTAAATATATCTTTAAATGATGTTCCTTAAACCAAAGGAAGACATTATGGTTTAAATTTGAAATTCAAGTTATGATGACGAAGCAATCCACCCCTTTTAGGTGCATAAAAGGGGAACAAAGTTGCATGAAAGTTATAAATATTTTGTCATACTAAAAATCTCAGAAAACTTTTCATCTTTAAAGGAGTTTTTCCTAACTTGGACATCAAAAAGTCTCCCGTTAACTCATTTCTAGTGATTTTCCAATTTCCTTTCCCCTATTTTATAGGTGTTTGTGGGCTAAATCATAATAGTAATTAGGGATAATTACAGATTACTCACCTGTGGTTTAGCTTGAATTTAACTTACCCACCCGTGGTTTCATTTTTGACACTTTACTCACCTATGCCTCCCTCCATTACTACTCTGTAACCCACCTCCCTTTCAGACGTTACTCTAACACATTTTTTATCAAAAAGAAAACCCAAAATAGATCAAACACTCCTCTCTCTCCCAAAACACACTCCCATCCACGCGTACAAATTTTCAGCATTTTAAGCTTGGAGAGAGAGAGCTCACAGATCACAATAAAGTAATAAACACAAAACAAATGTTCCACCATGGGTATGGATTTGGTTTAGATACGCGATCTTGAGGGAGGCGAATTCCACCGATCCAGTGTCGTTGCCGAGCCCTAGCTCCGCCAAGCCACGCCCCTCTCGGAAGTCTAAATCGGCCAAGGAGAATGCGTTGCCGTTCGATTTGACCTCCATCCCCTTCGAATCCAAGCCATCGCTGGCTATGTCGGCCAAATTGAAGAGTCCATTGCCACCGAGGCCACCTCCTTCAAATTCTCACAAAAGGAAGCTCAGCTTTGAAGGTTAGGGCTCAATGTAGGAAATCGTTGACCAATTTGGTGGCGGAACTGGTGATTCCTGATGTGCATTGATAATAGCTTAAGTTAGCATATTTATATCATTGTTAGAAAGCATTATCATACTTAATTTGAGTTAATTCATGCATTTTATATTTGGTTTTGGAATAATGATGAATAATCAATTTTGTGCTTGATTGAATTTTATTGCGTGAATTTGTCTTTTGTTGGAGAATGGAATTAAATAAGTGGATTTATGCAAAGGAAATAGCTAATGGACTCTACTTTTACAAGGACTATGATGAAGTTAAAGAAGACCAACCCAATTAAATTTAAGTCCAATTAGAGCAAGGAATCAAATGAAATTTGCACCAAATCCAAGTCCAATTCGGATTAGGATTCCAGCCTGCACATCAGTTAGTATTTTTAGCATAACTTTCGGCTCAAATGTCCAATCGAGATGATTCAAGTTGGGCTGGAAATTTAACTTATAGGGCTACAACTTTTTAGTTTACCAAAAGTCCGAATTCTGATATTAAATGGGCCAAAATCGTCGGTTAAGTGAAGCCTAAAATCTGGGATTTTCTCGAAATGGGAATTCAACTTGTAATAGGATTCCTTGACCTATTTAAAGGCTCTTTAGGGCAAAATTCAGGAGGCTAGTGCTAGGGTTGAGGGCTGAATGTATAGAGAGCTACGACTACCTCTTCCATGACAGTTAGTTTTAATTATTTTTCTAGTTTAATGTTTAGTATTTTATTTTTGTGTTTTCTTTCAATTACTATGAGTAGCTAAATTTATAATTAGGGTTGAGGATGAAACATTGTTAAGGATTATCAGTAATATTTATGTGATTTGATTTTTTCCCACAATAGTTGTTCTTTAATGATTTAAATTGTTCTTGCTTCATATTAATTGACTAAGATGAGATTCTAGATATGAGTTCAATCATGTTTTTTTCATGATTTAGGATTTATCTTAATTAATTGAATACTTGGTTTATTAATTCTTGCTTATAAAATTAGATATCGCTTGTGATTTGCCTGTCAATGGATACAATTTATGATTTAATTTTTAGAATTTGATATATTTTGTGATTTGTTTGGCTACGGATACAATTGATGATTTGATTTATACCTACGAAGCGAAGAAGAGCATGCTTTAGATATTTAAATAGAAGTTTTAATGATAATATTTTCCATGATAGCAAGATTGATTTCTAAATTATTATGCAGTAGTTGAGAAAAATTAATGATCATAAATATATGCTGATATGACTTACAAGGTGGATTCCAAAACTTTAATTCATTTTTCTAGATTGTTTACATCTCTTTACTACTTTATATTATATCTTTGCTTAGTTTAATTATTTGCTTAGTTTATTTAATCTCAGAAAAACCAATTTTTAGTAAACTAGATTAGGATTAATTTGGTTAAGATTTGATTAATTTTCTTACGTTCATTCAAGTCCCTGTGGGTTTGACCTCGTTCTTGTCAAACTATACTTCAATACGGTTCGTACACTTGTGAGTACTTTAAAATTTCACAATAATTCCGTGGGTTCTAGGTTGTTGTTTAGCTTTGAAATTTTAACTTTGCTTCTATTATACCCAACAAATCAAGTAATTTTTATTCTACTGTTCATGATGTTGAGATTTTTTCTAATGGGTTTGTTGTTTGGCTTTGAAACCTTCCTCTCTCATATTTCTATTCCCTTGGTCAAGCTTTGCCGATCCTCCCCTTGGGTGCTGCCAATGTATATCCAGTGGCTTTGTGTGAGTGAGATCTTGGATGTTGAAAATCAAAACTTTAGAAATTAAGTGTTGGAAATTGTTGATCCTCCCTGTTGTCATGTTGTAAACTGTGTTATGCTTTGATTTTAATAAATTTCTTACTTTAGGCACAAAAAATAAGTATAAAGAAGAAGACGAAGAACAGAAGCCTTTGAGAGAAAATATTTTAGTGGCTGATATTTGAGTTCTGTTGGGTGAGAGAGATTTTTAACTGGCAAGTATGGTTAGTGGTTAACCAGGATTTCAAACTAAAATCTTTAATTATGCCACTACTCTCTCTCTCTCTCTCTCATGGTTTTGCTTGATTTGATTTGTATTAGTTTTCTGGGTGTATGTTATTCATGTTTGTATATGTTCTTCATGTTTGTGAATTATGAGAAACCAATACCATATTTTAATCTTGTTTTTCTTTTGTTTTTTTGTTTTTCTTGTTTTGGGAGAAGAGAGACATAAAATGGGTGTAAAAAAACTTATTTACCCATCTTTTTTAACAGAGGTGGGTAACAAAGACTAAACAAAAGTAATCTTAGGTGGGTAAAGTGTAAAAAATGAAACTACGGGTGAGTAAATTGAATTCGGGTTAAAACACCAGTGGGTAATCTGTAATTATCCCTAGTAACAGTTGCCTCATTTGTAGGAAATGAATGTCATATCTTCTCTAGAAAAAAAAAGTGTATGTTCGTGAGTAGATCCATGGATACTGGATTGATAGAAGTGACATCAACAATACAAAGAAGCAGTCAGGGCCTTCACAGTAGGATGACCCTTACTGTGTAATAGCCCTTAAGCAATAGATACAGGAGCTCATCATAGTTTGCACCAGATAGTAGAATAGGTAACCTATGCACCATGTCTTGTCCCAAGGCATGCAAGACCACTAGCCTTTGCGGTAATATATGTCGCCCATGAGGCAGAGAGTGAAATGAAAGGGAAGGTCAATCATGAGAAGCCAAACGACGTACAAGGGATAGGACATGGGAACAAAGAGTTAATTAGGTATCAAGAGTATTGGGCATCCAATGGGGTGACAAAGGCAGAGACAAACTTGTTGATGACTCAAGAGAGAGGAGAAAACAAAGGGGAAAAAATGAATTATTAGGAAAGGAAAAAAGAAGACAAAAGAAAGAGAGGAAAGGGATGGTGCAAGTGTTTTGGGATTTTGGTTTATTAGATTTGAGAATTCAAAAGATAATTGTCTCTTAGAACAAAGAGAGAAAAGATCAAAAAAGTGATTTTAATTCTCATATTGTATTTTTTTAATGGTAATGCAGGGTGCTTATAGCTGCATGATGTAGTTAATTAATTCCGGGTGGAAAAATTGTTACCTTTTAAACTACAAGTGGCAAAGTAAAATCCCCTTAAACTTTAGGTGGATAATGTGTAATTGTTGCTAATTTTTTATTATTATTTATTTTATTGTTCAAATTTTAAATTTTCTTATTCAATTATTTTCTATGATTTTTTTTTTAATGATCAACATGCGTATAGATATAATGCCAATTATTTGTAATTTTGAAATATAAAATCTGAGATTGATGGATTTCTGAAAGCATTTTATTTTTTTTTAATTACAACAAATGCTTTTCAAAAAAAAAAAAAAATACAACAGATGGTGGGAGTGGAATTTGATCAGACTCTTGACCTAAAAGATAACTTCAACTGTATTACAGCATTTTGGAGAGTGAAGTTTCTTGGTTTTACGGATCTAACACTAAAATGGGTATGACTTAAATCTGTGAAAGGCCTAGATTATATGATTGACTGGACATTTACAAAATGTGATATGCTAGTGGATCTTACTTGCGACATGACCTGGTCCCAAGTGACGGTCTAAATCTACAATTTTCTGGGCCTATAGGCCCCTTTACAAACGTCTTAACCTTTGGGCCTATATGCCATCACTTTGTCACCAGAGATATGATCCTTTTATTTTTTTTTTATTTTTTTTGGAGATATGGTCCCTTTAAGAAAGGTAAACGATTGGTACTAATCCTTTACAAAATTTACTATATCAAGAAATCAAATGTTTTAGAAGTTACTAAAATATGAGATTTTCTTTGACTGTATGTAGTTTGAGATTTTCTAATAGAGAATGGAGATAATAAAATGAGATAAATAATATGGGAGTTTCTTTTCTTTTCTTTTTGTTGGGTAAGATGAGAAATGAAATGTCCAAAAAAACAATAAAAAATAAACCAAAGTGAGTCATAGTATTTCTTTAACTGGCGTATAAGATATCAAAAATGTATTAAAACTTAAAGAAACACACATTGTTGATCCCTGAAATTTACTACAGAAACAATTTTAGTCCTAAAATTTAAACTAATCAATTTTAGTTCGACTTTTCAACATGTTTCATCCTAAATCTAGTTGAGTTACATAGTAATGATGTGGCCTAAATTAAAACTGATGTGACGTTAGGCTTAAACAAAAAAAAAAAAAAAAAAAAAAAAAAACTATCCTGGCCAAGAGTGAAGTTTTTTTTTTTTTTTTTTTTTGAGAATCTGGACTGAACTTTGATTAAAAAGAATCGGCTAAATCAGCCTAAACTACAACTGAAAATTGTGGTGTAACATCCTCCATACACACTAAAAAAATCTGAAATATTAAAAGCATGTCTTGCTAAACAATGAGCAACAAAATTACATTCTCTCTTTACAAGAGAGTAAAGCAATTGATCGAAATTTTCTGCACTAAACTTAACGTCATCAATCAACAAACCAAACGAAGCTAGTGAACTGTGGTCGCTTGATAAAACTTTCATGATTGTGAGTGAGTCACCTTCCAGTACAGCCTTGGTAATGCCAATCTCTGCCGCGAAAGACACCGCCTTAGCTGCTGCCAAAGCCTCAATTTCATTGCTACTGTAGGCTTGAGACAACCGTTGGGAGCAAGAAGCAATAACCTAGCCTGAGTTGTTTCTAATAACCACACCAATGCTTGCTGCGTTATCACTAGAAAAAACAGCTCCATCGAAATTAATTTTCATTAAATCCGCCGGAGGAGGTTGCCATCTAGTTCTGTGATTGACCTGCCCACCCATCACTGGAGTTGCAGATGGTTGATTGGCCAAGAAATCAGCAAGTTTCACTGTAGAAATCTAGAAAATCTGGTGTAGTGGAGCAGCAACCTGGTTGAGTCGGACCTTATTACGTTGATTCCATATCCCCCACGCTACCATCGCAAAGAGTTCCACTTCACTTGGCTATGTGAGTATCCATGAGAGTAGTTCTTTGAAATTCAGGAAGCTTGATTCTCGGCGCATTTGGCAGTGAGCAGATCTCTCCCATACCGTGTCTAGCTCCTTGCACAGCCACAGAGCATGCAGCGGAGACTCTTGGGCTTCCTGGCAGCGGTCACACAAATTGAAAACCAAAATTACCTTCTTACTACTTGCTCTATCAATTTCTTTTCTTTTATATATATATTGCGAAACTTAAGTATAATATCTTAGGTGTGGTTATTTAGAGTATGTTTGGTAACTGTTTTTCCCTCTTATTTTCTGTTTCCAAAAATAATTTTCTATTTTTGAGACTAAAAAATTTATTTGGCAACCCAAAATGGACAGAAAACAAAAACTGTTCTCAAAACTCAATTTGTGAAAGAAATTGAAAACATGCAAAAGACTATTTTCAAACTTTTCAGTTTCTTGTTTTCAAAAGTTAATGAAAACACGCATCTAATTTGATGAATTTGTCACATTTAATGAGTTAGTACTAGAATTCAAATTCTAGTAATAACATATTTCAGTATTTTCTATTTTTTTCTTCAAAAAACTATATTTTTAATTTCAACTAACCAAACATGTTTTTGATTTAAAAAATACAAGAAAATTGGTTTTTATTTATATTCTCAAAAACAAGTTTTTGAAAATAGAAAACAAAAATTGTCACCAAACATAACCTTTTTTTTTTTTTAGGGGGGATAGTGGACATAGTGGGGTAGAGTAACAGTTCAAGTTATTACTCCATAACTCCTAAATGTTACTTTTGGTGAGGTATAAAAGAGACATGCCCACTTTGGGTGTCCTTTTATATTCCTCTCAGTTTCTAACAAGAGGTGTTGGTGAGCGATGGAAGAGAAAGAAGAGCAGTTCATGCCAGTAGGTGGTGGGTCAGTGGATCACCTTCACACCATAGGAGGACAAAAGCAAAGGCTTGGGAACTTGTCAGCAAGCTAGATGATGTCGGCAGTCGTGTGGTAGAGCTTGTAAAGGAGCTTATGATGGATGGAGGAGGAATAGTGGAGGTTAAGATCTGTTTGAGAGAGAACGATGGATGAGTTTTATTTATTTTTTAATTAAACCAAAAATATTGATATGTTTAAAGATAGGTTAACACCGTTTATGTTGATGTGGATTAATTTATACATGTAGTAATGTAATTGAAGAATCTAAGGAACTACACCTAGGATACTGTACCAAAGTTTCACCTATATATATATTTTGGCAAAGGGGCTTCTTTGATTTCATCCCATTTCATGCTTTAATGAAATTTAAAAATTTTGCATAGCTCACCAAAGGCTAAAATATATTAGGCGAAAACCACATTTTCGTCCCTACATTTTCACGCGATTCTCACTTTGGTCTCTAACTTTATTTTCCACCGCTTTTAGTCCTTATCTTGGAAAACGTGTCTCGTTTTTGTCACTGTCGTTACATCAGAGACGGAAATTGCACAGGTGGCAAACGGAAGCTGATGTGGCCATTAAAGTAAAAAAAATGTTATTTGGCATTAAAAATGCCACGTCAGCATCTAAATTGAAAAAAATTAATTTATTAATTTTAACTAAATAAAAAAATTAAAAACTAAAAATTACATGAATTGAGATCTAAGTGTGTCTTGAACAAGAACACAAACCCAGATCTAAGAACACAAAATTAAAATCCAAAAATCAAAAACCCAATAAATAAGAACACAAAATTAAACTATAAGCCCACATCAAATTAAACATGAAGAAGAAATTAAACATGAAAACAAAATTTAAAACCTAGAAAATTAAAACCTTAGAGCCGAAACCCAGAATTAGAATTCATGCCAACATTCTTGACAAACCCAGATAAAATTGATAAATTAAACATGAACACATTATATATATGAACAAGAACACAAACCCAACAAATTTAAAACCCAAAAAATTAAATTCAAACCCAGTAAAATGAAATTTGAGCCTCCAAATCTCACATCCCAACAAATCCAAGCAACCACCAACAAATTGGCAAAACCCAACCCACCACCACTCCACTGACCCCCCACACCACCAATAGATCGGAACAAAACCACCCACCTCCACTCCATCGACCACACAAATCCACGTGTTGGAGAGGGAAAAAAGAAAAAACAGTCGGCCAACCACCCATCGCAACCCACAATCCCAGCCACCCAACAAAAATCCACAAACCCAGCTTTAAAATCGAGATTGGTAAGCCATAAGCTCACGTAGCACTAAAACTATAAAATCAGTAACCCCACGCAGCAAAAAAGTAAAGCCAATGAGTGAACTATTGAAGGTGGAGGTAGAGACGATGAAGGTAAAGTCAGTGGAGGTGGAAAATAACGAAAAAACCCAGGAAGTTCAAACCTGAGAATCGATGTGTAGAGCTGACCACGGTGGAAGTGAGGCTAGTCATGGGTGGAGGTGAGGCTGGTCATGGGTGGATGTGTTGTTTGGGGGTTTATGTGTTGTTTTTATATGCTTAGATCCCTGTTAATAGTTCGGGAAAAATTGTTTTGAGCTTAGAATATTGATTTTGTGTTCTTAGAGTTATTCGTGATTTTTGAATTTTAATTTTGTGTTCTTAAATTTGGGTTTGTGTTCTTGTTATTCTTGTTTAAGACACACTTAGATCTCAATTCATGTGATTTTTAGTTTTTAATTTTTTTATTTAGTTAAAATTAATAAATTAATTTTTTTTTTAATTTAGATGCTGACGTGGCATTTTTTAATGTCAAATAACATTTATTATTATTATTTTAATGGCCATGTCAGCTTCCGTTTTCCACCTGTGCAATTTTCGTCTCTGATGTAATGGCAGGGACAAAAACGAGACGCATTTTCCAGGATAGGGACTAAAAGTAGTGGAAAAAAAAGTTAGGGACCAAAGTGAAATCGCGTGAAAATGTAGGGACGAAAATGTAGTTTTCGCCAATATATTAAGAAGTAAGAACAATGGTTAATGGATGTTATTAAGAGCATTCATATCAGTCTCAACAAAATTTACACTAAACTAACCCAAAAAACTTCACTTTTGCTACTTTAATAAATACATACATACATCAGTCTCAATATTTATTTTTCTACTCTATTTAAATATTATTTTTTCTATCTCTAAAAATAAATAAATAAATATTTTTATTAATTCTTTTCCCCCAAAACACACCATCTTCCTCTTCACAGACGCACCACTGACCCACTACCATCCATGAAACACAAACCCACCTTCTCCTTTATAAACGCAAACCCATCCACAAAATACTCATATGTCTGAACCACAATACAAACCCAGATGCCTTAACCACAAAAAACACTAACAACCCACATAGAGCACAAACCCACCTCAGCCTCTTCAACCTTACAAAAAACGCAGACGCATATCAGAATTGGTGACCTCCACGACTGCAAGAACCCAGATTTGAGGGGTGCAAGCCTGAAAATAGTAGGAAGAGGAGGAAGGTTGCAGAGGAGAGAGAGAAAGAGAGAGAGAGAGAGATTAAAAAAAATTATTTTTACTTTTGGCGATGAATGATGCTTGCTGGATGTGGCGTACAATTTCACATCTCTAAAATTTTCGGGTAGTTTGAGGAGGCTGATGTGTGAGTTTTTAGAGTCTTTACCTATATTTTTAACCTCAAACTAATTTGGCTAGACTGATGTGAATCGTCTAAAGGCTAATATAATGCCAAGAATTTTTAACTGATGTGGGTGGAATCATGAACTTGGATACAATTTAATCTTTTATTCAACTTTAAAATTTCTGATTCTAACTCAAAAATTTTCAAATTTGAAATAGGTAACTCCCAGTCTCGCACTGATATTAATCCAATTGAATGGCTAATCAAGGCTTTCTTAAAATCAAAAGGTGAAATTGAGTTTTTTATGATTTTTAATGACAATTGAATGAAGATATAAATTTAAACGGTTTTTTTTAATAAAAATGATCCAAAATTAACTATCTTTATAATTAATAACAGGACAAAAATACATTAATTTTTCGTTGTGTAATACATACAAGTATTGAGTCATTTGGTATGAGTACGGTATGTATTGTGTTAGTTTAACTATATTAAATGTGGGTTATAGTTAGCTCAACTAGTAAAATATTTTCTTGTCCAAATAAGATATATGAGGTTCAAACCCGACTATACCAAATGATAAAAAGTAATCCTCCTAAAGCATACGCTATAATTTGAAATTATATTGAATCTATCAAAAGAGTATACTTTTTTATCCTAAAAAAAAACTATATTAAATTACCAAATTTTGATATATAATCGAAGTAGAATAAATATTAAATTTTATGTTAAATTAGTTGAAACTTTTGGTAATAGAATCTTAGTGGGAGTCCTTGAACGAATTCTCCAAAAAAAAAAAAAAAGAGAGAAGAATTTTAAATATATTGAACCTTAGGTGATAGAGTTTTGACTAGAGTAAACCATATTAACTCGATATTTTGGTGTTTTAACATGATAATAAAGAGTAATCATTATAAAGTAGACGTCGTAAATTGAAATGCTATTGTATTTATAAAAAAGAATGAAAAAAAAGTGTAACCACTTGTCGCATAGAGAAGATTGTTATTTGTTGCATAGAGAAAATAGTTATTTGACGCAATCACGACTTCTGACATCCAACTTTTATTATATAGTATATGTTTTTTTTTTTTTTTTTAATATAATTGTTAAGTTATATGTTATGATTGTTATATAATAAAAATGGTGTCAAGATCTTGGGTGCACAATCAAGACAATAAAAGTGGTGTCAAGATCTTGGGTGCACAATCAAGACAAAGAACGTCAACATCTCTGTTGATGTTGATGCTGATATTGCCAGGGTGTATGGCCTAGATCGATTGAGTCTTAATTGTGTGTCCCCCTCTCTCTCTTTTTTGGCTTCTGTTGTTCTTATCAGTGTTGTGTGATGCATATGATTCTCTTTATTGCTGGTTGGAATTGAGTGAAAATAATAAATAAGAGTTGTGGAGAGTTACATTGATTCTCCTAGGGTATAAGGTTGTTGTTGGAGAGTATTACAAAATTGTTGGTGTCCTAATATGTTGTGTGATAATCAATTAAAAAAAATACAGGATAGGGCAAAAGATTACTTATCAAATTAGGAAGTAACAGAGGATATAATTTTAAATATAAAATAATAAAAGAAAAGATAGCATGTAACTCACTTTAACTAATCTATTAAGAATTCATAATTGATGGTAGATGGAGTTGTTTTTAAGAGAAATATTATCTTTACAATATTTTTATAATAAATTCAAAGTGATAGATTTTTACTAGCTAGTGGGCAAAAAAATAATTTTAGGTGATGAATTCAAATTAAAACCAATAACAACTTACCATTTAATTAAGATTTATTTTGAAAATGTTGTGAAAATAACGGCTATAATTTTGAAAAGAAAGTGACGAGAGCTCCGTACAAGAGTGATTCAAGATTAGGAGAGGACAGAGTCATAGAACCTAGGATAGGGCATAGCTAACAAAGTGTCCTGTGTCCTGTGTCTTGTTTCCGTATATACATGCTTTAATTTTTCACACAAAACAAGATGCAAACTGACAAACTAGCATTATTCGATATAATACCAAAAGAAGACTTATGTACTCTTTTAAGTTTTAAGTCGTAACTTCCATAAGATAGCTATCCTCCACCTCCTCCAGTGCACTGATTGAGATACAGGTGTGAATCGTTGCACCAAGCTCAACCCAAAGTCCTGTTAATGTTATGACTTATGACCATAAGAAGTCAGAATTAGAAAAATGACGAACAGAGAAGTATACATGTCCCGTGTCCGGTTTTTGGACACCTACCATCATGCTTTTCACACAAACATCATGCAAACTCTTGTCATTTTACACGACCATAAATGTCATCTACCTACTGCGGAATGTAAATATCAAAGGTAAAGAAAGTAAGAACCGAGTACACTTCAATTAAGGGCCCGTATTTGTGTTGTATTTATGTTATAATTTTTTAAAAATTGCTCGTCATTGTGTTGTACTCGTGTGCATGCCAATATTCGTGTTTGTGTCCGTGCTTCCTAGTTAAAAACTACACACTCACTCATGCATACACAGTTTGAAGTGTGTGTAAGAATGTGTATAATAAGGTGGGTGTAATATACACTATCCAAATTCAAAGTAAATATTCGAAGAACCAAATTCTTGTGTGATATATCTACCTAGCTAGGTTTAGAAAACAAAAGCAATGGAGCAAAATTACCGTAGCATAGGTGGTAGGGGTAGGCATCAACAAGTGCAAGTGACCTATAGCTCTTTTCTTAAGAGGCCATTGATATGTCCTCATCATGGTTTGTCGTTATTTTCTCTTCGAGTCTCTATCACTAAAAAAAATAGTTTAAACATGCTACTCAATTTTTTGAATCGATTTTATTTTGGTCTTCAAAGTTCTAACAAATATTTTGTCCAAAATATAAGTCGGTGCCCAAATTTTAGTTAATGATTAAAGTGACTGATTTTAGTCTCTAACAAAATTAAAGTGAATACTTTAATTTCGTTTTTAATAAACTTAAAGTGATCGATTTTAATCTCCAACAAACTTATGATAATCAGTTTTAGTCCTTACAAAAATATAATATGTCGGTTTTTTATTTGTTGACGTCATCTAAAGGATTAAAAGCAATAAGTTTAATTTTAAGGACTAAAATCACTTATGAGCTAAACTTTTCTAATTTGTTATCTAGTTAATGTGTGAATGTATTTCGATACGATCGTGAACTGATTTCGTACTATTTGCTTACCAAGAAAATTGAGGAAAATGAAGCAAAAGAAAGAAGACCCCCCTAATCTAGTGGAAGGGTATTTACTATTTAGGCTCCTACTAAAATGGGCTAAAGGATCACTAAAGGAGTTCCATTTCTGGGTTGTCAACTAGAAGGAAGATGTTAGGCATTTGACAGCAGTGCTGCTATCTTAAACTACAGTACAGGGTAGAAGCAAGATGTTAACAAAACCGCAAGATAGTTAAATAATTTTTTTTTTCTATATTATAATTAGCCTTTTAATGTGACATGTAAGCATTCTGTTAGATACATCGGTATTTTTCGTTAGTCAGGTTGTTTGACATAAAAAAATTTGTTGATGACCCAAATAAAACTGTTCCTAAAAATTGAGGATAAAAAAATATTTAAGTAAAAAATAAATAAATAAATAAATAAAAAGACAATCGATTAATTACTGAAATGTATATTATTAATTTTTATATAATACCAAATGTTTATAAATATAAAAATATGAAACAGAGAATTTGTAGAAAAAACTAGAGATAATTATTATTTAATTAATGTTTTTCATAAAAATAAAAGAAAATTAAGCTAAACTTGTTTCATGTTATGTTATTTTAGTCAAGTAAAACTTGTGATGGATTAGTTCTAATCGTTTTCATGTTGACATGGAAAAAAAAGGTTTAAAAAAGCTGATCTGGTAGTAGAAAGAGAAACTACAATATAGCATTTAATTATCAAAAATATATGAATATCCGGATAGTTAAGGTATATGAATCTCCACCAGACCACACTACCAGCATTTAATTAACAAAAATATAGTAACTCTTTTCTAGTCAAATGCAGACTCTCTGTACTATTCGCTCTCTACTCTATTGGAATTTCGTGCCTCATCATTACACCAATACGCCTAAAGGAGTGCTTTTCGATCATAACATTTATTTATTATTTATTATTTTTTATGAACGGAAAGTTTTATTAACATACACAAAGAAACAGAGTCTAAGCAGCAATTACAACATTAAATTGCTCTGAATTTATTACATCTATAAAAGGGCTAGGAGCATAACCCTGAACAAAACATCCAGAATAATTTTTCCAAGGCACCAAGAAGCTAGTACATGGGCTGCTTTGTTTGATTCTCTCGGACTCCACCTAAAAACAAATGCTGGCCACGGAATGCCCAAGAAAGAGTATCGGCAGATATGGTTGAGATTCTCCAAGGCACCACATCAGTAGGGGCTTTAAGAGCTTCAATACATGTTTTGGCATCACTCTCAACCACTACATTCCCAAAACCACGATCAATTGCTAAACAAGTTGCCAAAGTTATGGCTTCAGCCTCTGCTTGGAGAGAGAGGTTGGTTTCCACCCGTTTAGACAAGGAGAAAATCAGAGCCCCTCTCCAATCTCTCGCCACAATAGCAATAAATGAATGGTCCAGCCCTACTGCTGCATCACAATTTATCTTTACAACTCCTTGCTCAGGCCTGTTCCAAGAAGAAACAAATGGTTTAGGGGACATTAGGGGGACATTAGTGAGCACAGCAAGGTGTTCATTAAATTTTTTCAAGATTATTTGGAGATTTTTATCTGGGACAAACTTAATTCCTTTATGAACAGCTTGATTTCTAGCAAACCATAGTTGCTCCAACACCAAAGCCCCAAATAAAAGGAACTCCTCCTTGTCAGAAGAGCCATAGAAAGAAACTTGGGGGGATAAACGAAAGTTTATAAACTGACATGGATTATAAAACTGCATTGCATTTGGTCTGCACCCCCAAACATGACTAGCCCACAAAGATCTGGCCGCATGACAGAATACAAAAAGAAGTAAGGTGGATTCAGGTGAGGCATCACATAGAGGACAGTTGGGGTCCATGGATGGGAAGAATCTTATAAATTTTTCCTTAGTGGGAAGAATATTTGAGGCAACTCTCCATAAGACCATTTTAAGCCTATCATGTACTATTGATTTCCAAATTTTTGACTTCACCTGGTCAGGTTCAATGGGATCAGATAGAGCTAGAATTTCCTTATATGCTGACTTCACTAAGCGTTTCCCATTATGGGATTTCAGCCATAACCAATCATCCTCCCTTTGGCTTACTTTGACTGGAATTCTCTTGATAGCTTTGGTTGAGTCTTCAGTAAATAATTCATAGAGTTTCGACTCGTCCCACCTTGATTTATTTGGAGTTAGAAGTTGTGACACCATCAGGCAATTGGATTGATTTTCAGGTGACAAAGGCACTGGTCTATGATTTGGTAGGTCTGGGACCCAAGGATCTTCCCACGTGAGAATACTCTCACCATTGCTAACTTGCTTACAAGCTCCAGCCACAAGAATATGGCTAGTAGATTCCACACTCTTCCATGCCCAAGAAGCCTTTTTGGATGGTTCAACATTGAGCCAATTTCTTCTCACCTTGTATTTGGCAATAAGTGCTTGCACACATGGCCGGTTGGACTGATTTAAAATCCACCAAGCAACTTTGGAGGGGAGGGCCATATTGATATTAGAAAAGTGCCTAAAACCAAGGCCACCCAAATTTTTTGGTTGGCATAAATTGTCCCAAGCTAGAGGAGTAAAATAGCGGTTTGAATTCTTTGATGGGCTCCACCAAAATTTTCTTAAAATGCTATCCATCTCCTCACATAGACTTTTTGGTATGAGAAAGCTTGACATAGTATATAGCTGAGTAGCCAAGGCTACAGATTTCACTAGTGTTGCTTTTTCCATCCAAGACAAAGATTTGCTCTTCCAACTGCTTACCTTAGATTCAAGATTTTCTTTGAGATAAGCAAAGTCCTTCTTCTTACTGCTTGAGAGGAATAAAGGAACTCCCAAATATTTAGTATCTTGGGGTAACTTCTTTAATCCTCTTTGATTCCGGAGCTGGTCTAAAAATTGAGATTGAACCCCTTTTGAAGCAAAGACACTTGATTTCTCAAAATTGATTTGTTGGCCTGACCACTCACAATATTTTCCCAGGATGTTTATAATCTCATTGATCTCTAAATGTTTTGCCTTGCAGACCAATAAAACATCGTCTGCATAGAAGAGCTTTGAGATTCCAGGTGTTGAAGGGGCAATCTTAATGCCATTAATTAATCTTTGGGCTGTGCTTCTATTGATCATTCTAGCTAGAACTTTACTCCCAATAATGAAAAGATAAGGGGATAGGGGATCCCCTTGTCTTAGGCCTTTCGAAGGATTGATGCTTGGACCCTTTCCCCCATTTAGCAAAAGAGTGAAACTCATAGTGGAGATACATTGATATATGAGATTTATAAACTTCTGATAAAAAACAAAATTTTTTAATACCTGAACTAGGAAAGGCCACTCCAATCTATCATAAGCCTTTTGAAAGTCTAACTTCAATCCCATAAACCCCTTTTTCTTCTTAGTGGTGGAGAAAGAGTGCACAACTTCTTGGGCCAACAAAACATTCTCTGCTATATTTCTGTTAGGGACAAAAGCAACTTGTGCAGGGTCTATTAGTTTATCCAACAAAGGTCGTAATCTTGCCACCAAAATTCTTGAGATAACTTTGTAACAAAAATTGCATAAGCTGATAGGTCTGAAGTGCCCAAAATTATAAGCACCTTGAACCTTTGGGATTAGGGTGATGAAGGTCTTGTTCATATCCTTTAGTAGCCATCCATCTCTGAAAAAACTTTGAACTGTTTGTATGAGTTGCTTCCTGATAATATGTCAAAATTTTTTGAAAAATAATCCAAGCATACCATCTGGCCCAAGGGCTTTTAGTGGGTTCATCTCAAATATAGTTCTTTGAATTTCTTCTTCCGAAGGGATCTTGAGCAACTTTTCATTTTCGGCTGCCGAGATACTTGGTTCAATTAGATTCTCCAAGTCAGCAGGGAAGGATGGATTTGAAGTGCTATATAGCTCATTGAAATGATCTTCAAAATACTTTTCAATATCCTCCCTGCCATAAATTCTCTGCCCATTTTCTAATTTAATCTCTGAAATATTGTTTCTTCTTCTTCTAATCAAAGTGGAGGCATGGAAAAATTTTAAGTTCCTGTCCCCCTCTTTTAGCCATAACTCACGGGACTTTTGCTTCAATCTAAGCTCTTCTCTGGTTTGCCACTCTTTTAATTCCATCATAAGACTTGCTTCTTCCTCTAAAGCTTCTTTACTGGGAGGTTTTGACTGAATTACCTTAATGCGCCTTTCTAGATCTTGGATTTTAGTTTTGGTTTGTCCAAAAATGGTTTTGTTCCACTTACTCAACATGCAACCTGTATGGGAGATTTTTTTCATTAGATTGAATCCATGGAATCCAAAAAGTCTTTTCTCCAAGCTTGGTCAACGACTTCCTCACACTCAGGATCTCTTACCCACATTGCCTCAAAGTGAAATGGTTTATTGATGTTGTTATTTTCAAAATGAGTATCGAGAAGTATAGGCTTATGGTCAGAGGTAGGGGCAACCAAATGCTTTATTCCTGCATTAAGGAACATCTCCTGCCACTCCTGGTTGTAGCAGCCCTGGTCTAATCTGATTCTTTCATGAACTCCACCACTTCTATGACCCACCCATATATATTGGGGCCCATGGAACCCAAGCTCAATAGCTGCTACATTGGATAGGAAGTTACGAAAAGGCTTGGAGGAATAATCCCCTCTACTACTCCCACCACACTTATCAGAGTTAGAACTGTAACTATTGCAATCACCCAAAAGCATCCACGGGCCTGAAAATGTTGTTGTAAGGATTGTGACTAAATCCCAAATTGCTTTTCTGTGGGCAACTTTAAGAGGTCCGTAAACAAGGAGAAGCCAAACATCTGTAAGTGGATCAGAATATATTAAACACGCAATGATATTTTTATTGTCAAAGATAACTTCCAAACTAACTCCATGAAGCCAATATAAAGCCAAGCCACCAAATTTGTTTTCCGCATTTACACAAAAGCATCCTCTAATCTTCAAACATTCTTTGATTTTTTCTACCCTAGGAGACGTTGCTTTAGGCTTAGAGATGAAGATAATATCTGGGCTTTCTCTATGAACCAAAGCCTTGAGAGCTATGACTGTTAGGGCTCTACTAGCACCCCGACAATTCCAAGATTGAATTCTCATACCCAAGACAAAAGCAACAATTTAATATAAAACCCTCCCTCAATAATTAAAGGACTACAGCATCCAAATCAAATAGCTTCACAATTCCAAAACCAAAAATAGCATCAAACCTCAAAGAAACCTAGCAATTATAGCAGCGGAAATAATAAATCCAGTTGGAAGAGTACTCACCAAAAAACGCGAATCACTGTCAAAGATTAGAATTGATTTGGTGATGGCTGAGAATAAATAGCAGTGAGACCCACTAGACAGAGAAAAACACTTACAACTGGAGGAGCGAGACTCACTGATGGCCAATGAACAGTAGCAGAAAGACAATACCCACAAGGATTAAAGGAAACCCACGAACAGGGTAGATGAGACTCACTCAGGAGTAGAGAAATACCCACAAAGGGCAAAGAATGGTCGACAATGGAGCTAGAGCTCTCGAAGCGGCCAAGATAGGCTCGAGCGCACGATAGCAAAAAAGGCTAATCATGCGCCGAGAGGTTTTTGGTTCGTCTCCATAACAAATTTTATTTTGTTGAAATGTTAGAAATACTTATATAATATATGTTGCAACCCTGGCAAATGGACCCGCTAGTCTTCCAAGCACTTTTTTCTTTTTTGAGAAGGAATACTATCAACTTTCATTAAAAAGAAAAATCAGTCATAATCTTCCAAGCATTTAAGGTGAATTATTATAATAGTTAATAAAAATGTAGTCACTTGTCTAAGAGAGGGAAGATATATAGCCACTTGACACAACTACAATTTTAACTTCTATTATATGGTATATGAAATTATTTTCATATATATACATACATACATATATATATATATATATATATATATATAAAAGTAATATGTTGTCACTGATATAAATTAAAAGTGATGTTAATAGTACTACCATGTGAATAATGATGTTGCACAAATTAAACTATGAATTTGAAAGTAAATATTGGGCGATTATGATCCATTGATTGGTTGAGAGGGGGCAGGAAAGCCTCGAACTTCAAGGGTTGGTTTAAGTGGTGGGTTTAACTAACTTTATATTTGAACATTCCCGTGGGTTAGAGCTTTTATTATTTGCAAGATAATTGTTGGAAAAAAATGCATGAATATATAAATATATATATATATATATATATATATGTGCGTGTGTGTGTGTTGAGGGGGGACGAAAGCTATATTAGAAATCATAATGACAAATATAGATTCAGGGAAGGAGCCAAGACTTGAAGTTAAGGGGGCGGGTCTGTTGTTGGCTATGTGCGGGCGGCTCTGACCTCTGACTCTACTACTACTTAGCCACTTGAGGGACTTATTTTTTTGGTGTTTGTGACTTTGATGTTGCTGCTGGGTAAAGACAAAATAATTTTATTTAGAATTTTTTAAAGGGCTAGGTTTTTTGTTTTGGGTAAAATTGGTTGATTGGGCTTATTTTCTTTTAGATTTATTATTGGTAATTTTTGTTGCTATGCTAATTTTTTGGGCTTGTATATTTTGTTTTAGATTTTAGATATATAAATTTTTTTTTATGGTCTTTACAAGGAGGAATGCTAGAGCTACAAACTTTTTTACAAATTACTAATGTAGTGAGTGGTTATTGCTAAGTAAAATAGTGGTGTAAGCGGTGGACCAAGTGCAAACCAATATAAATTTTCTACCTCAACAGTTTGTAAAAATGTTGTAGAAAAGTTTGTAGTAATAACATTATTCTTAAAAAAATTAATGATATTATTAAAGGAGGACAATGTGTAATTTTATAGAAAAAAAAATTGCTAAAATTAGTACCCGAGTATATACTTATATATATATATATTTATTTATTTTTAAATATTTGGGGGGCATGGCCCTTTGGCCCCCACGTCAAAGCTTGCCTCCGTCCCTGCTTGTATAGATTTACATTCTAAATCATTAAGTAATGCAGTTACGTACATATTGTATTCTTGTAAGAAATATAATGACAAATACTCGAGTGTTTATAACCTAAGATATTTTAAAAATAATAAATGTAATTCTTATAAAACTTCTAGGAATAAATCAAATATAAGAATTTTCATATTTTCATGAGCTATTCCTATTCAAATAAAAAATATAGCCTTTCAAAAAAAAAAAAAATATATATATATATAGCTATAGTAATATTTTTGGATATTTAAATTTCTTAGACATCACTTTTTGGAAAATCTAAATACATTTTGGGGACTATACATATCACTTTCTTCCAAACAAATTCTAGTTTAAATAAAATTTTAATGCTTTTATTACTATTATACGAGAAAATATTTCTTTTTTATAGTAATTCTTCCATTTAACTACAGTATTATGTTAGATATCCTTTTGGGACAATCAGATAATGGGTTTAATGGACTCGATGGACGTACCATAAACATGGAGGTTTTAAGTTCCATCTACTATACTATTGCTCTAGGAAGTTTTTGGATATAATTAATAATATGACCAAAGGTTAAAACATCAATTCTTTATACATTTTCACTTCACAATCAAACTCACAAATCACCATCAAAAGTAACGTCAATGATAGGTTTAGATGAAAATCACTAAAAATTTATTAACTCAACTCTTTTGAAAAATATTGTAAACATTATCATGTCTGAAACATTACTCTCCAGAGCATGCACAAGAACCAAGAACCAATGCAATAGAATAGAATAGATAGCTACTATTTTAAATTTTCCGTTAAGGTAATAAAATTGAAGAGCAAAAATATATGGGTCCGTTTGGTAGAGTAATTTGAGTAATATTGTTTATAATTTTTTGAAATACGTGTAGGTGAAAAAGTATGTGAAAAAATGTGTAATGTTGTTTAAAAACTGAAAATGAGTTGTTAAACAACTCTACCAAACGGCGCCTATATTTTCTTTTCCTTGTTGGGATAAATTATTTGCTATTTTTAGAGCTTTTTTCCCCTTAAAAAGGTAAAAAACAATCTACCAAATTTCTTACATTGACTAATCGAACTTCCTACTTTATCCTGTAGACTAGACCAATAAGTACAAACAACAAAAACGGAGATACTTTTTTCCCGCCGAAGCTAAGAGCATTGTTCCTACAATGTAAATTTACATAATTTTTACAACTTGTCACATGATAAGGAGTAGAGATGTGGTGATGGGTCCATATAAGTTCACATTTTTATCACTCACATCTCAATATATGGCAAGTCGCAATAAAAGTTGTGTAAATTTACTTGGTCTTAGCATTTTTCTCAAGGTTAAAAAAAAGAAAAATAAAACCTAAAAGATTCACTCGTGGTCTCTATTGACTTAACGAGCTATATCAATCTGCAAAGAAGCATTGAACTCCGCCTGTTCTGCCTCCCACTTGGCCTTAGCAACTACCCCATCATGCACAGGCTCGTATTCCTAATCAAACAAACAAAAGGCTAAATCAGGACAATTTTAAAATTCTTATTCACAAAGAGAGAGAGAAAGCTAATTAATTAGGACAACGTAAATTCTTATTTACAGAGAGAGAGAGAGAGAAACCCACCTCGAGTTTTTGAATGAGTTCTCTAGCGTTTGGAGCAGAGACGATTATATTGTGCTGAGAGGGCTTGATAAATCCATCTTCCACGGCTGTGTTTATGAAAGAGAGGAGAGAGTTGTAGTACCCATCGACATTAAGCAATCCCACCTATTGATTTATGCATAAAAAAAAAAGAGTCAGGTTTTGATCTTCCAATATATATGCGAACTAGCTTTCAAATTTTAGTCTGAATCATGAAGTTGCTTTACAGGCTTATCGTGGATCCCAAGTTGGGACCATGTGACAACTTCCAATAACTCTTCCAAAGTTCCATACCCACCTAATCATATGCATAAAAATCAGCAATTCATGAATTGTCCACAATTTCAGAGTCCGAGAGAAAACGAAAGAGGGAGACCTGGAAGAGCAATAAAACAGTCAGAATAGCGAGCCATCTCTGCTTTCCTCTGGTGCATGTCTGCTACTATCCTGACCTCCCCAACTGTTTCCCCAGTTATCTGCTCAACAAAGAACAAACCAAATATAAATCACCAAAGAACTTGTTGACTAAAATAGAGAATATATACAAATTATCATTTAAAAAAAAAAAAAACTGTTATGAAATCCATGAATCTAATAGTTTAATTATTATTCTACGTTCTAGACTACCTCCTTGTCCATCAAAAATTTGGGAATGATTCTGTGAATAAAACCAACAAACAAGTTAATTAACTTTAAGCCGCAAAATGGGCACAAAGATTTTATTCCAAACTAGAAATCATAATGAGAAATGGTAGAGATTGTACCCTATAACATGTCCACCACCTCGATGGACCTGTTTAGAAACTAAGCCCATTAATCCAACACTTCCTCCTCCATAAACAAGATCCAACCTCCTGGAGACCTTCCTCGAGAAAACCAAGATAACTCCTTGATCAGTAAGTACAGGACCAAGAAGATACTTGAAATTCAATGTTCAGTTTGATTAAATTCACAGGTAAAGCAGTTGAAAATCCAAAAACATAATACTAATAATAATAATAATAATTTCTAGGCATGAAAAGGGTACCAGCTCTTGGCCTAGTTCCAGAGCAGCATCACTATAACAAGTCCTCTTGCCTGTTCTGCTTCCGCAGAAAACACAAACCCTTTTGAACCTTGACTTCACTATATTTTCCTCCATCTCTCTCTGGGTTTTTTTTTTTTTTTTTTTTTGTGTGTGTGTGTGTGTTCTTGTCCTTCTTTGGTTAGATAAGCTCAGAGTATTCTTGAGATTTTTCGAGTCGGATTCCATATGCCTAAATTAAGCGTAAAGGATATACATTTATAGACCCACAGCAGAAAACATGAATAGAATGGTCATCCGTGGAACCCTTAGGCACCACGTGGAGCTAGAGCTAGGAACTTGGAATCTTTTGTTGTAAAAGTTTCGCCAACCAGAACTTGGAATGCATTGTCAGTGTCCTCAACGCTAATGAATCATGTGCACTCTCATTTTGTCTCATTTTGTTTTGTCTACTATGAGTTCTCAAAAATATCATCCACTTAAATTAGCCATAAAAATAATTATCCACTTTTGTCTAATTAATCATAAGTTAAAGGTTGTTGCACACTGACTGTTTTACATAGTTTTAGTTTTACACATCTTTAAAAGTAACTAAAATCATGACTTGAAGTTATGATTTTCAAGTAACATCACAATTTTAATTGTTGTTGCGATTGTATAAAACTGTTTATATGTAATAAATACTACTCATTAATCATTTACTCTTTCGCTCTATTTTGTTTAGCCATTATACTATGAATAAGTCTAATAACAAATTTTTCTACAACTACTAAAGTAGTAGATTATGAGCCATGTAAAATAAAAATGGTTTGAGTGGTAGAAAATAAAATAGGTTAACAATATAATAAATATTTTTTGCACGTACAAAAAAATACAAGTCATACCAAATTGAACTCGCCTTATAAAAGATTGAATAAGAGTTAGAGGAATAGTAAACCCTGTTTTAATCCAATACATATATAAGTAATTATAAAATATTTCCGAAATACGGTAACATGGTACTTTATCTTTCTATATTTATGATAGGTCATACTATTTATAATGAGTCTATCATAAATATAAGATAAGTGAACACCACATCACCGACATTCAAAAAATAAACTAATAATTTCCAAAACCCAAATTAACCCAACCATTCAAGTGAACCCATTTGTCAAGTCTAGATGTAACATCTTCAGTTGCCTCAACTGAAAAGAGAGGGACTGGAGGCTTCCGACAATCTGATCATGATTGAATTAAAAAGTTTGAAAAGACTTCGTTTTTTAATTAGTTAAGATCACCCGGTATCCAATTTGAAGGTAGTACAAAATGTCACCCCCCTGTAGTCATCTACTTCCACAATTTTTTTTTTTTTTTAGCATATTGAGTGAGAACATGCCTTTACGTGCACAACTTCTCCAAACTATGAAAGAAAATATGACCTTAATTTTATTGGGAAAAAGAAAGTTGTGGGATCCATTCAGGCTTCTCTCTATCTCTCTCCGTTCTGTATGATGTCGGCTGAAGAAACAGGGCTTAACCTCTTCTAATTCTTTTTATATACATGATGCTGGATCAGTGATCATAGTTCCCTATATAGTCACAAATAACAGCAAAAGGTGAATTAGAGAATTCAATTTATAGAAGCTGAGAGTGAGATGGCACATGTTATTCATTAATTGTAGAAATCTAACAAGTGTTCCCCTTGGAATTAGAACCCGAGACCCCCTCTCCCTCAATCCCAAGCTCTAAAGCTTGAGTAGGTAAGGGATGGCAATAGGAAGGGACAAGGCCGAAGAATGAGATTTTCACTCCCGCTCCGCATAGTTTTATTTTACTTCATCCCCGTCTCGCTCCGTATGATGGGGAAAACTTTCTTGCCCCATCCCCGCTGCTTGGGGCCCGCCCCATCCCCGCTGCTTGGGGCCCACCCCACCTCTTAAAATTTTACTTCATGTTAGTTTGTCCTACAACTATTACAATTTTTTTAATAAAACCTGTTTCATTAATATAAATATACTTGAAATTATAACTAAATTTATCCTATCAAATTAGACTAATTTTTAGCAAGAAATGAATAATATTATCTAAGATTTTAACAAGACAATATCACAACAAAAACAAAAATCTTAATATTCATGCATTTAAATAAACTAGTATTGATTTGTTTGTTTAAATAGTAGGGATTTAAGGTATGAAAGAATTTATAATTATTGTCTTTATTAACACAGGGCAGGGTGTGACTAAAATGTCTAAACCCATCCACGCGGTGGGGGCTAAAATCTTGCCCCATCCTTGTCCCTCCACTTATGCGGGGTAGGGAAAACTTGCATGAGGTGAAGTGGGGAGGAGCGGATCAAGGTGGAGAGGGGCAAAATTGTCATTCCTAGATAGGTACCATCCCACCTAATAAGTGAGTGGTAACTTCAGGTTGTTTCTTTCCCACAAATGTAGTTTCTTTATACCATATGTGTCACACATAAAGATAATTAAGTTCTCATGGCTCTATCTCATAAAAAAAATCATAAAAATGTAAAAATGCAACAAAAGGAGTTGTTTCTACAACATTGCGTTTAGGAAGTAAAATATTTTATTCTCTAGTTATAAAAAAAAAAATTTATTTTTTTATTTTGTTGCTAAAACAATATGGGCAACCTCTATCAAAATCCTTTGTAACTATTGTAAAAAGAAATATAATTTTCATATAAATTGTTGGAGTAGGATATAGGAGTATTTTGGAGATTTATACTTGGTAAGGTTATGTTATATAAAAACTGTTGTAATTCGGCCTAATTTTCTCATATATTGGATTATTAGCTACTCACTCTTGTGAACACATACTACCAAATCATGAAAACTCTTTGGGTTGATTACTCTCCTCTCTTGTGTAATCTTCTGTATGTAAACTGATTTTTCAGAACACATACAGTAAACATTTTGAGTTTCGGCAAACCTTCGTGAAAATTCATACGTTATCCGAAACCATATACTAGCATTATCCGAATCGTTCAGCTTGTTTCTATGACCACTGACCTTTCTAGCAAGTATGCTGATCCAGATGGTGACGAACTTTCCCAAGAATTTCCATGAAGTCGGTACCGCAAATGTTGATCTTAGCTAGTCTCAGATTTCCATGTCGTGCACAAAGAAACCAAAACCATGCACAGTTGTAACTAACCCTACGATCTCTATCCTCTTTATTTTCTTGACAAGATCCTACCCTTTAGCTGATTGCTCATTTTTTTAAAGTCTCTTGTTTGCAAGACATATTGTCTTCTTTCGAATTAAAAATTAACACAGGTTGGCACCTCCCTCCTCGTGCATGAATATTTGGCATAGTAGTCTATTCACCAACAACAAAATCTTAGCCACTGCACACTTTGCCTCACTATCTCTAATGGAAGGTTCCTTCAAATAACTTGGTCTCTTAGCTGTTGCCAATTGTGCTCAGCCGTACTATAGGAAGGGTACTTCATGGCCTGTTTACATAAAAACCTCAGATCTGATTCAGGATTTCCTGTCTTTATAGGCTTCTATATATAATAGAACTCAAAACGAAGGAATTAGCTACAAAGTGCTTATACTCTCATAAACATAAATTCATTTCAGAGTCACATCATTTTCTCTTATGGCACTCCCAAATTTTGATGCTCTTAGAGACTTACACAACTCTGCCAATCTCCTTCTTCACTCACCCACTATCCAACAATCCCTTGTGCACCATCGACAAGAAAAGTGGGTTCATGAGGTCTCGGAGGCATCTCTAAGAATGTTGGACGTGTGTGGCATTTCTAAAGATGTTCTATTGCTCGTCAAAGAACAACTCCATGATCTTCAATTCACATTACGTAAAGTATGTATTGGCGAGCCCGATATTGGTACCAAAATTGCGGCTTATAATCACTATAGAAAGAAGTTGAAGAAGGAAACATTGAAGTGCTTGAATTCTTTAAAAGGGATTAAGAGCAAATCCATTGTTTCGAATCACTCACCAATCGATGAGAACCTTAAAGTAGTGGTTGATGTGCTAAAGGAAGTGAGGGTGACTAGTATTTCTATCGTGGAGTCACTATTGTCCCTCATTTCTATACCATGGCTGGATCAAAAATCAGCTAAAGGGTCTTTTGCGTCAAGGTTTATACGCGTGGGTGGTCAAGGTTTATATGATATGTGCGATGTAATGGCGCTTCAAAGTGCTAATAAAAGATTGGAGGCAGTGGAGATTGCCATTGAAGATCTTGAGGCTGAGCTGGATTGCATGTTTAGGCGTTTGATCCAGACTAGAGTTTCACTTCTCAACATTCTAACAAACTAGCTAGTTGTACGTACGTAACAGTGGGAATCCCAAGGTTGGCAACCCAATTTAAAGGCTTGCCTCTCTCTGGCTCACCACTTAGGGCACAGTACAAAGCTAGATATAGTCATTGATTCTATTTTATTATATTCTTTTATTCTTTTTTTTTTTCCTGAGAATATTCTTTTAGAGCATCTCCCATCTGTGTAGCCAAAAGCATAAAATTCTCTATAATAAAGGATGAAACCATAAAAACACTCTCTAATGGGTTCTCTATATCCGGAAATTTTTTTGGCTCACGAACAGTAACTCATCAAGTCTGATGGGTTACTGTTCATTCTTCAAAAGTTTTTTTTTTTTTCTATTATAATAATCAGGTGGTGAATAAAAAAATATTGAAAGATGTGTAGTTGTTAAAAAAAGAATAAATAATGAATGAATAAATAATATTTAAATGAGATAGAGAATAAGATAGAGAATCTGTTGAAAAGTGTATTTGAAAAAGTGGGTAGATAAAAGGTAAAAGTCACTGTTCATTCTCCAAACAATACAAAAAATTGATGAATTTGCTGGAGATGCTCTTATTCATTCTTATAAAGCAGTTTAGCAATGTTTGTATTATTGTACTCTACTAGATAAGTCTGTACAAATTTTCTCCCCTCTCTCTGTGTGTATTAAAAATATTTAGTATTCTCCACAAAAAAAAAAGAAAAAAAAAAAAGAAGAAAAAGATAAGTCTGTACAAGCCTGCAACCTAGTAATGTACTTGGTTTTTGGTTATTCTTTAGTTTTATGAATCCATGTGAGTTCATACTGATTAATTGTTTTCTAAATAATGAATGAAAACCATGTCTTTGGGGCCGTAAATTAAAAATGAGTCAAACAAAGTTTCGGACAAGGAAAACTAAGAAAAATAATTTATTCTAAAGCTAAGTAGTCTCCTTACCAAAACCAACGAATCATATTTGAGCGGATTACCAGAAGAATCCGTAACAATTCAAAACTTTAAATGTTGACTTCAAAAATAAAAATTCAAGTGAAAACACACAATTGGTTTATGCAGTATAAATTTTGAGCACTTTTATTTATTAATATCTATAATATCTGTTCTTCAAATTTTAACATATGTGAATAACGAAGCAATGCAATTGTTTATTTTTAATGACACAATATCTTCTTTTTTTAAAGAAAAAAATATCTAACAGGTCCCAACCCACCCACTTACTTTCTCATCCACCAATCAAGATCCATGCTCTGAGAGAGAGAGATTATCCACTCTTTCCTTCCATTCTTTCCTGACCGAAAATTCCCATCCCCTAAACTCTCTTCTTTTCTCTGAACATAACTGGGAGACAGGTTGGGTTATTGATGTTGAGAAGGTCATTTGATCACAATGGGATTTGCTTGCACTTCTTGTGTAGAGTGTTGGATTTGGTGGTAGATTCCGAGCCTTGTGAAACAGATGAAAAAAAGGTTAGCAGGAAAGTTGGGCTTCACATCTGTTAGAGAGTATTTTAAACAACCTGTTCAAAGTGTTCAAAGGATTAGATGTGGTTTGATGCCTTTAAGGCTTTAACCAAGCTTTTAAGAGGACTTTTCATGTTCGAAGGAGGAAATGCAAATAACAATGAACTACGGAAAGCTAAAAACTAAATTCTAAGTTACCAAGTTCAAGGTCTAAACTTCTAAGTAAGATAAAATGTCATTGGATCCCAAGCAACTAAGTTATTCATTATTACGCTAAATCTAATTATAAACAGAGTAGTTCGAAGCCTTGTCAATCTAAATAGTAAACAGTTGGAAGATAAAATGTGCAAAGCAATGAACAGATAATAGCCTCAGTAATTCTAAACATTAAATTAGATCAAAGATAATGCATTATGGATCAAATAGGACTAACAACTAACAACTAATTAAGAACTAGAATCAAAATAAAATAAACTTGTATAAACAAGATTAAGGTGACTAACAAAATTACAAGAAGCCGTTTACAAGTATGAACACCTTCTAAAGCTCTATGAATTACGAGAGAATCTCCCAATGAACTAAATGATTTCAATTATCTCTGTATTAGCAAGTTCGTTAATGGAGAGTGGTATCTTTTTCTTGAGATCAAATCCTCTATTTATACTTAAGGCCTTTGATGGGTACTAACAATTGTTCCTTCCACATGTCTCTTTTTCATTGAGCTTGAATAACACTTTGTCGCAATGTTTGATTCTATTTATATAACTTCTTAAAACTAGTTTGATGTCACTTGTCCTTGTTGTGTGCACATTTACATTGCTCAATAACTGTCATAGCACATCTATTCCTCATGTCATTTTCTACGTTCTGGTGTTGTTACATATGTAATTTCCTTGTTGTGACAATAATTGTCATATCTTTAGAAACTCTAGAAATTTTAGATTAACACCAACAATATCACAAACACTATCAGACACATTCAAGGAAAAATTGAGGTTATTGTTAGTCGATTAACACAGCACGATTTTTTTTTTTTTTTTTTTTTTGTTAATAATTCAATAGTTACAATAGAAAAAGGAGATGCGAATTTGACTAGACGTTTTTGTTGGAAATATCAAAAAGTGTCAGTTGAACTATAAAGAGCACAACCCTATCATGAGAAACAATTTAGGTATTTTGCGATGATTAAGAAGTGAGTTGCTAGCAATAAGTATAGTGACAAAGAACAATCACACATTGCCCATTGCAAAGAAGATAATAGAACGAGTAAGACGTGATGTGAACTTATTTTCCCAGTCTGGCTAGACGATTAAGCTTCTTATCAATTCCATTTATCTTGTTGCTCCGGCATACTCCTTGATTAATGTCAAGTAATTCTTCCCCACTTTCGAACAATAACCAAAAGAAACCAAACATCCCAACAACCATTTCTCTTGTGGCAGACAAGGGCTCATAGCCATGTTGGGCAATTGAAAGACAACTTCAGCGCTAATTGTATATTGGCATGTGATGACATTGTAAACCTTGCTAAACAGCCGGGTGTGAGATAGTTTGTTCAAACATAATGGCTAGGGAGAGGTTGAGCGAAACTGCCACTCGGTCACGCGAAGAAGACGCAGAGCTCCAACGGAGCACGAAAAAGGTACAGGAAAAGCACAAATTGGGCTCCCCACAGTCGGTCTTACAAGGAGAAACTGATTGGAGAGATGCCTGGGGCTTTCGAGCAAGCTTTCAACTTTGGGAATTGTATGGACACTGAAGCGGAGTCTGACGATGAATTTCCGGAGCTACCAATCGGGGAGAAGGCCATAAAGTTCTCCGGGAGTACAAAAAATGAGAATTAGAACCCCATGGACGAATGCACTGATTGTCAAGGTTTTCGGGAAAACAGTGGGATATCATTTCCTACACTCTCGCATTACTAGTATGTGGAAACCCACTGGGCGAATGGATTGTGTTGATTTAGGGAATGACTTTTTTCTAATCAAGTTTCAAGCTAAGGAAGATCATGTCAGAGTTCTTAGTGAAGGGCCGTGGTTCGTAGGAGGGCATTACTTGTCTATTAGATGTTGGGAGCCTAACTTTAAATCATCCAAGGCGAACCTTTCAGCAGTGGCGGTCTGGATTCGTCTCCCTGAGCTCCCAATAGAGTACTATGAACCAGCAGCGTTGAAGGAAATAGGAGAAGCCATCGGACCAGTTCTGAGGATTGATGCCCACACGGCAACTGAATCCTGAGGGAGGTTTGCTCGGCTTTGCGTTCAAGTGAACTTCAATGAACCAATTGTCAAACTTTTGAAGATGGGGGGGATTGATCAACCCGTCCAATATGAGGGGATTAATTCCTTGTGTTTTGCATGTGGTTGGGTGGGGCACAAGGCGGAGTTTTGTCACTACAAGATCAGCTCGCCGGCAAAGGGAGGAGCAGAGGTTGAAGTGGATACCAGCCAAGATGAAAGCAAACAAAAAGTGTCAGAAGGTGCAGAAGATGCTTTTGGACCTTGGATCCTTGTTGCACGAAAAAGGCAATCTCCCAGAAACACAACGAAAGGCAAAAGCCAGGCTTACCATTTAGGAGCAGATGACCAATACCCAAGGCCTAGCAACGTTCCTACCTTAGCCAGGCGTGCTCTAGATGCTGATAAAGCTGAGGGGGACAGCCTAGAAATAGCGCGAAAGGCTTTTTCAAACCCGGACTTTGGTCCAAAACGGGGTGAGAAACTTGATGAGCCCGTTACCTGGAATAAGCCCATGTAGGGGAGTAAATTATTTGATGCTAAGCCCAATACAGCAGGCCCAAGAACCATGAATACAAAAAAGAAAACCCGTGAGTCAGTGGGTAGGAAAGAGAATGCAAAAATTATGTCCACAGTTTGGAAAGAGGTGGGTGGTTCTCCTTTCACCTAGTCAAAGGCGATAGGCGAAGGGATGAACTACTTGGGTTCATTGGATTATCTGGGATGGATTTTCGAGAATTCAGAGCCAGGGGTTCAAGTGCTCCCACTGTGACTCTGATTGGTGGAGGCGCTCATGGAAAGGAGCAGATTTTCGAAATGGGTAAGGGTCGAATGAAGGAGGCTGAGCTTATGGAGGCAGTCGGCGGTGAAGATGTGATGGAGAACAACCAGAAGTCTACTTCAGCAAGCCCACCCCTGTTGGAGATTGCAAATTAGGAAAATCATAGTCCCTCGGAGCTCGCCGCCGTGCGTATTTCGTCATTTCCTTGAAGCGGATTGACCCGGCACTACGAGTAGGGCAAGGGGCAAAGGATGAGATAAATGGGGAAGTGGTTGGCAAGCTTCATTGTGACCAACTGGGGGACCCCGAGACGCCTTTCGAGGACATGCTATGTGAGGAAGGAGGTGAGGCTCCAAACTCCTCCTAAGATTCTGGTTTTCTTTTTCTTAATCTGTAATTATGAATTTAATTATCTGGAACTGTAGGGGTACTCTTAACCCCACCTTCTGTACTAATGTTATTGATTTGACTCGTATTCACAATCCTACTATTTTGATCCTAACTGAGACTAAAGCTAGTGGTGATAGGGCAAAAAGGATTGTTGACAGGTTGCCTTTTGATGGGGCAATATTTGCTAATGCTATTGGTTTATCTGGTGGCTTGTGGATGCTCTGGGATAGCTCTCGGGTGAGTGTAACAGAGCATGTAACGACGGAACAAGAAATTCATGTGTTGGTCTCTCCAATTCATGCCAATACTCCATGGTTGCTATCTGCAGTTTACGCCAGTCCGAGATTTGCAGAGAGGCGTCTTCTTTGGGATAATTTGAAGACTGTATCTGATCTCCATTCTTTTCCCCGGGTAATGGCAGGGGACTTCAATGAGGTTCTAATGGGGGAAGATAAATACGGGGGAAGAGCTGTGAACATCAGTAGAGCTTTACGTTTCCAAGAATGCCTTGACTCCTGTAAGATGATTGACATTGGCTTTTCGGGGACCCGTTACACGTGGTCGAATCAGCGTCCTCTAACTCACCTCATTCAAGAAAGAATTGATAGGGTATTTGTCAACGTGGAGTGGAATGGTTTATTTCCTAAAGCATCTATTCAGCATCTTGAAAGGGCGCATTCTGATCACTGCCGTGTTTTGCTGTGTCTGAATAGGAGTTAAGATGTCTTTTTTCCGCGTCCCTTTCATTTCCAGCCAATGTGGTTGACCCACCTGGACTTCCTGGGGGTCGTGAGAGAGGCTTGGGCTAGCCCAACTAGGCTCCCTGTAGCAATTTCAACTTTTGTGGATAAAGCAAGAACATGGAATAAAAATGTTTTTGGAAACTTGTTTCATCGGAAGAAAAGAGTTCTTGCCAGACTCGGCGGTATCCAAACAGCCATGTCGATCAATCCTAATAATTTCTTGGTGAATTTGGAGAGAGAGTTGAGAGCTGAATACCATGAAATTGCCAAGCTAGAGGAGGAGTTTTGGGCCATGAAATCTCGGATAACTTGGCTGGTGGAAGGGGATAGGAATACTAGTTTCTATCACACCTCGGCTCTGGTTTGTAGAAGGAGAAACCGTATTTCTTGCATGAAAGATAGTGTTGGCAATTGGATTCAAGGGGAAAGAGAGATAACTTATTACATTAAAAAAGGGTATGCAGAGCTCTTCACGTCTAGCCAATGCTATGCCTTCAGGTTTGCTTGGAATCCACCATTTTGGAACAATTGTCTTAATGAGGTTGAGGCTGAGAACCTTATCCGACCAGTCTCCAACGATGATATTACTACTGGTTTGTGGTCGCTCAAGGCTTTCAAAGCTCCCGGTCTCGATGGCCTTCATGCCGGTTTTTTCCACCGCTTTTGGCTATTGGTGGGTGACACGGTGCGTGAGGAAGTGAAGGGTATTTTTGCCTCGGGGATGATTTCGGATTACCTCAATCAGACTATCATCACACTTATTCCTAAATGTCATAATCCTGAAACCTTCAACCATTACCGTCCCATCAGTTTATATAACACGGTTTATAAGATAGTCACTAAAATCATTGTGGCTAGACTAAGGCCTTTGCTTCCTGGACTTGTTTCTCCGCTTCAAACAGCTTTTGTGCCGGGTCGAAGAGGGGTTGATAATGCCATTATCGTATAGGAGATTATTCATTCAATGTCTAGGAAGAGGGGTAGAAGTGGAAGCATGGCAATCAAAATTGACTAGGAAAAAACCTATGATCGGCTTGAATGGAGCTTCATCAGAGACACTCTCAATCTCTTCAAGATCCCCAACCAGCTTATCACTTTAATTATGAGCTGTGTCTCATCTACGTCTATTTCCATTTTGTTTAATGGAAGTGCCTCAGAGCCTTTCCTTCCTTCGAGGGGTATTAGACAAGGTGATCCCCTCTCTCCTTATCTTTTTATATTGTGTATGGAAGTTTTGGGAGCTTTCATTGTTGATAAGTGCAATTCCAAGCTTTGGAATCCCATCAAGGCTTCTCGGAATGGTCCGGCCTTCTCTCATTTATTTTTCGCGAATGACTTAGTTCTCTTCGCAAGGGCTGACCGAAAGAATTGTGTGGCAATTAGGGAGGTGCTGGATTCCTTTTGTAGTATTTCTGGCCAAAAGGTGAGTCATGAGAAATCCCGTGTCTTCTTCTCCCCCAATGTGTCTCCTGAAGCTCGGTCTGAGTTGTGCGATATTTTGGGCTTTCACTCCACTCCTTCGTTAGGGAAATACCTGGAATTTCCTATTAAACACTCGGCTGTGCCCCAAGACTTCGGGTTTATTATTGAGAGGGTGTAAAGCAAACTAGCTGGGTGGAAAGCTAATCTGCTTTCTTTTGCTGGCAGGCTTGTCTTGACACAAGCCGTGACAACCACAATCCCCAATTATGCCATGCAATGCGTCGCTCTTCCCGCTAATTTTCTTTGGGGCTCGTCAGAGAATAAGAAGAAGCTCCATTTAGTGAGTTGGAAGAAAATTGCAAAGCCTAAGAAAGATGGCGGTTTGGGTATCCAAGTTGCCAAAGCCAAGAATGTTGCCATCTTAGCCAAGTTAAATTGGAGATTTCATACTGAACATTCCTCTCTTTGGGCCAGAGTCCTCTCCCAAAAGTATTGCTCCTCGAGGAGGTCGTCTATGGCTCGGTCATTCTAGTCTTGTTCAACTACTTGGTCAGCTATCAGAAAGGGTGAATCAGTCTTCAAAAGAGGAGCGAAATGGGTAGTTGGCAAGGACAGCAAGCTTTCTTTCTGGTTTGATAAATGGTTAGATCGCGGTCCTCTGCGGAGTTTAATTGCAGTACCCCTTACTAGGGGGGAAGAGCAGATTGCATTGAAAGATGTGACTGGTTTTTCGGGTTGGACTTGGAGTGGATGCTCGTTCTCCTTTCCTGACAGACTGACCTCTAAAATTAAGGCTACCCCCATTTCCTATTATGCTCGCAATGCAGACCACATCACTTGGTCTTCTTCTCCGAGTGGGGCGTTTGAATTGAAAGAAGCTTATAAACTTACTAGTATGGATGAGGATGGTCATTACACAGGCTGCTTTGATGGGGGCTGGATTTGGAAAGTCTCCACTATCCCAAAAATTAAGTGTTTTGTGTGGCAGTGCTTTCACAAGAGCATTCCGGTTAGCACTGTACTTGCAGCTAGGGGTATGGATGTCTCTCCAATGTGTCAGCTGTGCAGGGAAGGCTCGGAATCCATTCTTCATGTCCTTAAAGACTGCCGTGTTGCTCGCAACCTTTGGATCTCTTTATCTCCCCCTATGGCTGAGTCTATTTTCTTTGGTTTAAATTCCTCGAAATGGATTAGGCAGAATTGTTGTATCTCTAATTCTCCCCCTAATTCGGATATCAAATGGGGAATCATTTTTTCTTTTGAAATTTGGACACTATGGCTGAATAGGAACGATGTGGTGTTTAGAAATGAGAATGGTCAGCGAAATTTGAAGTCTGATGTTCTTGCAAAAGCAACGAAATTTACCTATGTTGGTCTCAATGCAACTCAGGTCTCAACCCGAAGACATATTGCAGTCCGTTGGCTTTTTCCTCCTCCTACCTGGTCCAAACTTAATTCGGATGGCTCTTCGATTGGTAACCCGGGTGGTGGAGGACTAATTCGAAATGACAAGGGAGAGTGGCTGAAAGGTTATGCCATGAATGTGGGGTTCTCGTCTAGTGTGGCTGTTGAACTTTGGGCTTTGCGCGACGGCCTTAGATTATGCATAGCTCTCAAGCTTCCTGCTGTGATCATTGAACTGGATGCCAAGCTTATTGTTGATTTGCTGTAGAAAATAGATGGACACCGGAACTGCATTGATGCCCTTGTGAGTGATTGTAAAACTGAGTTAGGAAACATTCCTAGAGTCCAAATTAACCATTGTTATCGTGAGGCGAATAAATGCGCTGATGCGCTTGCTAGGAGGGGAGCTTTGCTCTCTCAAGATTTTGTAATATTCCTAGACCCCCCGGTGGAAGTTTCTTCGCTTTTGAGTCTTGATTCTGCCGGGGTGGCCTATGATCGTGTTGTTTCTGTTTAGTGTTTAATGAAACTTCCTTTCTACCAAAAAAAAAAAAAAAAAAAAAAAGCTAAACAGCCGGGTAGGTTGTCCCTTTGTCTGCACTATACAACCATGCCAACCTTAAATTTTCTTGACTAATGACGAAGAGTTTGGGAGCTAACATGATTTGAGAATCTAGTATGTGTTTATTATTCTTAAATAATCAATTTGAGAAATATTACACACGGATCGGATGGGTGATCAGATTTGTTGCCCTCCTCTGATGGTAAGCTCTCCTACACACGTGGATGCCAGTGATTGTTTCAATACTTATGTGCCGTTGACCCTTACACAGCGAGTCTTGCGGTAAGAAATGTTTCCCATTCAGCTCAGTAATGAAGCCATACAAATAATTGTGATTTACGAGGTTCTTAACTTGTTCTCAAATTTGCCAAAAACTTTGTAATTCAACTAGTTGACATCTCCTGCTGGTCTTTTAAAGATATCCAGGGCTCAAATTCCCTCACTGATGGTAACTATTGAATTATTAAAAACAAAAAACATAAACTTGTTCCCAAATTTGAAGGAAGATAGCTTAAAGTGTGAGCAGGAGCAGAAGAGTTACACTGGAATTCAATGCGGATTAGGCCTCAGGCCAGTCAGATTCTAACAGAAAGGGGAATCAAGCCTGTTAATCCATTCGATGAATTTAGAGGTAACATATCAGCTGGTACGGGCCTTTAGCCCGAATTTGACAGGAGAAACCAGTCAAACGACACCACACTACAAAAGCCAGTCCAAGTTTTAAACATGTGAAGGTATCGAGCACTTCCATTTTGTGCGGTGTTTTTAACTTTTTAAGTGCAACATTATGGATATTACATTTTTCAAAATCCTTTTTACAACTTATTAAGGAAATAAATAGTAATTAACATTACTTTCACATGACACCACTACACTACGAGATCATTTTATTAACAATCCATTTCTACAACTACACTACGAGATCATTTTATTAACAATCCATTTCTACAACTACGCAAAATTGTGTCCCCAGATTTTATTCATGTAAAGTGAGCTTGGGTAACTTAGGAGTACTTTGAGGTGCTTACAGACTAATATAGGAGTACCAAACAAATCTCTGTAACTTGTTTTTCTTCTTCTATAAATCAAACCTAAGGTAATTTCAATTTGAGGGAGAATTATGTTCCTAAATAAACGATGAATTGAATTAAAATGAATAGAAGCCAATAAGGTTAAAAATTGACATTATTTTGGGCAAGAACAGGTAGCTATGTATGGAAAAATGATAGGATTCCCTGCTGCTTAAAAATATATTACACGAAAGGATAGGAGCTGAGGAACGTAAATAACACATTAAAACCGAAGTAATGTTCATGCTCACAGACATGGTGAAATGAAGTTTGATGTTTCATTAGTCATCGCATCCTGCCCATACAATCTCTTTTCCACAATCACTTTATTGAAACAAACAAAGAAAATTGACATAAATTTGTGCCAAGAACCCCACCAACAGAATTCTTTGTCCTGTCATTTCAGCTCAATGGGACGCCTGCAAATAATAGAATCTGAGCATGTTTCGTCCAATTTATTTTGTAGTTTATACTATTAAAAATTAAATATACAATTGAGAGAAGAGCTTAGTAAGCATTTGTCCACCAAATCATGGTGCAACTCATTTGCCAGCTACCTCTTGTAAAGAAGAAATTCATGCATGAACATTGACAGAATATGAACAAACACACATTAGATAGTAGTTATTTTGAATCTCTCATATTTCAGGAAGTAGGCACAGCTATCACTCTCATCTACGGGCTATAGTCTATAGATCATCCTAAACAAGTAGCCGTTCCAATAACCTTTTTGAGTATCATGAAGCTAACCAAGTATCCTGACATTCACCTATAATTCAAAGTTTAAACATAATCTCTCTTATACATTGGCACATTTCAAAAGGATATAACTAAAAAAAAAATTTAATTATAGCTGATAAAATTATTAAGTTCCATATTATTAAACCTTCAGAGAGTACACAAGTCAAACAAGGAAAAATTGAGAAATTTCATCTTTTTTGCTCAATATTGCCCAGATGCATAATCCTCAGTATTATAAATTATACCCTAAGTGGACATCTTTCTAAAATAACCCCCCTCGATCTTTTTTTTTTTTATTAGTACAATAAAAATTAACCTCCCTCATTCTCCATGAGCAGCTCAACATTTTTCATTACATGCCAAATTTTCCCCATTCTTCAAAGAATAAAGATTCAAATATAATGACAAACAAATCAAATAACAAAAGCAAAAAGTTCCTTAAGGTTCTGGTATCCTCAAGGTGGCTGTTACTGCTGAAAATAACAAGCTCAAATGTATAATCTAGAAACTCACATTTTAGATGTGAGTCTGGTCTAGAAACTTGGGGGGGATTTGCAACTCAAATGTTCCGGTATCCTCAAGGTGGCTGCTAGCCTGCTACTGCTGAAAATAAGAAGCTCCTATAAATGGAATGTTTGTGTTTGCTTACAAAACAAAAAATAGATTGGTTAGTGCCTGTTTTGACAGTAGCTTGGGGAGAGACCCTAACATATGACAACCTTATGAGGAGAACCTATAGCATGGTTAATTGGTGCTGTATGTGTAGGAAAAGTGGGGAGACTATGACAGCCTCCTGTTGTATTGTGTTGTTGCACACGATCTAAGGGTTTTTGTCTTCCCTATGATTGGTGTCCATTGGGTGATTCCAGGGAGTGTTGTTAAGCGGTTGGAGAAATTGATTTGGTAAACACTCATCATTTGTTTGGGATTTGAGCCCAGTACGTTTGCAATGGATATTATGGAGAGAAATCACAGCACTTTTGATAGCATAGAAGTCTCTGTGGTCCAACTGAAGTCATCTTTTATTAGGACTTTGTTTGATTGGTCTTGCATTTAGGGCCTACCAATTTTGACAATGTCGTTTACTTCATTGGTTCTCTTTCTTTCCATTTGGAATTCCTATTCTTTTGTAATTCTTTGGCTGTATAGCCTATATTAGAGTATCCACATTGGTGGTGCTAAGAAGCTATATTGCTATTTTTAGCACCACCAATCACAAAAGTGGAGCTGCAATGGCGGAGCTATAGCCAAAAAATTTGGCTTCTCAGCTACAGTGCATAGCTAAAGATGGCCGTGCACTGTAGCTCAAAGGTTAAAAAAAAAAAAAATTTATTTTATGTTGTGTTCACACTGATGGTTAGAATATTTTAATTTTTTTTTCTTTCTCCTCCTTTCCCATTTCTACCGGTTGCTCCTCTCCCCCCTCAGTCCTCACACTCTTCATTTCTTCCTGTTGCAAGCTCCAATTTCTCCACTCACCGCCGACCCAAGCCCCTGCCCAGCACCGACCCAAGCCCCTACCCAGCACCGACCGATCTCTTCATTCTCCGCCCCTCTCTCTCTCTACTATCTCATTTTTCCTCTACTCTGTCTCTCAATCTTTTTCTGTCTCAAACACTAAGACCCATGATCGCCGGTGTTGGGTTTTGATTTTGTCGCCGTGATTGACAAAACTGCGTTGTCGCCGTGACTGGGTTTTATTGATGGGTTTGATGTTGATGGGTTCTATTTTTATTTTGATGAATGGGTTTTGATTTTGTTGATGGTTGATGAATGGGGTTTGTTGATGGTTGATGAATGAGTTTTGTTGATGGTTAAATGGGTTTTGTTGATTCGTGGGTCATGCCATGGTGGGTCATCGATTTGTGTTGTGGTGGGTCATTGGTTTGTGCCGTGGGGTTCGTGGGTCATGCTGTGGTGGATCTTGCCTGAGTTTTTCTTTTGTGGCTGTGTGTTGATTTTTTTGGCTAAGTTGGCTTGGGTTGCTGTGGGTTTTATTTTTGTGGTTGTGGGTTTGATTTTCTTGGGCAGTTGTAGGCTGATTTTGGTTTTTATAGTTGTGGGCTATGTGAAGTGGTGGTTGACCAATGGTGGTGGTGGGTTGTGTGAAGCGGTGGTTGACCGGTGGTAGCAGTTGTGATGGTGTTTATTGAAATAGATATATTATTTTTTTGTAGTGGATATATTATTTTATTGTGTTGAAAGCTAAAATAAAACCAATGATGTTGGATGTTTTGTAAAGTGAGAAAGTAAAATAGACAAAGTAGCTAAAATTATAGCTCCACCAATGTGGATGCTCTTACACATACATCTTGTATGCATAAGGTAGCTTATTTTCTTCAATAAAATCTTATTACTTATCACGAGAGAGAGAGAGAGAGAGAGAGGTAGGTGTATCCCTCCTCCTGAAGGAATTTGGTCGCTGAATCCGGATGGCTTGTTATCTGAGAAGAATTTAACCTGCCTTGGTGTTGCATGATGAATTGGGACAGTTAGGAATTTAGGCTTGGGTTACAAGTGGAAAAGGACTGTAATATGGATACAGACTCATACTGAGATGATCCTTTAAAAAAAAAGTGCTGAATCCACAGAAAGTGAAAGAGTATTGCCAACTTTTTTTTTTTTGATAGGTAAGAAAAAGTATATTAAAAAAACTGCTAGATGCAAAATAGCACCAGCAAAACCTATTGCCAACTTATGACTGAACCTTTTACACTAGTTTTTCTGGTAAATTCATCGTGTTTATAGAGAAACGAAGTCTATGGCTAATTACTTTACTAGTTTTTATACTGATATTGGAAGTTTGAAGATTGTTTGTTTTCCTCTTGAGTTTCCAAAAGAGGCTCACAAGTTGATAGATAGAGAAGGCAAGGGTTTCACTTCTCGAAATACTTTTCTAATAAAAAATTTTCAATCCTTCCCCAAACACCCCCCTCCCTACCCCCTCCAAAAAAAAGGACAAAATTTAGCTCCAAACATGTTTGGAACCTTGGGCTCCAACCAAGAATAGGAAGATGACATCAGCTTAACCCAACTAACCAAGTGAGTCGGGATACATGTCATCTTTCTATTGGTGGTTGGAGATCAAGGATCCAAACATGTTTGGAGACAAACCTTTTCCAAAAAAGAAACCCTTCTTTTTTCCCTTCTCTATTGCCTGCCTGTCTTAATAGACAAATGTATAAGAGATAAGCAATGACTATCTAATATTTCAAACTTAACAGAAATAATCAACTTACTACACAATGCAGAATATACAAGTATACAACAATTCCTCTTAGAACGTTGGTTTAAAAGCTAAATTGCAATTAGTTAGGATTAACCTATACATAATTTAGTCAAAGAGTTTCAAATGCCAGGTTCTTTTCAGTGTACTACAGTAATTTCCCAATATACAAGCAATATTTAGAATATGTATATGCATCCATATATGCCATCAAGCATGACCCATTTTAACACAAAACCTAGTCTTTAATTCAAACAAGAAAGATTTGTAAGTATAGCCTATAAGGAGGAATTCCGCTCTCATTAATAAACAATCAAATGAAAGCAATAAGACTTCCTCTAGTAGTTTTTAAACAAGTACCAAAGAGTGGATCAACCCATTTGATTGAACAGTAGATAAAGCACTTCATGATAACTAGGCATCCAATTTTTAGTAGCTAAAAGCAAAGAAAGATACAACAGACCTAATGTTCATGCTCATTGCCATGAGAATGATCACCATGGCCCTCCCAAGGATGTCGCCAACCCTAAAGATGAAACATGGGGAAAAAAAAAATTCAAAAAATCATATTATAAAGAAAGAGGCGTCAAATACAGAGAAAGCTGAAACAAAATTGACTCTTACCAGTACTACAGGACCATCTTGTTTGGCTCTGTACAGAATCCAAAACCTGAAATATCAAATTCCAATAAAGTTCATAAAAACACCCGAAAATTAAAGTCACAATTAAGAAAGAAAAAATAAAAAACCATGGACACATACCATCATTGTCAACATTCATTCATTTGGCAAAATTTATATACTAAAAATAAACTAAGCTCCGAAAACCCTGTTGTTGAATCCTGAAACCCATCAAGATTTTTTTTTTTTTTTTTTTTTGGGTCTATGTTTTTAGTATTTACAGCTAAAACCCACTTATAATTTATAACACAGATTTCCACCAAATCAAAAATAAATTTTTTTCACAAATTCTATATAGCGTTCGCACATTTCAGATCCTGAGAAAGACAGTGAAGATACCTAGATTACGATAAAATAACACGAAGTAAGCAGATCTGAGATACTGAATTAGTAGATAACCAATTGATTGATAGTAAGAAATTGATTAAAGGATGTGAAAAACAAAATTAGGGGTTCGATTAATAGAAAAACAAAAATTGAAAAAGAAGAAATGAAGGTCAAACACTACACTGACCACATGACAGCGCACATGCCCTTGCCGGTGATGGAGTGCCAGCGCTTTGGTTGATGCACCGTGATGCCCTTGTAAGTAGTTCCCGCTCCATGCCCTCCTGCCATATCTCTCTCTCTCTCTCTGAGCAAAGGTTCAGTCGAAAATGGTAGTCTATAGCTGAAAATACCTGAAATAAAAACAATAAAAAAAAAAAGAAACCGAGACACACACTGACAGCCCAAGAAGAAAATCGAACAAACTCACGTTCGGCCCAATCTCACCCTTCAGAAATTGGGTGCATTTATGATTCAAAGTGAGAGAATTGGGCCCAATTGAGGCTTATCTTTTATTTTATTCATCTTAATGTTTTGTTTGTTTGTTTTTTTTTTTTTTTTTATAGAAAGCATTTTTTGAAAAATGAATCTTTCTTGATTTCTATTTGATTGTTATTTGACATACACTTTTTTTACTTTCAAATAAGTATATGACCAAAACTTTCATTTGTAAAAATAGACCCTGATTAAGAAAATAAAATTTTAATTGATCTGTGGTAGTTTGCTGAATATGTAACATTTTAGAAAATTGTTGCTGCCAAGATATTGGCGAGAATTTTCGAACCTAAAATCTCATGGATATCATGAGGCCTTAGAAACTACTAAACCAACCCTTTTAGTGTTAAATGGTTTTTGCTTTTGAATAGTGGAAAATGTTTTCCACTTTTGTTGTACTTATTTTTATTCAACTACAAACAACGTTTTTTACCATACCAAACTTTTGAAAAAAGCGGTAAATGTTTTTTATAAAACAAATGAACTGTGGTAATTGGCAATTTGGCAATTTGGCAATCCATTGAATATGTGAGTTGGACTTTCCACCAGATGTGTCATAAGATAATTACTTTATTATATAGGATAAATTATTTATGGTGGATTTTTTTTATATGATTTATGGTGGATTTTACATATCAATTAGTGTTGTAAGTACTCAAGAATTCTTGCCTTTGGCTTTGGCTTTTTTGGCTTAATTGCCTTGCCTTGCCTACCAAACTAGTGGTACTCTTTCTAATTGGCTCATCCCTTATAAGCTAGAAAGAGGAAAGTCATCTTTCCAATGTGGAACAAAAAGAATTCAAGCCAAGCCAAGCCAAGGCAATTAAGCCAAAAAAGCCAAAGCCAAAGGTAAGAATTCTTGAGTACCTACAAGTGTCTTGGCTTACAGATAAAGAGCAATCACTATTAAGTTGATACTATGAATTAAAATTTTATCATATAAGATGGATCATGCATATATTTAATATATATATATATATAATAATTATTTATAAAAATCATATAAGATAACTATTCCATCTTATCTGGCAAAATGTATGTAAAATGTAAATAAAAGCATGGACTAGAGATTGCGATGAAATCATGGCTTCACTAAGAACAATGGTAACAGCACAACTATGAAAATTTCACAATAGAAACCTAAGCGCCAACGCAAGTAAAAACCTAAGAAGCATTCATAATAGTTCATGCAAATTTTTCTATTTATTTTAAGAAAATAACATTTTTTTAAAAATCTTACATAACCACGTTTCAAATGTACTCACATCATATTATTTATTTTAAACTCTATTTCATTAAATATCAAAAAAAATTCTTGATTTTTTAATTGTTTATTTTTATTCATACACACCAACTTTACTCTCTTTCTTCATATTCATGATACATAAAGAAAGATTAAAAAATTAAATACAAAATAAATAGTGCCAGTGTAAATTTACATGATTATGATAGTTGTGGATGGATTTTATATAATTATTCATAGATTGATGAGAAAGATTTTGGTGGTTGGTTAGGTACTTAGGTAAAATGTGGAGGTTTTTTTTTTAATTTTTTTTTTAAGCAACAAAGACCAATGTGGATTTGTAATTTAAATAATAAGAGAGAGAGAGAGAGAGAGAGAGAGAGGGGGGAATCAATGAGGGCCAACAAAAGTGTTTTCCCTTTTTAAAACAGTTTCCATCTTGTCATTTTTTGGGACAACAAAAACCATAGCTTAATCGCTGCTAGCCTGCTCATAGACTATGTGGAAAAAGACAATTAAATAAAGCACGTTAAGATCATTCATATTGGGCAAAGTAAATGGTATATGTTGAGGAATTTTAGCATCAAAGTAAAAAAACAAGCCAACATCCGGTCTTGTATCTGTCTTGTATCCTAAAAAAATTTAGAATTGTATTACGATACTGTAGGGACTAGGTCTGAGCACTTCTACTGTTGGAAAAGTGGATTCAGGCCCAACTAACTCTAAACAATAAATTTGTAGAGGATGGGTTTAAGAGCTAGGCCTTAGTGAGAATAGCAACGAATAAACATGGTTATGGGTAAACTGAATAGCAGGGAAACGGGCCTTAAGTGTTAAAATCTGTCCTGGACGTTGGTCCGAGGAGCTTTCTTGTTCTTATTATTTCCTTGGTGCTTGGATACAAAGGTTACAAAGATGATACAGGTTGCTACAATGTTTTCTACTTCCAATCTCCGATCCTTTCTCTGGAGGACCTCTTTACATTTTATACCCTCTTTAGGTTGATCTTGGCCCTCCATTTGTTGATCGTGCATGTCCCTACTTGAGTGCTTGTCCCATCAGCCGCCTTTCTAAACCTTCTGTGAGTTGCAGCGACCAAAGCGGCACTATTCAGGGGTTATTTCCTCATTAATGCGGCCAAAACGTTAGTTGTGGGCATTTAATGTGGAGGTAACAGCTCCTCCCTGAATTGCCCTCCCAGGCTCCCATGGCTGACCCACGGTACTTGTCCTCTCTCTTGGGACGCTCTACGAAACCGCCCTTGACGGCGTGCTGCCCTTCCCTTCTATGATCTCGGTTCACCGAGGACATGATTGTCCTCGACGATACTTCTCGGTAGTTACGACGTTCTCTGTTCATCCTCGGACGTTTCTTCTTCCTCGGCGTGGGCCTAGTATAAAGTTGGGCCGAGGTATCCAGATTTATTGACCCCACAATAGCCCCTCAAAATCCTGCTATCCGGCTCCTCGGACGGAGAGGAGGGTTTTGATGTCCTCGGGCCTTTCATCATGGCTCATCAAGTCTTGCCCTCTGTGAGTGCCAGAGCCTCTTCACCTACCCAAGGCACGTTCCTAGCGCTTCGGTATACAAGGCGCGCCGTCATTAATGCCTTCATAAGGCGACGTGAACCTAACGGTTGAGGATTTCCTTGGAAATTGGGCAGAATTTATTTCGCTTGTAATTTTTTCTTTGAATTTTGTGCGAATTGAGTTCCCCTAGATTTCGCCTGCTATATATAACGCACCCTGGGAGGATCGTTCTCTCATGTCTTCGAACCCTTGAGTTCTGCAGGAACTCTAAGTTCTCAACCCTTCTAGAACTAAGAATGCCACCTAGATCTTGGCTACCGCAGTTGAGGCAAAGGAAGCAGAGGCCAAAGATTTTCCTACCTTTTAATCGGGCAAGAAAGAAAGCCCTCCTCCTTCATCCAGGAGCCGTTGCAGGCGTGGATTGCATCAGACTTTCGATGCGGCAAGGTTTGGATCTCGCCCTGATGGTGGGACATTTTGCAGTTAGGAGAAAAATGAGGCCATCTTCGCCATTACAAGCAGCTGATGAGACTTCTGGAGGACGATTTTTTAGGAGTACAGATATTAGTTTTTGGATAAGAGTACGCTCCAAAGCAGCCTTAGCAGATGGGAACCAATTCAGGCGCTTTTGCCTCTTCCTCTTTCTCATCGCCGGTACCGTCCATACTGGCTCAATTGCTGCTGGAACAAAATTGTGAATCTGCCATTCCGATGAACTTTCTCCCCTTTTATTTTTTTTTTATAGCCAGCTTTAAAACAAGCCTGCCTCAACCTCTCTTTCTATAGTTAACTTTGAAACAAGCCTGCCTCAGCTGTTCGGTATATGATGTACTTTTTTTTTATTTAATAAAAAGGATTGCAATTTTTGCTTTGCGAAATTTCTTTTTCCTGCAATTTTGTTTATTTTTATATTATTATTTGTTTATTTTATTTGTTTTTTTGTTATTATTATTATCTTTTGTTTGGACTTAGAATTGATGCTGTTGATGGTAACCAAAGGTTGTCATCCTGACTTTAACAAAGCCTGCAGTAGCACTCAACTGCTAATTTTAAATAGTTTGACTATGTAGGAACAATTAAGAACATCGCCATGTGCTCCCTATCGCAAATTGTGCGACCGTTAGAGAATGTTGGATTTAATGTAGGTGATTCGAGGAAGCGGACTCCTTTTAGATTCTGCCCATCACTCAGATAGATACTTTGAAGTAATTAATCTTTTCAAGGACCACGGTCCGAGGACCATGCAAGACTTTGGTTCCGTCTAGTACTTAGATCCTTCTTGAAGTAGCTAGTTTCCCCATAGGTTTGAGTCTGAGGACCATGCAAGACCTTGGTTCTGTCTAGTACTTAGATTTTTCTTGAAGTAGCTAGTTTCCCTATAGGTTTGAGTCCGAGAACCATGCAAGACCTTGGTTCTGTCTAGTAGTTAGATTTTCTTGAAGTAGCTAGTTTCCCCATACGTTTGAGTCCGAGGACCATGCAATACCTTGGTTCTGTCTAATACTTAGATTTTCTTGAAGTAGCTAGTTTCCCCATAGGTTTGAGTCCGAGGACCATGCAAGACCTTGGTTCTGTCTAGTACTTAGATTTTCTTGAAGTAGCTAGTTTCCCCATAGGTTTGAGTCCGAGGACCATGCAAGACCTTGGTTCTGTCTAGTACATAGATTTTCTTGAAGTAGCTAATTTCTCCATAGGTTTGAGTCCGAGGACCATGCAAGACCTTGGTTTTGTCTAGCACTTAGAAGGTTGCCAGTGCGTGTTAATTTCCCCAAGGCAGGAGGTCCGAGGACCCGGCATAGCTAAGGTTCTGTTTAACCGCTTCAAAAGATTAAAAGATATCGAGGTATTACTTCCAGAATGGAGGTTTTCGCAGGGAGATTGTGCCAACTGATTTTCCATCCATGTCCTGATTCTCGGCTTCTTCCTCTAGTGGGATCTCAGCGAACTGGGCTACTAGACTCGCGAGAACTAGCCCCTAGACAGAGGTACGGTGCATGTACTTTTACGTTATAAGCCCCTAGAACTATTCGCCATTTAGCAATCCTTCCCGCGTAGTCAGCACTTCAAAGTGTAGACCTGAGCGGAGGCCGAGTCATGACAACAACTGTGTGCGTTCTTGGAAATTTTCAGGAAGCCTTCGTGTAGCATGCACCATCGCCAAAATGGTCTTCACTAGGGGCTCTCGTTGATGGGGGCTTGATCCTGTCATGATTAACCATTGCGCTCATTAACACACAAGCTCTTCCCACAGATGGCACCAATTGTAGGGACTGGGTCTGAGCACTTCTACTGTTGGAAAAGTGGATTCAGGCCCAACTAACCCTAAACAACAAATTTGTAGAGGATAGGTTTAAGAGCTATGCCTTAGTGAAAATAGCAACGAATAAATATGGTTATGGATAAACTGAATAGCAGGGAAACAGGCCTTAAGTGTTAGAATCTGTCTTGAACGTTGGTCCGAGGAGCTTTCTTGTTCATATTATTTCATTGGTGCTTGGATACAGAGGTTACAAAGATGATACAGGTTGCTACAGTGTTTTTTATTTCCAATCTTCGATCCTTTCTCTGGAGGACCTCTTTACATTTTATACCCTCTTTAGGTTGATCTTGGCCCTCCATTTGTTGATCGTGCAGGTCCCTACTTGAGTGCTTATCCCATCAGCCGCCGTCTCAAACCTTCTGTGAGTTGCAGCAACCAAAACGGCACTGTTCAGGGGTCATTTCCTCATTAATGCGGCCAGAACGTTAGTTGTGGGCATTTAATGTGGAGGTGACAGCTCCTCCCTGAATTGTCCTCCCAGGCTCCCATGGCTGACCCACAGTACTTGTCCTCTCTCTTGGGACGCTCTACGAAACCGCCCTTGACAGCGTGCTGCCCTTCCCTTCTATGATCTCGGTTCGCTGAGGACATAATTGTTCTCGGCGATGCTTCTCGGTAGTTACGACGTTCTCCATTCGTCCTCGGACATTTCTTCTTCCTCGGCGTGGGCCTTGGGCCTAGTATAAAGTTGGGCCGAGGTATCCAGATTTATTGACCCCACAAGTACCATCACAAATTTGTGATGGTACTGTAACATAATTGTAAAAGAAAATAATATTTTTTTATTCATTCCTCTCTCCTCCCACTTTTTGTCTCATGTCTCAATCTCTGTCTCTCTCCCCGTGTTTCATTTCTGGCTTTTATTTATGTTTTGAAATATATTATTTTATTGTATAGATATATTATTTTAATGTATTATATTGTAAAATAAAAATTGAGATGTTGGATGTATTGTAAAATGATATAGTATAATTGATAAAGTAGTTTTTTGAGATGCTAAAATAGAATAGAATAGAATTTCCGGATGGGAATGCTCTTAATACTTCAATTTTCATGCGTAATATTTGAAATCATATCTCATATTTGATGATAAAATTTTTTACTAATTGAGTTAATTGAAACTCACATTAATCCCTATTTTTCACAAACTATATAGAGATATTGTTGTTATAAGATATATATTGAAACTGGGTTTTTTGAAAGGGTAAAAATTACTTTGGCATAAAACACACTAGCTGTACTTGGTCAAGGGCTATTTTGAAAAATAAAAAACTGAGGCCACTAAATTAGACTACTTTCATAATTTTCAGTTGAATTCTAGCCATTTCAACTAAATTTTGGTCACTGAGGCCACTGAATTCTAGCCATTTCAACTAAATTGAGGCATTCTGGAGAAATTTTGAGTTGTACGCTCGTGCTTTATGTACGAAATTTAAAATTTTAATGGAATCTTAAAAAAAAAAAAAAAAAAAAACTTTTATGAAATTTATGTTGTTAAATGAGATAGCATAATTATGAATTTATGATCAAGTTTTATATATATATATATATATAGGGTTGGGTTCAAGTTACATTTGGTGTAACTCTAAGCAATATTACATTACCCAATAATTTGTTAATGAATTTATATTTTGAAAATTTCACCGTTTGATTATATGTTCTATATGTTTTAAACAAGCATGCCAAATTTCATACTAATTAGATGTTATTTACCATTCGATCTATAAACTCATCTTTTATACATTATTTTAAACTACAAAAACTCGAATTTATACAATTGATAGATCTCATGACTATTGATCTTTGATTATCTTGAAATTTTGCAAGCGTAGAGAATATATAAAGATAATGTAATCCAACGGTCGATTTGTCAAAATTCTTATTCAATTAAAAAATATTAATTAATGTAACATTGCTTAGAATTATACCAGGTGTAACTTGAAGAGAGAGATAAAGATGGGTTCAAGTTACACCTGGTGTAACTTTGTAAAAGTTACACATTTTTTAGACCATTGATTTTTATTAAATCCAACGGATAAAAACACACTATTAGCCATCTCATCATCTTTCTAAAAATAAGTGATGAAGCATTAAATGAGTCTCTCTACCCTCCAAATCCAGCCATTCTTCTTATTCTAAGTAACTTTCTGAGTAAATATTGAGAATGAAAAAACATTGAACTTTTCTTTCATTACTTTTAACAGCGGAATCGAAGTCATGTCCATGTTTTATCATTTTTTTTCCTGCTAAATTAAATCTCTAGCACTTCCCTCTCTTTTTTTTTTTTTCTTTTTTTTTAATCAGTGGGTTTCTTGTATTTATTTCTTTTAGGTTATTATAACCCATCTCATAGTTTCATTTTTATTAAATCCAACGATTAAAAACACACTATTAGCCATCTCATCATCTTTCTAAAAATAAGTGATGAAGCATTAAATGAGTCTCTCCACCCTCCAAATCCAGCCATTCTTCTTCTTCTAAGCAACTTTCTGAGTAAATATTGAGAATGAAAAAACATTGAACTTTTCTTTCATTGCTTTTAATAGCGGAATTGAAGTCGTGTCCATGTTTTATCATTTTTTTTCTTGCTAAATTAAACCTCTAGCACTTCCCTCTTTCTTTATTTATTTATTTATTTTTATATCAATGGGCTTCTTGTATTTATTTCTTTTAGGTTATTATAACCCATCTCATAGTTTCATTGTGGGCACAGGCACACAGCAGAAAGGTTAGTATGATTTTTTAAATAATATAGTGTATCTAAAGACTAAAACTCATACTAGCACGCAAAGACTATGCATGTGTTGCTTGTTAGCCATAGAAATAAAGCGAAGTCTCGTACAAAAGTAACAAAACATCTCAAATTCAAAACTCATACACCACCGCGCACCCTTGGTGCGGTGGTCACTCCACAAGTATAAATACTTTGTAGGATGTGGAGGGCAAAGGCTGGGATTCAAGTCTCCAGAAGGGAGCTTCACACACACATATATACTTAAATTAGGTTAAAGTAGAATTTCTATCTTGTATTAAAAAAAAAGAAAAAAAAGAAAAAAGGAACTCATATTGAAGTTTCTGTCCACACCAAAACTATATAGTGCTCTTTAACGGCTGGAAAGAAAAAAAATGATATTGTGCTCTACTGGTGGAAAGAAAAAGGAAAAAAAAAAGTATGGAAATAAATTAAAAAGGAAAGAGAAAAAAAATTATAGTATTAATTAGATTATGAGGGGAAAAGGAATAACATTTAGGCTGTGTTTGGTTTAATGTAAAATGGTTTCAAAGTGTAAAATATTTTCAAGTGAAAATATTTTCCGGAAATGAAAATGATTTTAGGTGTTTGGTCCCATCACAAAAAATATTTTGGAAAATATTTTAAGGTGTTTGGTTGTGTTTCTGAAAACTCTCTAGAAAACACATTTTCTCAGCTTCCAAACAAATATTATAATAGGAAATTTGAATATATAAACCAAATCAACAATAAAACATAACAAAAAAAATTCAGTCTTTCTCAAATATAAGCACCGATCGTGAGAGAGGGAGAGGGAGAGATAAATTGTGAGAAAATATTGGTACAGGACCACAGATCGGTGAGTGGGTCTGAAGGAGGCAAGATGGGCGGGTGGGTCTGACAGCGGCGAGATCAACAGGTGGGTCTGATAGAGGCGAGATCGGTGGGTGGGTCTGAAGGAGGCGACGACGAGGAGATTGGTTTGTAGATCAGAGATCGTGGGTGGGTTTGATAGCTTCTCGGCTTTGGTTAGTCAGAGGGAAAGAGAGAGGAAGAGAGAAGAGAAAGCTTCCTTGATCGGCGGTGTAGATCTGTGGCGAAGATGATGACAGTCTGGTAAGGCTGAGGCATGAACCTGTGGCGTGATCAGCTCGGCGAAGGTTGGGTTGTCTTCTTCACTTTCCCTTCTAGCTCTCTCTCTGTATTCGGGTGTGTGAGTCCGCGTGGAGGGATGAGGACGGCGATCTGACCAGCGATGATGTGCTTGGGAATCACTTCAGGTGGAGTGTTCTTGAGCTCTCTCTCACTCTCTCTCTTTGGGTGTGTTTTCCGGAAATTCATTGAAGGTAAAATAAGAGTGTAAACGATTTTACAGCCAAAGGGTCTTATTTTCCGGTCAACATGAACCGTATTTTCCGTAGGTACCAAACACTCACAAGGATGTAAAATAATTTCCGTAAACCGTTTTCAGGCGAAACAAACGCAGCCTTAATGATATTTTTTCAATCATTAGATCTTTTAAAAATTTATGGTGTAAAAAATGTGTAATTTTACTAGATATAAAACGGTTTACAAGGCCTTCTTGTATTTACAAGGTATAAAACGGTACATCAATTTAAACTGGCATTGAAAGATTTTGTTCTAATAACTAACTGAATCGGTCCTTTGAATGGAATTCAAAACATTATGTGCAATACAAACTGAACCCATATCAAAATTGCAATAGAACATGAGCAAATAACCAACACAACCATAAAAGCAAAACGCTAAACAGCCTATACAACCATACACGGCTAAATCGTCATCACCCCATTCAATTGTCGCCTTCCCTTCAATTGAGCCCAAATCTATAAACACAATAGTTTCAAACTGCACCAAAACCTACCTCCATTACAGGCAAAAGAGGAGGATAATGCTTATTATTATTATTGGTAAAGTAGAGTTATGGGCAGGTCAACATAAGAGTGAAGAAAATAGAGGGAGAGGGAAAGGGAAAGTAAATGAAAAGAAAAAATAAAAATTTTGAATGAAATTTTATTAACAATGAGACGAAATTGAGACGAAGATTATGTATAATGATCAATTTGGGAATTTTTAGATATTCAAGGAATTTTAAGTCCAATTTAAAAGAATTAGGGATTGGTTCCATTTCAACCTACTAAAGTTCTAGGATTTTTTTTTTTTTTTTTGCATTTTTTCCTTTTATTTATATTACTTATTTTTTAGATATATTGGGTTTTAGTTTTAGTTTTACATGTATTTCACATTTATAATTTTTTATTTTAAACTTTGTGTTTGAGTTATATTAATCTTAATTTTATGTTTTTGTATTTGATAAAACATTTTGGGTTTTAGTGATGAGTACGGGGACAAAATTTATGCCAAGAGTCTCATGACTCGTTCACATTGTCCAATTCTTCTCCTAATGATTAGAATCCAAGTTTACATCCATTTTGTATTTGATAAAAGATTTTAATTCACCTCTTCCCACTGATTCACTAGAAGCATATATGTGCTCATCTTTTTTTGAAAAATACACACACAAGGGAGAGGGAAAGAGATTCTAACATAAAGACACACCACAACTCCACTCAAAAGTCATTGTAACTTTTAAGAGAGAGTGTATCTCATGTTTTTCATCAATGCGTCCTTTTATCTCATAAGGTATGAGTTATATATAGTTGTGAGGTTCACGGTGGGAAAAGGTATGAGTTATAATTCATGGAGCATCTTTTATTCCCTCTCATAATATGTGAATATGTGAAATCTACTAAATATGAGATGGACATTCCATAAAATAGTGTCATAGGGTAACGGTTGGTTTGCCCACAATTTGTAGATCCCTAACATTGCCCCCTAGTCTTTGGATTAAAGAACCTCCCCTAACAACTAGGGTTGGGTTCTAAATAATAAATATGAGTTTCACACGAATAGGTGAAATCCACCAAATATGAGATGGACATTTCATAAGTTTTTCTTTATGAGAAGAAGGACATTTCATAAGATGACGTCATAAGATAATTATTTCATAATATCATAAGATAATAAGATGATGTTACAAAATATTTCATAAATCAACATCTTTAGAACGTTTGTTAACTTTTTCTTTACTTTATTATTTAGGAAAACTTATTTTTGGTGAATTCTACGTATAAATTAATTTCTTTAAAAAATAATTATTATTGAGTAAATGCTATAAATTGAAATTATATCTTATAAGATGGATAATGTATATATCTAATATATATATATATAAAATAATTAATTATAAAAAAATATATAAGATAATTTTTTTGAGAATTATTATTATAATATATAAGCTAATTATTGCATCTTATTTGGGAAATTTGAGATAAGATGGGGGACCAGAGAATTTGATGAAATCATGGCTTGGCTAAGCTTCGCTACTTTTGGTTGAATTCAATATATATATATAAAGAAAAGTTTCACAGTTGGGACCTTTTTTTTTTTTTTTGAGGGACGATTCACAGTCGGGACCTGAGCGCCACACTAGTAAAGAAATCTGGAAGGTGTAAATATTTTTAAAAGAAAATCTCCAAAAGGGCCCATAAATAAGCGTTTTCCTTTTTTAAAACACTTTCCATCTTGTCATTTTTTTGGGACGGCAAGAACGAACCGACAGCTCAACGGCCGCCACTATAAAATAAAGCAATTTTAATACTTTAATAATTTCCACGTGCCCAATATATAGACAACTAATCACTATTTCTCCTACTAATAAAAAATTATTACTAATTTTACGATAAACCCCCAACAATTAACGAGGTTATTAAATCATGAGTCAAGACTAAAAATATACGGACAGTGACGCCTCAACAGATCTCATTCGTAAAACACATCACTTAAAACCCATCCAACGGCTGTAGATAGTCCCTTTTAACGCCTCCGATTCCGACCAATGTAAACTCTTTCGACATTTCCGAGTCCAAAGTCAAATATTCAAAACCCTCTATAAGAATACAGTGGGCAGAACTGTTTATACGAAGAAGCTAAAATAGCAGACACAACACAAAGAAGCAGAAAGAAGATCATAGAAAATTTGACTACCATGTCTCACAAAAACGTGACCATCGATCCGAGAAGTGGTTTCTGCAAATCGAATTCTATCTTCTACAGCAAACGCAAGCTGTGTCCGCACCCACCCAATCATTCCCTCGACGTCACCACTTTCATATCGTCCCGGGCCCACAGTGGCAAGATCGCCTTCATCGACGCCTCCACAGGCCGCCACCTCACCTTCTCTGATCTCTGGAGAGCCGTCGATTCCGTCGCCACGTGTCTCGCCGATATTGGCGTCAGAAAAGGCCACGTCATCCTCCTACTGTCTCCAAACTCTATCTACTTCCCCGTTGTGTGTTTTGCTGTTATGTCCATCGGCGCCGTAATAACCACCACGAATCCCCTCAACACCACCAGAGAAATCGGCAAGCAAGTTGCCGATTCGAAACCGATCCTCGCTTTCACGACTCGTCAACTCGTCCCCAAACTCGCCGAGTCGACTCTCCCTATCGTACTCCTCGACGAAGACGAGCCTTCACAACAGTATGTTAAAAGCGCGAAAATCTTAACCACTTTGAGTGAAATGTTGAAAAAGCAGCCGAGTGAGAGGCGAGTCAGGGACCGAGTCAACCAGGACGACACGGCGACACTGCTCTACTCTTCGGGCACCACCGGAGCCAGCAAAGGCGTGGTGGGCTCGCACAAGAGTCTGATGGCGATGGTCCAAATTGTACTTGGACGGTTCAACTTAACCGAAGGGGACCACAGGTTCATCTGCACCGTCCCTATGTTTCACATCTACGGTCTAGCAGTGTTCGCTTTTGCACTGCTCGCATCAGGAACAACGGTCGTGATTCTCTCCAAGTACGAGATGCACGATATGCTCTCAGCTATCGAGAAGTACCGAATCACGTACCTCCCGCTGGTGCCGCCAATTCTAGTGGCGCTGGTGAACGGTGCTGATCAGATACGGTCGAAGTACGATTTGAGTTCTCTGCAGTCGGTTTTGTCAGGCGGAGCTCCGCTGAGTAAGGAGGTGATAGAAGGGTTTGTGGAGAGGTATCCGACGGTGACTATTCTTCAGGGGTATGGGTTAACGGAATCGACGGGAGTTGGGGCTTCTACGGACTCGTTGGAGGAGAGTAGGAGGTACGGTACGGCGGGGTTGTTGTCGCCGGACATGGAGGGTAAGATTGTGGACCCAGAGTCCGGTGAGGCGTTGCCGGTGAACCGGACCGGTGAGCTTTGGCTCAGAGGTCGCTCTATCATGAAAGGTACGTACAGCGGCAATATAATAATACTATTAGACTATCGATAACCTAGGACAACCATAGTCAAGTGATTATGGCCCACCATTTTTTTTAACTATCACTTACTTTCTACCACTACAATATACCGTAGAATTGGGTGTGTTGCTATATATACATTTGTCTTCACCGAATCTGTTTTCGCATCAAATTTCATAACATGTTAAAATGATAGAACGTGAGTAATCTTGTTAAAATGATAGAACGTGGGCAATCGATAAAAAGTTGTAGGTTCTTATAATCAGTAGGGGTGGAAAATTTTCTTCCATCCATCACTTATTTTAGTATATTGTGATTTTTTTTTCAGAGAAACAAGTATATTGTGAATTTTTTTTTTTTTTTTTGAGAAACTAGTATATTGTGAAATTTGATGTATTATTAGAGCTGTTTGTTTATGTTTGGGACGATACAATACTTTTGCTTTTGCTTTTTACTTTTTGTTTTAATTTCTTTAAGACATTCTCATCTTTCTTTGTATATGTTAAAAATATTTAGTATTTTAAAAATAAATTTTAATTTTATTTTAATAAATTTATTTTTTTATTAAAAAAATTAAGTGTTAACTTTTTTTGTGTGTAAAATCTATCAAAATTTATATCTTTCTATACACTAAGCAAATATACAGAACTGAGAATACCAAACGGACAATCGAATTTATTTTGGTTGTTGCTGTTGGAACTTGGAATAATAAATTGGGTAGTATTTATTTCACTTACTTCAATAAACTAAAAACGTGACTTAAAGTGTATTTTTGCAGTGCACAATGTGCACTAATTTTTTTCCTAATAAATTAATAATTTACTATGGCGAGCATAAGGCCCCACATTTCATGCAGCCTCAAAGAGAATGATTGTTTTGGGACCATTGTGATAAAAAATATAAAATAAAGCAAACGTGAATAGGACCATTCTAGACATGAGATGAAAAGCTGAAAACTAATAAAGCAAACGTGAATAGGAATAGCACTATGGCGATCTGTTTCTGATTTTATTTGCAAGTCCTTTCGTGTTGTCTAGAAGTGGATTATTATTAGTCTTATATTTAAGGGTGCATTGTTTTTTCCGAAGCTGACAAATATATTTTTCAAAAGTACATAAGTCATTTGAAATCCATTTTTAATATATATATATATAAATATAATTAAAGTTGTAGGATATTTTGCTGCTGAGAACACTTGTAGCAGTGGAGCTAAAAAGTTATTTTAACTCCACTAAAACACAAAAAAAACCCATATAGCAGTAGAGCTAAACTTATTTTTTTTAGCTTCATTGTTACAGTGCACATCTATAGAGCTAAAAAAAAAAAAAAAATTATTCCATGCCTGGTTATGTGTGTGGCTGTGATGGTTGTGTGTAGTGGATATATTATTTTATTGTAGTAAATATCTTATTTTATTGTGATGTTTATATTATTTTATTGTGTTGAAAGCTAAAATAGATCCACTGTTGCAGTATGTGTATAGGTAAAATAGATAAAATAACTTTTTGTGGTGCCAAATAGTTAAATTTTTAGCTCCACTGCTGTGAATGCTCTAAGGAGTCTCTAGAGCATAGACTCTGTAAAAATATCCTAATTGTTACCACTTGATCGTGTAGGTCTTTGGAATATATGCTACATGATTTTTAGAACATATGATATGATTCCTCAATTTGATAGGTCATGTCTTATAATATTATGAGTATTTATCATCTTACTTGATTTTTAGAGATTGAACTATCAAATATTCCTAAACCCCTAAATTGCTTTGTGTGAGTAAGCCATGTTTTAAATTGTTAGGCTGGTATTCTATGAATCAAAAGTATGGTAGCAGAGGGATACTTACCAGTTGCAACTCGTATTGAACTGGCCTTGTAGTGTGGCTAGTGGTAGCTGGATCTTTTACTCTTATTATATCTTAAACTATCCAATCTCATGGGCATTTTCTTGTCAGTGTCCCTGTTACCTAATACAGGATTTCATTAAAAGATTCACATATAAGTTTGTATACATATAACATATATATGTTACATCTATTCTGATTGTTCCTTCATTTTGTTGATAGTGGTTATTCTAGATTTTTGCAATACTTGATAATAGAATTTATAGCTTTTTTCCATTCATCGGATCCTTTCTTTGCATTGGCATGCCTGGGAAATTTGTTTTCGCATGGGAATAGATACCATAAAAGTTGGTCGTGATGTTAACAGAATCTGTGTTGTACAACTATTCCTACAAAGACTCAAAACTATCTTGGAGATAGCTTTTTGGGTGTATTTGGAGTTTTGAGTTGTTTATGCTTGAAATAGTGAAACTTAGTATTTCCTATGTTATTGTTGATTTTATTTTGTCTTTGTCTATTTCTTTTTCACATAAACCTGCTAAAATTAACTACACTTACAATAAAATTGGTATGAGAGCTTCAGCTATATCAACTGCAGGTCACATTTTCTTCTATTGAAACTGGGAATGCTGTTGTTGCAGGTTATTTTGGTAATGCAGAAGCAACAGCAAATACTCTTGATGGAGAGGGATGGTTAAAAACTGGAGACCTCTGCTACATTGATGATGATGGCTTCATTTTTGTGGTTGATAGGTTGAAGGAGCTGATTAAGTACAAAGGATATCAGGTGAGACATTGATCACTTGAAGTTCTCTAAATTTGGCCTTCTTTCTGGAATTCCTCTGTTTTTTTTTACGTATGATGAGGATGTAATTCTCAAAGCAATTTATGATAAGGATGCAACTACAGTTCGATCTTGCATTTAGAAAGGAATTTCAAATTATATTATCATGAATATTTTTTCTTGAAAACTATGCTGATTTGTCTCTTGACATCTTAGGTCCCCCCAGCTGAACTAGAGGCCTTATTACTGACTCATCCAGAAATCTTGGACGCTGCTGTCATACCGTAAATCTTCTTCTCTAATCTTTATTGACATAAGAAACTTAGTCTTAGTTTTTTAGTTATTTATTTATTTATTATTTTTATCAATACAATATATCGTTATTTTTCGTTGTAATTTATGAATCCTATGCATCATATAAACAAAAAAAATAGAACATGATTTTCTTAGGACTAAGTACTTTAAAATCTTTTATAAAAGGGACCCTCAGTGTAATTTCTTGTGTTTTAGAATTCCTGATAAGGAGGCTGGTCAGTGTCCCATGGCATACGTGGTACGGAAAGCAGGAAGTAGTTTGTCTGAGAGTGCAATCATGGAGTTCGTTGCAGGACAGGTGAGGTTGATGAGATAATACAATTTGTAATTGAATCTCTAAGCACAAATTCAATTAACCTGCTGTTATATTCACAGGTGGCTCCATACAAGAGAATCAGGAGAGTGGCATTTACAACTTCTATACCCAAAAATCAGTCTGGAAAGATTCTTAGGAAAGATCTGATACAACTTGCAACCTCCAAACTTTGAATTGTTTGGTCCCAGTAGCAGTTCCGTTTCTCTGGCTAATTCAAAATCCATGCCTGTAGCTTCCTATTTTGGTAATAATTGAGGTTAATTTATGCTTTTATTTTCTGTAAGAAGTCAACTTGGTTAAAATAGAAAAGCCACACCTACATTTGTGGGACATTCTGTAACTTCCCAATTGGGAACTCTACAAAATGGTACATTATTGTGTTTGGGGACCTTTCGTCTTTGTTATAGAGTGTATGGTCAATGCTTGATGATCAGAGACTAGTTTAGTTGATCACTTGATCTGCTGTGTTTTTCCTGCACACCGAGGGGGGACAGAATGAATAGCAACAGTATTAACTAGAAAAAACGTAAACTAGAGCAAATAACACTAGTAGCTGTAGCTATGACAAATGAACTTTTCAATCAACAACTGGTAGCCTTTTTATTTGATTGAATCAATTGAAGAAGCTCAACTGGTGGGCACATAATAAAACATTTAAGGTTCAAATTCCCCGCCTTAAACTAAAAATATATATATATATATATATATATATGAAGAAGACGATAATCCTTTTTCTCATTACAATCCCCCCCTTGAGTAACTTTATTTCATAATATTTAACTCTTTTCTATAACATTTAAGTAATCTTGTTTGGATATATATATATATATATATTTATATATATATATATATTCAACAAAGAAGGAAAATTGAGGGAATTTAAAGGGGTAGTGGTTCCACTTTTTTTTTTTTTTTAAATTAATTAAAGAAAGTGTCAATTTTGCATTTATGATATTAATTTATACATATTTTTTTTAATTGAACAAAAGAGGGGTATAATTGTACATTACATAATGTCTTATAATTTTCTCTAATTTTTATTTTTATTTTTTAAAACACTCAAATAAAAAGGACATATATCTATTCTCATTCCCTACTTAATTATAAAACATCCAAACAAAGAACTGTTCTCCTCCACTCCCCTCTTCTTACCCTGCATACCCCCTGCTCTCATCTCATTCCATATCTCCAAATATACTAAAAATGAGAAAAAAAGTAATAAGGAAGAGAAAATTTGGCTTTGGGAGTGGGTCGGAGCTGGGCTGGCGGCTGGGTAGCGAGTTGGCAAGGTGGGTCTGTGGCAGCAGATCGGCTTGGTGGAGGAGAAGAGAGAAAATGAGGAAGAGAGGTCGAGTGAGTCTGAGGAGAGAGAGAGAGGGCAACGGGAAGAATGGGAAGGAAGAGAAAAAAAAATTACTTAAATATTACCATAAGTGTGAACACAAATATAATATATATATATGTATAAATATATATATATATATTTTTTTTTTACATTTGAGCTACAGTGCACAACCAAAAGTAACTGTGCACTTTCTCAAAAAAAGAAAAAGAAAAAAAGAAGTAACTGTGCACTATAGCTAAGAAGCCATTTTTTTTGGGTTTTAGCTCCATCAATGCAGCCCCAATTTCGTAGTTGGTGATGCTAAAAATACCAATATGGATTTTTAGTAGCACCAGCAATAATAATGCTTTTAGGAAGGTATCAAAAATTTACAAAAATAGTTAGAATCACTCACCATTTCAATTTGCCAGGCCCGGTTGCAAGCATGAGTGAGATGAAAAAATGAAGATACCGAGGCCTCTCTACTTCCTTATAAGGATTTTTTGATTTCTTTCTCAAAAAATTGAGAATACAGTCCATTAATTCTCACTCACAAGGAAATTGTAGTGGCCCATGAATCGTGGACCCAGAGATGGAAGCAAAATTTTAGCTTTGGGGGCCGAAGCATTAACCCAATTTAATTAGAATAAATAAATCAAAATATATTAAAATTCAAGACTAAATATACTATGAAAAATAAAAGGATCAATTTAGAGTTAACAAAACATAAGTAATAGAATAGACACAATATATATATATATATATATATATATATATTTTCCCAATATATTCAAATTAATCATTTATCAAAATGGAATATGAAATTATTTTAAAATCCGAAAATAATTATTCTATACTAAATTTAGTAGTAATTTCCCTTTCAATATACAAAATTAAATAGTCCTTATAGAAAATAATTTTTTTTCCCAATGTAAAGCCTAGTTTTAACAATATTCATAATTGAAATTGCGTGTTTTGTAATTGCAATAAGACAAAAGAAAAAAAATAGTAAGCACAAGTACAATCACTATATAAACAAGTTAGCTAAACTATTATAACCTCTACTTATTATAATAATTGAATTATTAAAAATGAAATAAATAATGAGCTAAGAGGAGGCTAAAAAATGAACCATTAGAGCATTTGTGACATATAATTAAGGGCCTAGTTAATGGGTGCCTTTAGAGCATTTGTTAATGAACAATTTAAAAAAAAAATTGATACTACTTTTATGAGAAATTTCAAAAAACTATCAAAATAATAAGTTGCTTTTTTTTTTTTTTTTTTTCTCATAAATTTTTTTTAAAAGTATTTCTTAAATGAATGCCCTTACGAAATTTATAGAATTTTGTTGCCAATTCACATACGGACACAACTCTTTCCAATCCCAAATCTACAACATTCTTAGAGCATTCGCATTCGGGTTCTTAAAAAATTTGTCATTTTACACTCTAAAAAGCTACTTTATCTATTTTACCATACAATTTCACAACTCACCCTACATCCTAGATTTTATTTTAACATACAACTCATTAAAACAATATAAACTATCCCATAAAAACTATAAACAACTCATTTCTCTCTCTTCAGCAAACCCACCACCAACAACCACCTACCATCGAAACTCATCCCAACCACTGAAACCTAGCCATCACCATGAGTAGTTAAACACCAAAAACCAAGATCAATGCAACCGATATCAAGGCCACCACTAAGGAAACCCAGCCATCACCAGCCACCACCAGCCATTACCGAAAACCAAGGAAACCCAAACAATAGCAAAGAAACCAAAACATCGAAAACCCGGTCACCACTAGAACCTCAACCACCACCACCAAAATCCTAACCTATCGACCCCAAATCCCAACCCACACACTCAAATAAAGTTGGTTTTTGGTGTGCATGGTGCTAAAATAAACAATTTGGGGGATTTTATACTCCTCAATGCTAATGTACTTGGGTGTCAATACTAAGGATGTTGTGAATTTGAGTGTGAAAATTGGTGTCTCTAGAGTTTCCAGTTTTCTAGTTTCATATGTAAGTTTTTTAAAGGCTAACAGCCACCTGAAATCTATCATGGCATCATGATTGCTGTTATTGAATGATTGCTGCTATTGGGACAGCATATCAAACTGTCTTTTAGGCTCCAGAAAAACTGTGATTCATCTCCCCTTAAGAAAAGTCCAGACAATTGCCTCCAGTAAAAGCTTTACTAGTCCTCTTTGCACGTGCATTCCATCTCATGTACCCCCAACTACATTCAATGAGTGCACCTGTCCTCTATATTCCTATCTTAACCCCTTTTTTTGTAAATTAACTCAGACAATTTGGTAAAATTCAATGAAATGATATATAAAATTTCTCACAAACAGAGATTAGATGATAAAATTAAGGTGGGATCAACTTTTTCTTCCAAGTACGATCTACAAAGTTCCATATATCCTATTAGTTACAAAATCTTCCTGCTAGGATAATGATCACTAGCTAAAGTCTAACAATGTGACTGATCAATTACCAAATTTAGAATTAATTGAGCTCCAATATGGCCCATGTAGCAAGCAAAGTCAAAAACAATTTAATTCCACGGCCCTATAGAAAGTGATCCAGAAAATAGGGGTTGTTGAGCTATGACAAATAACCTGATCTTTTTGGAACTCATGAATGTAGCTGTGATGTTAAAATAAGTCCATATTACTGGTACTTCACGTGCACTTCCTTCTCACTCGATCTGTTCATGAATCATGAGATCCTTGTTTTTATTTTATTACAATCCATTATTGTGTGAACTAAATTAACCAAATTAATTAACTGATTTGTATGTCCAAACTTAGAAGTTCATGAAGCCTAACAACCGCCAATAACTGATTAGTTTCTCATTTATGTGATCACTTTGGCCCCCACCAGCGTTACTGATCGTGAATTGTTTCAATAAAATCCAAAACAAGCCCACGTCCAAAACCATGTATTCTATCCAATCAGCACATGGTTTTGGTTGAAACTCTAGCTGAAGTTCACATTCAATCAAAACTCAAATATATGTAAGTTCCCAAGGCACTCTACCCATACCTGTACCACACCCTCTTTAGTAAACACATACCAATTGTCCCACACTTCTTTGTTTCTGTAGTTCAATCCTACAATCTCACACAAAAACCAAGAAAACAATATGATCAGCTTGAAAAAAGTCATTGCCATGGCAAGGAAGTGGAAGAAAATGGCTGGCATCGGGAGGAGAACAATCTCACTGCCTAGAATCAACCATAATATTAGGTTAGCTGATAGAGGCCATTTTGTTGTGTACTCTGCTGATAAGAAACGTTTTGTTGTACCATTGGCTTATTTGAGGAGCAAAATATTCAAAAAGCTATTTAGGATGTCTGAGGAAGAGTTTGGGATACCAAGAGATGGGCCACTCACTTTGCCATGCGATGCAGCTTTCATGGAGTACGTTGTCTCTGTGGTTCAAAAGAGTATCTCTCTTGAGCTCGAGAAGGCATTGCTAGAATCACTAGGCTCCTGTCAGAGCTTGGCGAATAGTGCATCAGTGTCTGAAGGCTTGAGTTATCGTCATCTGATCATGGAGTCCATTGTATAACATTGAAAATCAGATTCGTTTTCCCTGTTAATAATGGTTCAATAAAGATCTTGTAAATTTTTGTTGCAAAAAGTACACTGGGGACGCCAATGGGCCTTTTATAAAGCCCAAAAGGCATTGGAGGTGCATTCGGCTTCTGAAAAATACAGCCCATGTGGGCCCATTTGGAGCCCATGATTACAGGTGTTTTTTAACTAATGAACTGGCCCAATGCGTCGCCTCTCTTCTTTGAGTTCATCAGCACCGAACCCCCCCGTCACCCTCCCAAAGCAAAGAGTTCCAAGGATTTATTTATTTATTTTGAGAAGGAAAGAGTTACGATTAACTGTGGTAGTGTCACCATGAAATTCTTATAAGTCATATCTTTGTTTTGTTTTTGTTTTTGTTTTTAAAGAAAGAAATTATATCCATTTTGAAGTAAGATAACATTTTATCCCATCATCAATATTTACACAAAAAAAAAAAAAAAAAACAAACGTCGACTATCATCTTTATGATATTTATTTATATTATTGATGGCGTGATATAACATACTCCACAAGTTACAAAATAAATGGCTAAGATTTAAGAGCTTTATAATGGAATTATCCTAAAAACTCTCAAGAATTTTAATATTGTTTTAGGAGGATTACACCCAGGTTTGAACTGTAGTTTTTCTATTGGAGAAAAGTAAAGGTATCACTTGAATGGTAGAGCTTGGTAGAACCAAAAACCCTCTTATTCCAAGAAAAATAATTAATTTTTTTTCTTCTATATAATTGGATTTTCTTCTGCTGAATAAGAAGATATTGTTAAAACAATAGAATACATTGTAAGGGAATTAGCCCATGTCAATCCATTGAAAGATTCAAAAGAGATTAAAGAAATGGTGATAGCCCCCAAGTGGTATATGAAGCAGTCCAAACTATTACCTTGTGTTTCAATGAAGAATTAAATCATTTCTGGGTTCAAAAGAAGGAAGAATCAATGTCCTAACTAAATTAATAATTAAATAAATAAAAATAATATACTATTTTCTAGTCAGTTTACGTTCTCTGTTTTTAATCTATGATCTGTCTTCTGGGTTGTAAGTGTAAACTATTGTTGTGGTTTTAACAACAAAAACATTGATGTCAATTTCAAAACATCATAAACATCATAAGAAGAGCAATAAGTAATAGAGTTTGGCTTCTGTCTAGTGCATTTGAGCACTGTATTTGATAAGAACATAGTACGTGTTCAAAATTGGCCACACGTTGGTCTTGTACCTCACATAATGCTCCAGTGCATTGGATGGAAGTAATGAGTTGAGCCCAAATGAGATTTTTAGAGTCCTTTAGATGCTTCAAATAAGTTTTGCAGGATCAAATTGGAGCTCCAACTAATTTCTTCTGGAATCCCTCTTGTGGGACCATTGCTTGATGTTGATGCCAGCCAGCAATAGGGCCCACACAAGCATGCAACCAATGACTTGCACATGAGCAACAACTTTAATCCTCTACTCACCTAAGATATGTGTAAAAATCGGAGCTGGTATCTCCAAGTTCATCCTCTCTATCTCTTTCACTAAATCAAATGCGGTAATATTAGTAGATATAGAGGTATGAAATTTGAAATTGACACCTTATTAGCCAAAATATTTAGCTAGGATTTGGGGCCCCCAAATCCTTGCTAACCCATGGCGTCCTTGCTTGCTCACAAGCAACCACTCGAATCCTTTACTCATTTGAGATATGTGTAAAGATCAGAGCTGGTATCTCCAAGTTCATTGTCTCTCTCCCTCTAAACCAAATGTGGTAGTGTTGGTAGACGTATTGTAGTGTGAAATTTGAAATTGACACCTTATTGGACAAAATATGTAGCTAGGATTTGGGGGCTGACACCTTATTGGACAAAATATATAGCTGGGATTTGGAGCCCGCAAATCCTAGCTAACCCATGGCGTCCTTGCTTAAAAAATATAACATTTTGTGTTTTTTTTTTTTTTTTGACAAACTTGCTAGTTATAATGGGGGAATGATATCTGAATATTAGACATCTTTATTGAAAATATTAAAAATTGTGAATTGAATTAAAAAACTTTTAGTAATACAATTTTTGTCATTGTGCAACCATGTGGAGAATTACATACAACAGATACACTAACGGACACTAACGGTAACAATCATTAGACGCGCTTGAGACAGGACAATAATTTAATTGACAATGTCGCAAATTTCTGTATTTCAAATTTTGACTTAGTACACTAGCGTATTAAACACTGCATAGCTTAATCTTGAAGGAATATAGGTTGTCCATATATTTCTAATCCCAGAAACGTAGAAATTTTCCAGAAGCGTGGAATTGCATAATTGTGTTGCAAAATTTCAAACTTTCGAGAAGGTTGGTTTAAACTTTAAATGAGGCTGGACCCATGTTATAAAGTCAGACTCACAAGTCCTCGACACTGTTCACACACATATATATTTTTAAAAGTACACTGTTCACATAATTAAACCTTTTAAATAGGTTTTTTTTTTTTTTTTTTTTAATTTATAGAAAATAATTGATTTATCTTATCTTTTTCTACAAGAAGAAAAAAGACTACTCCATATTTATATGTACAGCGAAGTAAGCCGAAGTTGACCAAAAAGAAAAGTAGAAATGACTAACAAATAACTATAAAGAAATTGTTATTTTCTTGAACTTAACTAATTACTGCAGATCTAAAATTTGATAGAGAATTAGGTGAAAATTTTATAATCTAATTCAGTAATTTTTGTGAAAAAATGTGGATAGCATAACTGTACATATAGGCAAAGCTTGACATCTTGTTTTCGTTGATATTTTATTAACGTTGATCAAAATGTGCCCTTAAATATAAATTAACTTCTAAAATAATATTTTTACCTTTCCTTGCAAAAATTTTCTTATTAATATCAATTGCAGTTTATGATTATTTAGGGGAAGAGTCACGTCCTCCTGAATAGTTCTGAACATCCTTGTTAGTCAAAAAAGAAAAAAAAAAAGCAGCGTGTTACTCATGGCACCATATCATAGGCTGTTATTATTATTATTATTATTATTATTATCTTGTTTTTAAGGAAATGGGATTAATTAAAAATTAAAAAAATTGTTGGTTGTTCTTTCAGGTCTCCGCGCCTTCTCAAAAAAAAAAAAAAAAAAAGTCTCCGCAGAGGAAAATAACTGAAAACTTCCTTCGCCTCCATATTATTAATTTATTTAAAAAATTATCAACCGGAGCCTTGGCAGCATATAATATTTAGAAGTGGTTTGGAGGCTATATTAAAAAAAAAAAAAAAATGAGGCATGGAGTCCACAGAGAAAATAAATAAAAATCTAGAATCTCCTTATGACTCAAATTCGATAATAGTATTTGTATTTGAACTCTACGCGTTACTAATTAAAACCGTAAATGAACCAAACTTTTTATAAACAGCTCAAGTTTGACATGAGTAAAGGCTTATCTGTGTTCCTTTATTTAGAAAACAAGACGAATTCAAGTTCAACTTTAAGGCTTTATTATTAAATGAGTTAAGTTTAAACATAATAATGTGCTTATAAACAAACTCGTGAACATGATGCTCAACTTAACTATAAATAATATTATATTTTTATATGTATCTATAAATATGCTTATATAGACTTGAGAGTTTCAGTAAGACTCCAATTTCATACCAGTTGCAATTTGCTTATTTCTTAAATTACGTGTGAAATAGGCCAGAATGCTATCGAAAGTTCAAAACACAAGGATGAATCTACATGCACCTATGCAAGACAATAGGCTCTTTGATTTCAGCAATTACACATTGTTTTCATGGTGCTTGATTAGCAATCAACAGGGTACGTATCATGGTAAAGAGACCAAGATATTGAGTGATTGCTGCCTTTCTTGCTTAATGAGTCGTATCAAATAGTGTTTTCATGGGTGAAGTTAATAATAAAAGAGGCAAACTCTATATTAAATGTTGACTTTGTTTTAAGTTTTAACTTCTAGCTTGGGAGTTTTGATTAAGAAAAATGCTAAGCTATTATCGATTCTACTCCAAGAAGTTATAAACTAATGTTACCATGAATGTAATCAACAATATAATTAATAAAAAATAATTATTTTTATTTTATATTTAAAAGATGATATATTAGTTTTGTAAATGTTATACAATAAAACATGTAGTGACCATAACATCACTATTCGCCTAAAAATTCCAAGAGAAATTGGAGAGAGTATCAAATATTGGAATATAATTTATCAAACAAAGACCACAAAGTATTGTTGCTTTGCTTCATTTTCCTCTATGACAAAACTATATATTAGTCTTTGAAGCAAGAAGTCAAGAACTCCACACTGAACCCACAAGAAAGGAAAAAAATAACAATGCATGTTCAGCGAAAGCAGTTGGTCAAATTGCTACATAGTGCTTTCATAATTAAGCGCCGGTCAACAAAAGTTGTGCGCTCCAATAAGTTGTTTACCCCAGAATCTGGGGTAAACAACTTATTGGAGCACGGCCCAGAACCCAAGTCTATCTCTTTATGTTTTGCATGAAAATACTATATATATTAAGCATTTTCTTGTTAATCACATAGTGTGAAGAGGGCAAGGGAAAGGAATAGATCAGGAGTGTGAAAAGAGAAAGATGGGTGACTTTGTTGAGGAGGAGAGCTCTGCTATCCCACCAAGACCGGCAATGGATTTTGGGGCTCACGTTGTGTCAGCCCCTCCCATGCAGTCTCAGTACAATTCACCATCTTTGTCAAGAAAACCATTGCTACTCCCAATAGAACCTGCAGATTCTAATGGTGCAATTGTAGTTGCAAACAAGGCCACACCAAAGCCTTCTCACACTCCTAACTTCTTCACACCCTTGAGTAGCCCAATTAGGAAGGCTATTCAACTCACCAAGTTTGATCCACAGGATGCTTGGCTTCCCATCACAGAGTCAAGGAATGGCAATGCATACTACGCTGCCTTTCATACTCTTTGCTCTGGAATTGGAATTCAAGCACTTGTTCTTCCTGTGGCCTTTACCATTCTTGGATGGTAAGCCTCCTAATACCTCTCATCAAACAATTGCAAATTTTAAAAAAATTTACATATAATACGTAGGATAGGAATAGGATGGCTTAAACTTGACACATCTTACAATAAGATCGCTTGCAATATGCCCCATTGAATGTGATTTTCGTCAATACATGGATAGTAACTGCAGAAGAAAATGATTTTCTCATAAAAATATGTTTTACAAAATTTGTTACGTACTTACGTAAATTAAATTAAAATATTTCTACCATGTCAAGGTATATATATACCACATAATATTATCTTCTGGACTTGATGTGCGTGTGTACTATATTATTTTCTATGAACTATTGGTTTGATTTGATGGACTATATGTAATCCTTCTTTGTCAAATATGTAGTATGTAATCCCACATACTGTAGCAGTACATTTACATGTATAGAGGGTGTGATTGCAGTTCTTGAAAGCCATGTGGATTAGAGACAGTTAATTGGCCTAGTAATTGTTGTAGAACTACACAATTAAGCAGCTAATTTTTAAGTCCATATCTTTTAAAACTTGTCTTAGTTCTTATTATTATCTTTGATTGCAGGACATGGGGAATAATATGCTTGACAGTGGCGTTTGTGTGGCAGCTTTACACACTTCGGCTGTTGGTGAAGCTACATGAATCCACCCAAACTGGGATGCGTTATAGCAGATATTTTCAACTTTTCAGCGCTACCTTTGGTTAGTACCCTTTTACATTTCCCGGGTTTCTCCACACTTTCATCATAGTTTTGGTACTAAAACCTTTATTAAATTATCGATTATTCCAAAAGTTTAAATTATTGTGATATAGTAATTTTAATAATTTAACCAAATACTTCTAACAACCCCCAAAAAAGATCATCATATTTTATGTAATCAAGTATCCATAATTTCGTTTCTTTTACTTCATTTTTTAAAAAATAATAAAAAAATATAAAACAATTTATAGAAGGATCTCAATTTTCACTAACATTAACATCTTGTACTCACTGGTTCACAGATATTGTATTTACAGGATTTATTTTAAATTTACTTAACTAATGAATATGAATATAGCACTGCCAGACATAACTTTTTTTCTGCAATTATTTATAATATGTTATAATTGAAGTAAGTCAAGTAACATTACTTTGACTTGACTCACTTGAGTCCATTAATGGTATTTGCTTTATTATGTACCAATCCTATTATGTCATATTCTGTGGAAAAAAATTATCAAAACTGTTATGTGTGAATACAAATATTTGCTAACTAACTTTTGTTGACTTGGTACCTCATTAAGTACGTGAATATGTCATGAAGTTTGGCCAAAAAGGAAACGAAAATTGAAGAAAAAAAGGAAGCATCTGATAAAATTAATCACTGTCCAACTGTGTATGGGGATGAAATGATTGAGGGTGAACGAAATGTGTCTTCATCCAAAGAGTGACAGTAAGATTAACGTGTCTGTCACAAATATAATGTGAAAAGGGATATGAGGCTTATTAGCGAGCACTAGCAATAGTAATGCTAAATAGTTATATAGTTATTTTTAGCACCACTAAAACTCAAAATGTACCTTCTTATTTTTTATTCTTTCTTCTACATTTCATTTTGCGTTCACACTACTTTTCCTCTCTCTGTGTTTCTGTGCAGTGATTTCTATGGCTTTGATGATGGTTGTGGTTGTGTTTTGGTGGTTGAATGAAATATTATTTTATTGTAGTGTTTATATTATTTTATTGTGTTAAAAGCTAAAATAAAACCACTACTGTTGGATGTGAGAAGGTAAAATAGATAAAATGACTTTTTGTGAAACTAAAAAGTTAAAAATTTGTCTCCATTGTTGTGGATGCTCTTACATTCTTAAAAATTAGAGCCTAATTAAAATGAATATATCCTCCACATCCCAACTCCAAAAATTCTCGTAATCCGTAATCCGCAGCCGTGCAAACTTATTCAGTTCAAATAATTAAAATTTTTATTTCTTAATGATTTAAGCTTTTGAGATAAGTAATTAAAGACGTTTTTCACGTTTCACTATTACTCTAAGCTCAAATGAGCTTAGCTATTTTGAAGATTAAGAACTTAATATGGTATATAGAAATAAATAACGATATGTATTCCTCTTCCTCTCTAGGTGAAAGAATGGGGAAGATCTTTGCTCTGTTTCCAATAATGTATCTATCAGGTGGAACATGTGTTGCCCTGATTATCATTGGAGGTTCAACCATGAAGCTTTTCTTCCAAATAGTGTGTGGCCACGGCTGCTCCGCAAAGCCATTAACAACTGTGGAATGGTACTTGGTGTTTACATGTGCTGCGGTGGTTCTGTCACAGCTCCCAAACTTGAATTCCATAGCTGGGGTCTCACTAATTGGTGCAGCCACAGCCATAGTCTATTGTACTATTATGTGGCTTGTGTCTGTCACCTCGGGCAGGCTTGACGGTGTTTCTTATGACCCAGTCAAAGAGAACGACAACATGGCTATGATTTTCAGCGTTCTAAATGCCCTTGGTATCATGGCATTTGCTTTTAGAGGCCATAACCTTACACTTGAAATTCAGGTAAACTTTTCCCCTTTATTTTTTTGGACAGAATGAAGTTTGTCTATTTGCTTTTGGATGATAATAAATTATACAAAGGAGCCCATATGATATCACTTTCCACCCTTACCATTGAATCCATGAGTTATGACCCCATTTTGTAGTGATATATATACAATAGATGGTGGTGGTAGTGGTTAGTCCTACTTTTTTTTTTTGGGGGATATAATCCCCAATTTCAAATTCTACTCTGATTGGTCTAATTCCATATTACCCATTCCTAGAATAAAAAAAGATAGTCCATTCATTCTCCCTTTCTCCTTTGTGTTTTGTTTCTTTAAAAAAAAAGATAATAATTATTTCATATTATTTAAGAGAATATATTAAGTGCAATATAACTGGTTAACCTTCATTTTAAAAGTTATCATGACTTTTTAGTAGAGTTTGTGGTGTCTTTGTATTAAAACTGTGAAAATCAACTTGTGTGCAACAAATTTAACCAATCAGAATATACTCCTAAAACTAAGGACATTCCAATCACTTTTTTTTTAATCCCTTCCTTTAAACTTTTCTCTTCTTTATTTCCTTTAATATAGGATTAGTTTAATAATAACATTTTCCTGCCCACTTGTACTCGAAATTCAAACACATTTTGGTCCCAGCCCAACTGCTCTGCCCAGCTCCTCACTAGAATATCCTTAGCAATTAAGGCTTCCTTACTATGGGCCCTGCATGGGTTCATTTCCCATCTGGTAGGAAAATGGACATACATCCTATATGATAGCACCCCCAACAAATAATCTTCATGACAAATTGATGTTTGAAAAAGCTATATAAACCGAAAGAAAAAGTATAGACACAAAAGAAAAAAAAATTGACATATGCTAATGTGGCAATGTTAGTGGTAGTTTAAAAAGTAATGCCAGTAGTGAGTTTAAATGAGAACCAGTACAAACTTGCCAACTCAAAATTATTGTAAAAAATGTCATCAAATTTTTTTATACATAGCATTGCTCAAACCGAAAATTTCACTTCTCACTCACAAGGGTACTATTGTGGGGCCCAAGTGACATAGCTTATGAGAGTGAGTGAAAAAATGGGTATTTTTTTCAAGATTTTAATTTACACAATGCTCTTAAGATGGTCTCAAAATCATTTTAAGGTGTCTATAAATGTCCAATACTAAAAAATTTACAACCACAATGTCATACTCCATATCTATAAAAATAAATGAAATTTTCTTTCAACCATTTTGGAGGAAAGTTCCTTCAACCCAGTATGTGGTAGTTCAAATAAACATCATGTATATTTTTCAACACAAAATTGCCTTTTAATAACAATGTGACTAATTTAAATTACTTAGAGCTAATTTGGCACAGCTTAGAGTATGTCCAACGGACTAGCCAAATCCAAATTCATCTTTATTTTAGAGAATAAACCCTTAAAATGCAGGTCTAACAAAATAGAGAAACTTTTTTTCTTAGCTAATGTAACTCTTTAGAAAAAGAGAGTCAATGTAGATCGGTAAAAGAATTACTTGGCTTAAAAAGATTCTAAAGCTGAAATAAGATATTAATTCTTTCTCTTTCCTCTCAACATCTCTGCAAAACTCTCTCTCTCTCTCTCTCTCTCTCTCTCTCCACAACTAAACGTTCTTCCACACAAAATACAATTACGTTTTTATAAAACTAATCATAGAACACGACACGACACTAATTTGGCCTCCCCATACACTTGGCAGTGGGAAGGAAGACCCGAAATGGAAATGCTCTTCACAAAAAATCTCAGACGAGCAAAGAGCAAGCAACCTCTCATTGGTTCAAACACAATCTGTCACCCCCTCTCCACCAAATCACTAGAGAAATTCATCGCCACCCTAATTTGGTTCTCCCTTCCATCACTTCAATTTTGACGCCCTTGCGTTCTGAGATGGGTGGTTTTTGGGATAAGTTTGCGTGGGTTTATCTGTGAGCTTGTCCATAGATTTGTTGGATCTATCTCAGTTTGAGAGTAAATTGAAAGTGAAAGGGGCGGAAGCGGTAGGTTTGAATACAGAAAGATTAAAGAAATAAATAAAGGAAGATTAAAGAAAGAATGAGAACTAATATTTAAACGAGATAAAGAAATAACAACGAGCATTAGAAAGTATATTTAAAAAAGTAAGCAAGTAAAATAAAAAAGCAACTTTTTCTCTCCAATTTGAGTGAGAAAATTCTCTATTGGAGATGCTTAAAAGCCAATTTATTTGGCCTATGTACACCTTTTTATAACTTTATTTCGTTTTCAGTTACATTTTTTTTTGGTACCCAACTTATTTTTAAGCAAAATAAATCAATGGAAATAAGCTTTTATGAATTAAATGTAGAAATTCTTATGCATAATGAGTTAGAGGTCTCTAGTTTGGTTATATATATATATAGGGTCATGCTAACGAGTGCATTTAGGACAATGGTTAACAATCCATTTTAGAAAAGTATTTAACACCACTTTTATGGAAAATGAAAAAAGCTGTCAAAATATTAATGTTTTTTTTTCTTTTTCCATAAGAACTTTCTTTAAATGGATTGTTAACCATTACACTAAAGACATCCGTTAGCATTTCACTCAATGATGATTACTCCTATTAATTATTAGATTAGACTAAAACATCAATAGGTTTTTAATGTAGGTGAAGTTTGAACTCTTGATCTCTTATTTTATAAATGAAAATTTTACTAGTTAAGTTCATTGAAACTTGCCCTCTAACCTAGTTTTGGAAGAAGATTTTATCTAATAAAAATTTAGAAATACTCTCTTTTATAGACCTAAGTGGCTAAGTCAAATAAATAATTTGAAATCAAATCCAGATACGATCAACTTTTGTTTGGTGAATCAGATAAAATGAACTTTCCTTCTATCATGCACTTCCCCTCCCAGCCCCAAAAATTTCTTTTTGAGGCTGCAGCTGGAAAGCTTTTGAATTTATTACAAACTAAGATTAAAGGAGGCCAAAGGGTTCCTTTCCATTCCCACCGTTCAAAGAAGATCGAAAAGTTTTCAAACCTATCTCAAACAATATACAAAACAATGTCGTACTACCAAAAGCAAAAGGAGAAAACATCACCAGTTGGATAACATTTTGTATCAGTAATTCAGTGCTTTTCTACTGCAGGCAACCATGCCTTCGACTGAAAAAAATCCATCCCACATACCAATGTGGATAGGAGTGAAAGTTGCCTATGCAATCATCGCAATGTGCTTGTTTCCCCTTGCAATTGGAGGATATTGGGCTTATGGACACAAGGTAATAAGGAACTAAGAACATTTTATTATAAAGATGCTTATATAGATGCTATGTCCATATTTGATTAATACCCGTCTCCATTGAAAACATCAAAAAATATCAGTCAAATTATAAGACTCGCAGCTGTCCATATTATTATTATTATTAATAACTATGTTTATGGATTTTGTTTTGCCAGATACCAGTCAATGGTGGGATGCTAACAGCAATTTATCAGTACCACGGGCGTGACACCTCGCAATTTGTTTTGGCATTAACGAGCTTATTAGTCATAATTAACGCAGTGAGCTCATTCCAAATCTATGGAATGCCCATGTTTGATGATATGGAATCCAAATACACCAAGAGGAAAAATAAACCATGTCCCTGGTGGCTGAGGTCTGGTTTCCGAGCTATGTTTGGGTATGGATGCTTTTTTGTAGCAGTGGCTATCCCATTCTTGGGTAGCCTTGCAGGTTTGATAGGAGGGATTGCAGTACCAGTCACTTTTGCTTATCCTTGTTTTATGTGGTTAAGGATCAAGAAGCCCAAGAAATATGGCATAATGTGGTGGCTAAATTGGGTGCTAGGACTGTCAGGCATGATTCTTAGCGTGGTACTGATCGCAGCTGGGATTTATGTGGTAATAGACACAGGCATTGAAGTTAGCTTTTTCAAGCCTCACTAGTTCAAACAATTGGTAGATTAAAATGCTTGGCTGATCCCTTTTATTGCTGCTTGGTTATAAGGAGGATCAGCTTCTTTTTTCTTTTTTTCTTTTTATTTTGGCCTATATTTGGTATGTGTTGATATTTGTTTGTGAAACCTAATAATTAACAATATTTTCCGTCTCTCTTATATGCTAAATGTGGAGGGTGGTTAAACCTATCTCAGTTGCCCCTTTTGTAAAAAAATTGGCATTTGACATATTCATGTCCATTTGAATATAGTTTATCTAACTTTTTGTTAAAAGTGTGCTAAAAAATACTTATACCTTAAATTTTTTTGAAAAATTAAGAAAATGCGAGAAAAAATGAAGTTTTAAAAAGTTGTATATAAAAACTAAAAGCTAAAAACTAAAGTTGATGCCAAACAGACTCTTCGGAGGGTCATTTTATTGGTATTTAGTGTGTTAAAATTTCGTGTTTAGCGCAGCCAATACTAGTACGGCTGAAGGCGGTTTTCCTATTTAGATGTGACTATAGTAGCTTTATACTTGCTAAGACCGAGCCTACAAAGCAAGGAAAAAGGATAGGAGCGGGCATTCAAAAGGTAATTTTTTGTAATTTTTCTACCTAGATGTGACCATAATGGCATTCGAGCATGCAAAGTAAGGAGACTGATTAAATCTTAGCCGGAGCCAAGGGTTGGACATTGGGAAGGTAACACAAAGAAGGTGTTAGTTGACAGGTTTGGCAACCCCAACATAAGTCTTTATAAATCATGAAAAATACTATCTTATTCATCGCATTCTAATTTTGTCGGCACTGTTAGTTTGTCTTCCCTTTTTATTGATTTAAAATCTTAGGGGCACAAATATTATTGATAAGTAAAGAAGGTGTAAAAATACATTTTGTAACGTTGGAAAACCATTATCTCACCAAAGGATAAGGACACTGAAGCTGGATGGCGAAAGTTTATTGTCTTGCCCGGGAGATTGAAGGGCAACAATAGTCTAAAGCAGCTTTCACAAAGGGAACCATTGAAAATACAAACGGGTCCTCTTCATGGCACTACCTAAATGCGAATGAAACCAGTATCCTTCATGGAAAGTGACCCTATTTGTAGCTTGTAGGCCATTTTTTTTTTTTTTTTTTAAATCACCTTGTTGGCCACTTGGCTAAATATTAGGGTCTGTTTGGGATCTTATTTTGCTAAAATTGAAAACTTTTTTATGAAAGTAAAGGTAAAAGTTAGCTGAAATAGTACAATAAAGCTCATAAATAATACCAAAAAGTGCAGTAGAGCCCATAAATAATAGTAAAAATAAACTAAATAGTGAAATAATTTTAACTGCAATCCAAACTCACGCTAAATATAGTAGGCCTGTTGCTGTAGCTTCAAAGTTCAAACAATCGAATCTTTCTCTTCATGGGTCCCTACACAAACAACTTCACATGCCTTTAACATGTTTTAGGGAATAGCATTGACTGCCAATCAGCAGATAGAAGAGATGAAATTATTCAAAGAAAAGCAATTTAAACGCAGATGGGTCAGGAAGAAGAGAGGAAGGCCATTTGATACGCATGTTTAAACACATGTTTTTAGTTTTTTTTAAAAATATGTGTGTGAAAATACGTGTAATGTTGTTTAAAAACTGAAAATATGTGTTTAAAATTATGTACAAAACAGCCTCTTAGTGTGTGTTTGGCTCCAGCTTAAAAAGTTATCTTATTTTACTATTCAATTTATTTTTGCTACTATTTATGGGCCTCACTGCTTTTTGGTACTATTCATGAGTCTTACTGTACTATTTCAGCTAAATTTTACCTTTATCTACCGTACTTTTAGCAAAAAATTTTCAACTTCAGCAAAATAAGTGGATCCTAAACAGACCCTTAATTGAAACACAGTTGAGAAAAACTTTATTAAATTTTACTTTGCGCATGCTGCAGGAAGAGTGCAAAGGTGATGCAAGTCATCTAAACTTGCTAGTGTCATCCAAGTCCAAGTGCCTGGAAAATTATTTTATGGGGCGCCCTTATAAGACCTTTCTGTCCCAACATGTGTAGATTCCTCAGGTGTGAGTCCTACATTTTGTAGAATGGTGTGATATCATTAGACTGTCCCATGAGGTACAATGTGAAAGGCGAACTAAAATGATGATCTTCTTTTCACTTGAAGTCATGCCCAACATGGTTCATAAAGGAGAAATGACAAAACTTGGGTAAAATTCCTTAGGCATTATACCTCAAACTACTTAATTAAATTCAACAATGTGGTTATTTGTCGGTCAGTGGGTCACATATTTGAATTTAATTATCCTTCAAAAATAATACTATTATTTAGACTACAATGGCGAATGCAAATGTGTGGTTGAATTTAATTGAGAACTCTAAGATAGTTCATTAGATATTGTAGCTTAGTTTTGTCATACCTAAGTCGAATACTTTAATGTACTTAAGCTTTACTTTAGGAGGAGGGCAAAACTTATGAACAACTATTACAAAATAGGATAAAAATAAGAAGATGAATTAAACTAAATATTAGCTTTGAGGTGAATTGAATCAGTGTCTTTAAGACAATGTTTGTCCCCTTAATAAGATTTTGGTTACATGTTACTGGCAAATTGTCTTTAGGATACAACAAAGTTTATAGTTCCTCCATATAGTAATTCTAGAGAATTTCCGAAATTTACTATGTTTTTGTTATTATTTTAGTTGAAAATAAAACAAATATTTGTAGATGATTAAGAAACATAAATGAAAATTCATGATTCTACGTAATTTTGCATAAACTAAAATTTCGAAAAACATTGTTTGACACTTTGCTTTCCTTTAAAAAGGATCCGTGTAAAATATTGTTGTTTTTTTTTTAATGTTTGTGAATCAAAACAGTAAAATTGTGTTTGATTGTAGTTAGTGAAGAGAAAAGAAAGAAAAAAAGAGTCAGAGAAAGGAAATGATAAAGGAAGGGAAAGTAAAATGTTACTCTCCTATATCTTTGAAAATATGAAGGGAAAGGGAGAAAAAGCATATGTTTATGTTTCTTTTGTTTGGTTTGCAAAATGTGAGAAAAGGAAAGAAACATATGTTTTATTTTTATACCCTCTTGAACCTCTACAGGAGTAGCTTTGTTGAAAAAAAAAATTGTTGTTTTGTCTCTATTTAGTTGCTGCCCCGAAGGTTCCTCATAGGTTTTAAGTAAACCTTGAATAATGTAATGACACTCTTGGATAGAAGCTTTGCAAAACAATAGGCTATCATCTGCAAAAAAATAAATGGGTTAGTCTAGGGCCACTTCTACAAATGGAGATGCCTCTAATATGGCCTGAAGTAGAAGCTTGGTTGATCAAATCATGAAGTCCCTCGGTACAAATGAGGAAAAGTTATTGAGAAAAAGGGTCACCCTGTCTAATATCTCAGCTGGGATGAATAATATCAGAAGGTTCACCATTTATAAGAATAGAGCAAGAGATAGTAGTCATACACTCCATCATCAATGCAAACCATTTGTCATGAAACCCCATTTTTTTTCAACAAAATCTCCATAAAAGACCATTTTACTCTATCATATGCCTTACTCATATCAAGTTTAAGGGCCATAAAACCTGATTTCCCAAACTGTTGGTGTTTCATATAATGTAGAGTTTCGAAGGCCATCCAGATATTATCTGTGATAACCCTCCCTTCTTTTAGATAATCACAACTCAAGAACAAACTTTAATTGAAAAGGGTTTTGAAAACAATTTGGAGAATAAACTTTCTGCCTTAGAACTAACTAAAGAGAGGTTTTTAATTTGTAAAAAATATGCAAAGGTGCCGTGTCGGTGTTTTAGAAAAGAGAATTAGGGTTTTAGAGAAAATGGAGGCAAAAAAATAACTTTCTCTAGCTAGGGTTTTGATTGGAGACATAAGATGAGTATTCATAAATTAAAATTAGAGTTTTCGAGACTTTTTAATGGTCTTTGGACATCTCCAAGGGTCTAAGGGCTAGCCCACATCAAAGAGTGATGTTTTAAGCCCTTAAAAATGAAGTTCGAGAACCTAGAAAATCGACATGTGTACGTAGGTCTTGACCATGCATATGCATGCTCCCAAAAACCCTAATCTGCCAACTTTGATGGCCTAAATTCTAATGACCATAACTCACTCAATATAGATCCAAATTAGGCAAAATTGATGTTCAAATTAAAGCCCAAGATGTCTGCTTTCCAATGCAATAAACTTCACTCAAAAATTTTTTCTGGATAAAAAGTTATGGTCAAAATAGTGAGTAAAAGTCATTTTTCAGTATCGATTTCAAAGCGATTTGAGCACTTTTGAGTTGTGATTACTTCCAAACTATTGTGAACTCTTTAATTACCCTTGGTTGACATATGTAAAGCTCATCATTGGGGCCGGGCACCAAAATTTATTAACGGGTACAAAATGTGGTATCTACAATAATTGACTCCACTCAGACAATTTTTCTCCACATTGCCTAATTTTTTTAGAAACTAAAGGCATAGAAATCGCTTGCAAAGAACTTGCCCATGCTGCCATTACAGTTTCTCCACGACCTTGGTCTTTCATCCACATTTGTTCGAATTGGAAAGGTTTATTTCTACAAGCTATAATACCTTTGGGCTTGATGATGTTTGGATTGTGATTCGAGGAGTTCACACGAAGGTTCTGCACTTGAGTTGCTGGATTAAGAGAAATCCAAGAATTGGTTGCCAAGGCTCGGTCCAGCCTTTCCAATACCATTCCCCCACCTCGCTTTCCTCTTCAAGTAAATTTATGGTCTGCGTATCCCAAATCCACAAATCGACACTCATCCACAATGTCTCTAAAAGCTTTCATCTCCGGTTCACCCCTAGGCACGCCCCATGCTTCTCATGGTCCCGTAAGATTTCATTAAAATCCCTGGCATAAACCCATGGGATGTCAAACTTGCCATTCATTTGCCTTATCAATTCCCATGTCTCATGCTTCCTACTTGCCTCTGAGATACCATAAATACCTGTAAACCGCCATGAATCCTCCTTGCCCCTATTTATAATTGCATCAATATAATTAGGAGAAGAAGAGTCCACATCTATCTCCACATAATTTTTCCAAAGCAGAGCTAAACCCCTTACTTTAGTAATTCTATTTACTGCCCATTTCTCATCAAAACGTAAATCATCACACAGTTGCTTTAGCCTAACTTCGTCTGCCCATGTTTCGGCTAAGAACATGACAGAGAGATCTTGTGCCCGCACCAACTTTGCAAGCTCTTGAATTGTACTTTGGTTCTCAAGCCCACGCACATTCCAAAATAACCAACTCATGATTCTCAGCAGGGTTGGACACCAGCCAACATCGTTGGGTCATAATTCTCTGAGTTAGTCTGAGTCTCTGCATAACATCGTTTAAAAACAAGAGTCTCATCAATAGGGGGAGAGTTGTTACGTTTACCTAGTGCAGCACCAATTGGGTCTTTGCTCCTATGGTAAATGGGCGATCTATCCTAAGCCATTTAGCGGGCTTCTCCCTTTGTTGGCTCGGCTTTACATTTGTAACATCCTGAAATGGGCCTGTTTTTGAGGGCCTAGGATTGCCAGCAGTTGATTTACTAGGATTTACGTCACCTGTAGCAGTAGATGTAGTAGAATCCTGAGTAACGCTGACAGTTTTTGATGATATATCAAACTTCCTGATTTCTTGATCAATCTCATTAATTCTCTCCTAAAAATCCTCCAGATTGATTTTTTTTACCCCAAGATATAGTGTCAATATCAGCTGGCAACGCAGATTTAGTGGGATTTGAAGATAAATTAGCATTAATTGTTACCGGGATATACTCACCTTCCTTACCTTTAGGAAAACGTCTCGTCGAATGTCATGCTAGGGTATGGTCCTGAGGGAAAAATGCATGTGCGCAGTGGAAAAATAACGGATCTACTTCATTCGCAATTGATAACATGCACTATGTAAATTTCAGAATACAAGAATAAGAGAGTGTATCTTGGTGTGGTGAATTTCAAAACAAAGATTGTAAGCACTTGGGAATACTTCTAATCTTCACTCCAATTCCACTAACGCCCAAGATGTGTGGTCTCTCAATCAGTTATATGAAATGTTCAAGAGAGAATTCAAGAGTGTCCAACACTCACATACACCATTTCATGTAAAATGTTCTCTTTTTAAAATTCTGTATGTTTCTCTCCTTATAACTGATTATCTAATTGGGCTAGCATTTTGGGCCTTTCCAATTGGGCTCTAGAATGTGGCTTGGAGTGGGACCAAAAGGGACCAATAAGACACTAGCTCCAATGGGCATTGGGTTTTTCTGTCAACTCTTGACAAGTCCAAAGTTACTATTAACTATATTTAATACCACTATATAAATATAGTTGCACTCTAGGCCTTATCTATAAATTATATCCCAAGACTTTATTGTACATGCAACCCCTTCATAAAATATTCATAGTAATACAAAGTTATAAACGTAGATTGCCACTTTGTAAATTACTACATCTTAATCCTTGAGTACCCGGTTTAATCTTTTTAAGTTATTCACCATATATTTATGAAATTCAATTTCATAAATATATACTTTAGTCTTACTAAAGTGGTTTGGCCTAACTCTCTGAATAACAAACCCATTAAACTTATCTCAAGGGAATATTTTGTATCTCCGTTAAGAGACTATGAATTCCATCTTGAGAATATATGTTCCATCAACACTAAATGTGGCTGCCCAACATACTGAGATTTTGACCGTTACTTTAGATCTCACTCCTGATATATCAAAGCAACCTACACCTCATGATCAGGTCCATTATTCTCTCAGGATTAAGAGTTCATGCAAATATAAGTCATGAGATTTATTATTCAATTGATAGTCATTAGGAGAATAATAAATCTCATAGCGGTCCAGTTCAATATGTCTTAACTCTTAAAACATATCAACATATCAATTAGAAGTCTCCACTTCCATGATCAAGAAAAATCATCGTAATTGATATGTTATAGTCTTCGCAGATGAAATGCCCAATTTCATCACCGACTACGAATTATAATTCTGAGTTTACAAAGAACTTGTGATTTATATTTTCTGTGACTTTTCACATAAATCACATACTATGCATCTCATGGACTATATGATAATGTCCGAATATTCATGTTACCATTATTTCAGATAATAATAAAACAACTTTATTAAACACAATATTAAGTCATACATAATGTCATACTTAATATTATACATAGCATCATACAATAGGATTTAAGGGCACTTATCCTAACAGGTCCACCATGACCGGCTTAACCACCGTCGAGCCAATCATATCCGTAGCTTTCTTCCTAAAATCTTTGTAGAAACCCGAAACATGGATCGCATTCTTACTGGAGGAATAAATTGCTTGAGCTCAAATACTTGAATCATATTTTTTTCTTCTTTAAATCTAAAGTGCCATCACTATCAATCCAAACCTCATAATCTTTATCATCATGATCCAAGCAACCACACCAATAGCAAAGATTGGGTAGTTGCTCGTATTTAAAAGAAACCCAGGTTTTGGCTTCGCTTTCCAGGGTGACAACTCTACCCCGACAAAGAGGACATGCCACATCCACTGTCACTCTAACCCGAATGAAACCACCATCACCTAAATCCGTGTCACCCGAGGAACAGATAACTTTCCTTGCTACCATACAAATATCTTCAGTTGTCTCTCTGTTCATGTAACTCACTGGGATGTTATGGACCTGTATCCATAATGTTGTTTCATTGAGTGAAAAATCTTGCAGCATAATATCTATGCTGTATCTTTACAGTACAACCAAATGTTTATCAAAACTCCACGATTCATTGTTTAGAACCCTATTAGCATCAGGCTTATTATCGAAGATAAAGAGGAGTTTGTGATCTCCCAGGTTTCGGATCTTGAAACCATTCCTAGCCCTCCAAATAGGTTTAAAGGTTCTGGCCACTGCCTCCATATTCAAAGTGCGCTTTGTCAAAAACTTCGCCACAAGGGAGAACTCTTGGACTTGATTTTTTTTTTTTCCAGCAATTTCATATCATCACTCTCTCTGTCCAGTAGAGGAAGATCATTCCAAGCCTCTGTAATATCTTTCATGACCTGTAATAGAAGAAGAAAAAATAACAAATAAAAAAAAGAAACTAAGTGGAAAAAGGTTAGAGAATCACTCGCTGTTTCCCTAAAACCCTGAAAAAGAAATCCACAAGCCCTCGTAATACATTAGGTACCACAGGGAACACAACAACCTCCTAAAGAGGGACTACAATTCTATTGCCAAAGAAAGATGAAGGGAGAAGAAAACCCTAGGTCTTTTCTTACGGTCAGAGAAAACCTACAGAGAAGGGCTAATAGGTCATAATTTGAATTCATAATTTAAATTACTTTTTTGTTCTTCCATAGAAACCAATAACAACCCACCCTGTTTGTTGTGAAGATATTGTGTAATTGCATTTTTACGTTTTATATATTGCATAATTCAGGGTAATCATGTCCCCATCATGGACAGACACCCAAATCGACATGCAACCAATAATCATCCTCCATGCATTAGAGACGAGCTGACCAGGTGCAACATTCAAAGCAGAAAGGAGCTGCATAATAAAAGGATGAACTGGAAAATGAAGACCACATGAAAAAGTAGCTTCGTAAAAACTCACCTCGCCATGGGCAAAGGTGCATGCTTTCTCATTAGGATGAGGTAATCTTATAGATTCCCCCTTAGGGAGTTGAAACCTCTTGCGGATAGATTTCAAATGCCTCATCTCTAAAAGGCAAGACTTAGAGAGAGCATGAAAGGGGATTGAAGATGAAGGAATTTTTGAAGAAGAGGATGGTTTTGAAGACGATGAAGGTTTTGACATTACAATTTCAAAATCTTTGTCAGAGGACTCACCACTTGACGACAAACTAGTTTCTAACTCACTGGACCTAATGTCGCCATCCCTGTACTCTATGGCAGTCATCTCTAGATGATGGGCGATTAGAGAACGACGAAGCAAAGGGTAAAGGTCAATCAAAAAGGGCCTAAAAGCCCCACAGTTTCAAGGAACAAATAAACCTACTTGGGGATGGCGTCCACCAGAAGACTCAAGAAACACTCTTAACCTAGCAAAGAAGAACGAAACAGAGGGAGTCTCCTTCCTAATAAAATCAAAATCAACCATTAAGAGAGAAACAAGAGTCTTACCGTGCAGAAAGTGCAGGAATTCTCTTTTAGTTTCGGACTCCAAGCTTAGTGTATAACGAAGAAGAAGAAGAGGAATATGAGAAGACTTTTTTGATAAAAAAGGAAATGAATTCAATGCGCGGGAAACTCAAGGAAAACCTACATTTGAGGCCAACACAAACACGGAACGTGGCGATCAGCTAACAAAAATATCGCCCCACAATAAATATGATGGGACGAGGATCTCGGGGCACGTACAAAGTGATTTGCCCAAAACAGACTTTCCATATTCCTTAGCTCGTCTACATGATAGAAGACAAAGGAATAAAGGGGGCAACTAACAAGTAGCATACAAATGATCGTCCATCATTTACAAATCGTCACGAACAGTGACGAGTAAGGGTATGGACGAACATGCGCGCATTAAATCCAGGCAGTCATCAATAAGTGAGCAATGAATAGCACAAAACCGTTACCTCATCCAATAATGCAGAATTAAGGATTGGTTATGAGCAGAAAACGTTAGAGTTAAATTGCCATCATTAATCATTGATTACCCAGCTGCAACATAACGGTCTGCTGAGTATTAACTCAGCACAAGGCTATATAAAGCTAGGAAAAACAGGTAAAAGGACACGAACACACACAACTATAAAAATTATAGTTTTTCCAGAAAGAGAATAAGTTAACTTAAGCATCGGAGGGTCTTTGGCAAGCCCCACACTGGTGCCCTTATCCACTGAGTGCTTTTTTTGACACAGGTTTTATAGGTCATCCATCAACCAATGAGGAACATACTGACGAGACAAATTATTGCTTCATTAGATACTATTTTCTTAAATTTCAAGTGATGTTGGTATAATTAAGAGTTTTGTAATTCAACTAGATCTCATAATATTTTCAATAGAGACGGATACCAAAGTTCAAATTCCTTATTCTTTGTAACTATCAAATTATCAAATATCAAAATATTAAAAAAAATGATATTTATGTAATTTATTGAATATTGTATGGGCTTTAAAATATTTTAGGTTCAAAATTGGGTTTGTAGTTGTTGCTGGCCCATATATTCGTAAACAAGTGAAGATGGCTTTCAACATGGCCTCGGCTCAAAGTCTCTCACAGAGGACTAACCAGAGCTGAAGTTAGGGGCGTTTATGATATTTAACCACACTCTTGTACCTATAAATAACTCTCTCTTTAGTTTAGGGTTTCACTCTCACAGTCACAGGCAATCGTTCGCTGCCTATCAAGTACGCCGTTGTTCTGTTACCCAGTTACACACATACCCTTTTCTCTTAACACTTGGAATTCCCATTGGGATTTCACTTTGCTTCTTTGTGCTTATCAAAATCCATATCTATTTTACGAGCTGGGTTTTTGTTTATGAATTTTCATGTTAGAAATATGAGGTGGTGAATGGAGAACGAGATGATGAGGAATATGTTTCCCTATTGGTTTGATTGCCGATATGATGGCATCAATCATGTATTAGCTCTAGCTGATCGTTCTCCATCTCCACACAAAATCAAATATATACAATTTAATTTTGGTTTCTTTCTGTATTTTTATTAAAAAATAAAATGTGGGTTTGGTTGGTTTTCATGATTTTAGGAGTTGGGAGAATGAAATGATGACTGAGACATATTTGTTTCCCTATTGGTTTGATTGCCGTCATGATGGCGTCTTTATGTATTAGCTCTATCTGATCATTCTCTTCCTTTATACACAGTTTTGGATTTTGAAAATGCTCTTTTAAACTCCCATGTGTATGTGTTGGCAAATATTTCATGTTAGAGTGTAATTTGTCATTTTATTTCATGTGTATTACTATTATTACATTTTGGTATTTTCCGAATCATGAATAAAAATAATGTAGTATTTTTGTGGCAGTTCTAAGAATATGAGTTACAGAAAATACTCTTTAAGTGTAGTCCTGTTTGAAACAGAGGAGGTTAAACTACTGGCAAGTAGCAATGGGAACTTAATTCTTTAAAATGCATAGGGCAGGAAGAAGAATGTGCCTAGAGAATGCAGGCGACATGCAATGTGTTGTTCTTGTCATTTTGTTTTGTAATGCATTGAAATCCATTTGTGAAAGAACAGTGATTGTTTTCTCCAATATATAATTTATGGCTATAATGGTTGTCATTAATTTTTCTGAAAACAATTGATACATAAATTATCAATATCATATGAAAATTCTGCATATGAATATATGGTTGATGAAAGATGCATTCTTCATTTACCCACCGATAACAGGGGAAGCGGCTTTTATTATATTTAGACTATTCTCCTATCGCACACTGCCTAAACAAGGTCTTTGACTCCATGTTTTAACTCCACTGAAGCTGGCTCTAGAAAATTTTAGGTAGGGATTGTACCAGTCTACCGGAGAACCAGAATTGGACTGAATGGAGATGGGAACAGCTTGGAGGGTGTGCTCAATGCTAAGATTGTAATTGTAAAAACTTGTATTGATTTTTCATTTGTTGGCAAGTGTCCCAGTTTTTCAGTTGTGGATTGGTGGCTGTTTGGAATAATATACTCTTATGCTCAGTTGTGAATATTTTGATTGAAATATTATCTTGAAAAAAACAACCTTGCTTCGTTTTATTGATTGGAATTGGAATATGTTATTAAAGGGAATTGCCTTATATTTGAATTCAATAAGCACCACTTTTACCCTAGAACCTCTCAAATAATAATTCTTAAATTCATTTGGTGCAGCCGTGTGCATGAACTCCCCAATCTATTGCATGAATATGGTTTGTCAACCTCCAGATTTTGCTGTAGGGAGCAACTATTCTTACTAGAGGCGACTAATTAGTAATGACAACAATGTTTGTTCTATTAGGTTCACCAACAGAAACATAAGGATATGTCCTCGGCCTCATCTGAGGAATTTTGTCTAACTGGTACTAAACAACCTAAATTCATATTTATTATGAATGAATTAGGTTCACGGTGAGAAGAGATGACATCCTGATATGGACTATTCTGTCTATAAATTAAGATGAGGGGAAATAGCCTTTCTGTGATGAGATAATATCGGTAAAGACAAAGTTTAGCTACAATATTAGTTTTGGTCTAAGGCTACAACTTTATTTAATATCTTTTTATTGAAAGTGAATTTTGACAAATTCACCTTTGAATTTTACATCTTTTTCTTATATCCTCCATGCTTACAAATTTTTTAGAAAATTAAAAATCAATAATTATATCATCATTAAATTGTTTAAATTGTAATTTTTTATAGTTTAAAATGATGTAAATAAAATATAAGATTATAAATTATATAGTAAATAATATCCGATTAATACAAAACTTGACATGTGTATTAAGACTTAAGAGCGTAAAAAACATGCAATTCATCGATTAGATTTTCAAAATATGTAGTAATGTTTATTTTATTGAGTAAGATTGTAACTTTACGCTGCAACTAATTCCGTAGTTAAACTTTATCCTATCGGTAATATGTTGTAGACCCACTTCCAGATTTACTGCACAAACAGACATTGACCTTGATGTGAAGTTCGATTTGAATTAATACACAAAAAGATGTTGATCTTGATGTGAAGTTTGATTTGAATTAATAACAAGTACATGTTTATCTATAACAAAACAGTGCTGCTTCGTTCAAAACCTGCAAGATCAGTTGTCCCTTTTAAAAGCTCTGGTATGATTTTAGTCTAGAAGAGTCCATATAATTGAGCAAATGATGCAGGTGCCTGGAGTTCAATTGTCAATGGGTGTCCTGCATGTCAAACCCCAAAAACCATACGTTGACTTGATCATATATTCATATCTGTTCATATCAGATTAGCGTTAGATTGTATCAATTGAGAATGTTTTTGGAGAAAATTTCCTGGTTGGTAATTTAATCTTTTTCTCTTCGCTTTTATTTATATGTTGGCAAAGAAACCATTCAGCTTCTTTTTATATTTTCCAATGATTATGGTCAATTCTTACCAACAAATTGAGCGGGGATGACTATGTAAAGAACCCCAAAGAATAATATGTTACATATGCCCCAAAAGGTGTAGGCAGCTCACGCTAAATCCCTCCAAATTAGTTCAGGTACATAGCCAGCTAGCTTCAGTTGCCCACCTAATTCAGCCAGCAATAGGTAAATTTCACTAGAAGCTGGGTGAGATTTATCAGATGCTGCAAACTGATGAATCTTCCTTTCCATTTCAATCCAACTGGATCCAGGACATTTCTTTTCCACTCCAATATTCTTCATGGCTGCCCGGATTTTTCCAACCTCACTCCATCTATTCACTTCAGCATACATGTTAACCAGAAGATTGTAATGGCCACTGTTGTTTGGCTCCAAAGCCATCAGTTCCTTAACAGCAACTTGAGCAATCTCCAAGTTTCTGTGGAGCTTGCACCCACCTAACAAGGCCCCCCATATAATGTTGTTTGGTTCAACTTTCATGCTTCTTATCAACTCTAGTGCATCTTTAAGCAAGCCTGCTTTGCTCAATAGATCAACCATACATCCATAGTGTCCAACTTCAGGAAGGATTGAGTAATCATCTGTCATGCTCAAAAACATCCTTCGGCCTTCTTCAACAAGTCCTGCATGAGTGCAGGCACTTATAACACTAATAAAAGTAATTCCATTAGGTTTGATCTTCTCCCTCTCCATTCCCCTAAACATCTTTAGCGCTTCATCTGCATACCCATGAACTGCAAGCCCGTCTATAACTGAATTCCAACAAAACAAGTTTTTCTCCCGCAACTTGAAGAACACTGAAAGTGACCTATCTAAGCTCCCACACTTGGCATACATATCAATAAGCGCAGACCCAATATAAACATCAACATCAAATCCATTCTGCAATATATAAAGATGAATTTCCTTTCCTAAATCAAGAGCTCCAAGATGGGCACAAGCTGATATAACAGTTGCCATGGTCACTTCATCAGGATGGATCCCATTACTCGTCATTTCGTTAAATATTGCTAATGCTTCTCTAAATTTCTGGTGCTGAGAATAGCAAGCGATCATGGTTGTCCATGAGATTATATCCCTTACAGACATCTGATTGAACAACAACTCTGCAGAATCGAAATTCCCCATTCTTGCATATCCATCAATCATAGTGTTCCATGTAGCAGTATTCCTCTCAGGCATCTCCTCAAACAATCCCCTTGCAGAACTCAAATCCCCAGTACGAACATAAGCAGAAACTATCGTAGTCCATGCATAAACATCTCTGTCAGGCATTTCATCAAACACCCTTCTTGATCTATCAATTTTGCCAAAATTCGAATAGAAATCAATCAAAGCAGTCTGAACAAACACATGTGAATGAAACCCATTTCTCCAAATGTGACAATGTACAGCTTCACCAAAACCCAAAGCTGAAAGCGAAGCACAGGCCTTAATCAACGATGAAAACGTATAACTTGTTGGCATAACTTCAGCTTTCAACATATGTATGTAACATTCCAAAGCTTGAGTTGGGTGAAAATGAACAAAGCCCCTTATCATTGCATTGTAGACAAAAACATTGGGATTTTCCATGTAGGTAAATGCTAAAATTGCGTAATCTAATCGCAAAAAGTTGGAGCAGGCGCTAATAAATTGGTTCACTAAAAAACAATCTTGGTTTGCGTTGGTTTTGATCATAGAGGCAAACACAGATCCCAGGTTCTTTAGGTTGGAACATGTCTTTAACTGATCAAGTATAGATTGTTTCCGAGTGAGTATGTGTTGGAGTGGTTTTGGAACTGAAAAGTGGTTAAAGTTAGTTATGGATTTCATGTACTTCACAGACACTGCTCAAGTTGATTTTTTTTTGGTTGAAAAGTAATACTATTCAGATTCCGCATACATAACCTGATCTTTTTGTTTAAAATAAGATCTCTACAGGAAACTCTAAGGAAGAATGCAGAAAATCACAACCCAAATCAGACCACCAAAATCACAAATTTCAATGGAGCTCCAAAATCTGATCCAATCCCATTCAAACCCAAATTTCAGAATCACAGCCCTAAATTTTAGATCGAATCAATGCCTCTAATCAACTCAACACGCCAACCTCAACACGCAAAGCTTCATCGATCCACCAAAATCGCTGCCTTCCTTGGCCACACCACAGCTGTCGAACTCCTCCTCACGCTCAGCCTTCCTCATGAGGCAAGATTATTTCACGAGGCCAGATGGAGAGGTCGGTGAGAGACAGATCAGAAGCCACACAGAGAGACAGAGACCGGCGAAAGAAAGAATAAAAGAGAGAAGGAAAGAGAAAGAGAGACGGTAAAGAAAAGAGAGAAGGAAGGATAAAAGAGTATGAGAGAGAAATTCTTATTTTAATTGAAGTGGGTAATAATATATATATTTATTTATAGATGAGTTCAAGTTACATCTAGTGTAATTTCACATGAGTTACACATTTTTTAAGCCGTAGATTTATGAGAGATCCAAAAGATAAAAACAAAATACCATTATCCATTACAACGTTAAATACTTACTTAATTAATAGTCTCCTCATTAAATATTTCTTAAGTCTCTTTTTCTCTCTCCTTATTAAGTCTTTCTTTTCATTTTCATTGCAATTTCTCCTACGTTTCTATTTTCATAGTTTTTTTCTCCTTGAATATCACTTTCCTTATACCTATTTTACAAAATGTTCAAGCAAAGATATTCATGGTAGGAGCTGCAAATGGCATCAGACAACTAAACGAGGAGAGAGAATGGTATTATAAGCACTCCAACAAATCATCCCTGAAAGATGGATTAGGTATAAGAGTTTTTGTCCTTCTAGGAATTTGAATGAATCATTTTAAAGAGATACAATAATTCTATGAGGAAAGTGATATTTACAATAAGTCTGATTTGATTTTTGTTTATTCATAGTATGTTTATTTTGTTGAAACTTTTTTGTGAGAATATATGAAGGCTTCCTAGATGATAGATGGTTATATGAGGTATTGTTTTTTTATATTCAGGTAACATATATGATATTGTAGTTGTTGTTCAGCTTCATCCTTCAGGTATATTGAACTTATCGTGCAAATTTGTTCACAGAGTTGCTGTTGCTACTCGTTTCCAGCGTGCTTTTATGTAACTTCTTTATGACGCTCAGTTTGAAGAATTATCAGCTAGGGATATGATGTTGACATCTGCACTTAACACAGATTATCTCCTTACTTTGTAAAACAGGTATAAGGAAAGTGATATTCAGGGAGAAAAAAAACTAAGAAAGTACAAATGTAGGAGAAATTGCAAAGAAAATGGAAATAAAGACTTAATAAGGAGAGAGAAAAAGAGACATAAGAAATATTTAATGAGGAGAAAGATAATGAGTAGACTATTAATTAGGTAAGTATTTAATGTTGTAATGGATAATGGTGTTTTGTTTTTATCCGTTAGATCTCTCATAAATCTACGGCTTAAAAAAGATGTAATTCTTGTGGAGTTACACCAGGTGTAACTTGAACCCATCTCATATATATATTAAGATTTAAGTTACAGTAAAATGTCAAAGATGACATTCTATTGTAGCTAAGATGTTAAAATTTTCAAGTATAGCACCTTTGATGTGTGTGACTTTTTGATAGGATGAGAGCTAAAAATGAGATGTTAGCATTTTCACATCTTTGATTTGAATGCTCTAATTGGATAGCTCTTAATTATAATTGAAAATATATGTCCATTGTGTTGGATTGTGTGGCCAAATAGCCCACAATATGGATGTTGAACTGTGTGGTTAAATAACCCACAATGTATATGTGTGTAATTCTCAAAAGAAATTATCTTACACAATATTATATATGAGATGATTATTATTAATAAAATTGTTTGAATAATGGAATTGCATGTTTTGGCTATGATTGGTTGTGTGGGGTTTAACATAGTCAAATATGCAGTTGAGATTTCTCAGGGATAATGAGTTGTAAATGGGGGCAATGAGGTAGATAAGAGATCTGATTTTAACGTTTAAATAAACTTGACTTTAACGTTCATGTCCTAATTTGTAGGAACTGAAATGAACGTTGACAACTTTTGTGGGTCTTTAAATATCCCACTTGAGATCTCTAGATAAGAGAACCACACAAAAATCCTGCAGAGTGAAAAAACTCACTGCAATTCAAATACTATTTCACTCTTATCTCTCCGTTTAAATACAAATTTCAGATATTTACTCTCTTAGTGTTTTAGTTGAATAATAGTTCTATTTCAATTTGAGTTCTATTACAATTTTGCTTTATTGGTATCAGAGCTTTGAAGCAAGTCCATTTTCCCAGTGAAGCCGTGCAAGTATTTTTATTTTTTGAATCCAACTTCTTTTCATTTGGACATTTGCTTCACTCCACCCCACGGGCCTACGAAGGAAGAAAATCTCATCAACGATTTTTGTTGGAGTATTGCTACTATTGTGAAGAAGAAGTTTGTTAGAGAAAAGGTTGCATTGCCGTGGACAAGTAGATTTTGTGATTGGGTGGGACTCTTGCTACGTGGTGGAATGCCATTGAAATTACTCAAGTTTTTTATTTATTTATTTATTTTTATTTAACGTGAAAGCTTGGTTGGGCTAAAAAAAGGGAGTGTTGGAGCAGTCATCAATACAGATTTAGTACACACCAATTTATTTTTTGGGTTTCTCCATCACGGTCAGCTTTCTAAACTAAAATTCTTTTAATTCTTATTGATTGATCATGACTAGTAAAGCTGTAAGTCAAGAATTAAGCAAAACTGAAAAATTAAATGGGGCTAATCATTCTGTTTGGAAACGTCATATCTTTCACATACTCTTTCAAGACAAGGTTGAGTATGTTATTGATATCGGCATTCCAACTCCACCATCTGAAAATTCTAATGCTGCTGCAAAAAGAATGTATGAAAAACATTTAGAAGATGATAAAATTGCTAGAAATATTTTGCTTACATTCATGGAACCCGACATTGAAATTCTTTTTGAAGAATATACACATGCTAAAACCATGTTTGATGCTATTACTGAAGCATATCGTGCATCTTCTGAAACATACATTCAACTCTTAATTAAGAGATTTAATGGAACCATGATGAATGAAAGTGATAATGTCATTGAACATGTCAATAAAATGTCAGTAATTGCAAAAGAGTTAGCTGTCTTAGGAAATCCAATTCTTGATAAGATGCAAGTGTCTACTATTTTGCATATTTTGCCTGTCTCATGGGATTCTGTAGTGGTAGCTCTAAACTATTCTGCAACCCCTGTAAACATGAAAAACTTACTAACTCTTTTGGGGATATAAGCGGAAAGAAGAAATAAAAAGAATACATCTAAATCTCTCTTAACAATTGCTTCCACTAGTCAACCCCCAAAGAATGAAACTCCTAAAAATGACAAGAAAAACTTTTCTAAAAATTTCAAAGGCAAATGAAAGAATTTCAAGAACAATGATAAGAATAAAAGGGGTAAGGGAAAGTGTTTTAGGTGTGGAAAAATTGGTCATTATCAAGCTAATTGTCATGAAAATAAAAATAATAACAAACCAAATTATGGAGGTTCCAAGGATATAATTTGTGTGCTATCTAAATCTCTGTTAACTGATGTTGACTCCAGAGCATGGTGGGTAGACTCTGCATCGTCACGCCATGTGGCAAAGACGATAGATTTCTTTGTTGACATGAAAGAGATTAAAGCCGGTGATCATCGTGTATACATGGGCAATAACACATATTGTGATGTGTTAGGCATTGGAACTATGAAGATCATGATACCTGGAGAAAGAAACCTCTATCTGTCAGATGTACTTTTTGCACCCACCATGAGACGTAATCTCATTTCTATCCCTTGCTTGGATGAAAAAGGTTTTGAGATTCGCTTTTGTTCCAGAAAAGTGTCAATTGGAAAACATGGTAGAATCTTAATGTGGGGTATTAAGATGGATGGTTTGTACCATCTTAATGACATTTCTTTTGCTAATAATAATGCAATAGTTGGTTCTTTTGCTTACTTTGATATGTCTATTAATCATTCTTATGCTTATGATGATGCTTGTTTATGTATGGATGATCCTTAAATATGGCATATGAGATTAGGACACATTAATAAAAATAAAATGAAAAAGATGATTAATATGGGATTAATTCCAAACATGAACATTGTTTTTCCTACTTGTGAACTTTGCATATCTAGTAAAATGACTAGACTTCCTTTTCCTAAGGGACAAAGATCCAATGAATTATTAGCTATTGTACATTCTGATGTATGTGGTCCATTAAATATTAAAACTCATAGGAGTATGTTATATTTTGTCACATTCATTGATGATTTTTCTCGATATGGACACATATACTTGATGCATAAAAAATATGAAGTTTTTGAAAAATTTCAAGAGTACAAAAAGGAAGTTGAAAATCAATTAGGAAGAAATATTAAGATACTAAGATCAGATCGTGGGGGAGAGTATATGTTAGATCCATTTAGTGATTTTTTTGAAAGAAAATGGAATAATATTTCAACTTACTATGAGCTATACAGCACAACAAAATGGTGTTGCTGAAAGACGTAATAGAACTTTGTTGGACATGGTAAGGTCTATGTTAAGCCATTCTTCATTAGGTTCTATTTTTTGGGGAGAAGCTATTGTAACTGCTATGTTCTTGCTTAATCTAGTTCCTACAAAAATTCATAATAGAACACCACATGAATTATGGACTGGAAGAAAACCCAATCTACAAAATTAAAAGGTTTGCTGTTCTTCAACTCATATATTAATCCCATCACATTTAAGAAGTAAGTTAGATAGTAAAACTATCAATGGTACATTTTTTGGATATCCTGAAAATTCTAAGGGGTATAGATTTATTATTCACCATAGTGATGGAACTATTAGTGTAACTAAAAGTAGAGATGCAAGATTCTTAGAAGAAGAAATTGATACAAGAGATCCCAATAAATTAGTAGAATTATTTGAAATTTCTAAGGAGAAGGAAGTGGTTAATAATGAATATGTTATTGTTCCTAATAGTGAAAACCCTCATGATACACTTAGTAGGATTCAAAGAGAAAGAAATCCCCCTACTAAATTAAAAGATTATTTCACTTTTATAAGTGAAGGGGATGTTGAAGAACCTTTAACAATGGAAGAAGCTTTGTCTGCCCTAGATTCATTGAAATGGAAAGAAGCTATTAAGGAAGAATTAGATTCAATAATTAAAAATGATGTGTGGGAATTAGTGGAATTGCCTAAAAATAGGAAAGCAATTGGTAGTAAATGGATATTAAAGAGAAAGTTTAAGTGTGATGGTAGTATTGAAAAATATAAAGCTAGATTAGTGGCAAAATGATTCACACAAAAACCTGGTATAGACTATGAGGAAACATATTCTCTTGTTGCTAAATTCACTTCCATTAGAATTTTAATGTCCATTGTTGCTGCCTTAGATTTAGAATTATATCAAATGGATGTTAAAACTGTATTTCTAAATGGAGACCTAAAGGAAGAAATTTTTATGCAATAACTTGATGGTTATAAAGTTAAGGGTCAAGAAAATAAAGTGTATAAGCTTAAGAAATCATTGTATGGTTTGAAACAAGCATCAAGACAATGGTATTATACTTTTCATAATGCAATTGTTAAATTTGGTTTTAGAGCTAATGATTATGATCATTGTGTATATCATTGGAATAGTGGGAGTGATTTTATAATTTTATCTTTGTACGTTGATGATATTTTGATTGCTGGTAATCATGTTGAATCTATATGTGAAGTTAAAGATTTTCTAAAATCCCAATTTGAAATGAAAGATTTGGGTGAAGCTTCCTATGTGTTAGGTATTCAAATTATTAGAGATAGAAAATCAAGAATACTTCAATTATCTCAAGAACAATATATTGATAAAATTTTAAAAAGATTTTATATGGATAGTTCAAATCCAGTTGATACTCCTATCCATAAACAAACCAAATTGTCTAAGAAAATGTGTCTTGTAAATGATGAAGAGAAAAGAAAAATGGAGCATAGACCTTATGCTCAAGTTGTTGGTAGTATAATGTATGCTACGCTATGTACTAGACCTGACCTAAGCTTTGCTGTAAGCCTTGTAAGTAGATTTCAAAGTAATCCAGGTGAGGCCCATTAGGTGGCTGTTAAAAGAATTTTAAGATATATTAAAGGTACAAAAAGTCATAAAATGACTTATAGTGGGAAACATTTGAAAGTTATTGGATATTCAGATTCTGATTTTTCTGGTGACACAGATGATGGGAAATACACATTGGGTTATGTATTCCTTCTTGGAGGAGGAGCTATTTCTTGGTGTAGTAAAAAACAAAGTTGTGTAGCTAAAAGCACTATGGAAGCAGAATATATAGCATGTAGTAGTGCCATATCAAAAGTTGTTTGGATAAAAGGCTTTCTTAAAAGTTTAAATATAAAAGAAAAACCAGATGAGCCTATAAAAGTTATGTGTGATAACCAAGCTGCAATATGCACCATAAAAAGTGGTGAGCTTGGTACAAGAGGTAAACATATTGAACGTTGTTATTCTTATATTTTTGATGTGGTACTAAAAAATGAAATTCTTGTAGAATATGCATCATCAAAGGAGATGGTGGCGGATCCATTGATGAAGGCAGCTGCTGCAGAGAGTTTCAAGGGACATGTCCGTACTATGGGAGTTATTGAATAATTATTGTACATCTCAAATTATTTGGCCAAGTGGGAGATGTTGGATTGTGTGGCCAAATAGCCCACAATATGGATGTTGAACTGTGTGGTTAAATAACCCACAATGTGTATGTGTGTAATTCTCAAAAGAAATTACCTTACTCAATATTGTATATGAGATGATTATTATTAATAAAATTGTTTGAATAATGGAATTGCATGTTTGGCTATGATTGGCTGTGTGGGGTTTGACATAGTCAAATATGCAGTTGAGATTTCTCAGGAATAATGAGTTGTGAATGGGGGTAGTGAGGTGGATAAGAGATATGATTTTAACGTTTAAATAAACGTTAGAGACTTTAATGTTCATGTCCTAATTTGTAGGAACTGAAATGAACGTTGACAACTTTTGTGGGTCTTTAAATATCCCACTTTGAGATTTCCAGATATGAGAACCACACAAAAATCCTGCAGAGTGAAAAAACCCACTGCAACCCAAACACTATTTCACTCTTATACATATTATTATATTTTTTAAATATAACAATTAGGTTTTTTCTTTAAAAAAAATGGAAACATCATAATGAAAATGTTTCCAGTGTTGAAAAAAAAAAAAAAGAACTAGACAAAGACTTCTTTTTTTTTTTTTTTTTTTTTTTAATTACAAAGAGACAGACCATGTGGTTCAAAAAAGAAAGAAAAAGATTACATTTTGGTGTTTGAAAAAAGAGAGGACGTAGATGTTGCAATAAGTAGTTATAATAATGGATAGAAAAGTAATTATCATTGGCCGAAGTAAAAGTCACAATTTCTCTCATGTTTTCTCTATAATTTGGAGAGATTACATTTTGGTGGGCCCATGTGGATAATTCCTAGGCCCTACCAATTCCCCCCCCCCCCCCTTCCCCTCCCCCCCCAACACAACTCCCCCACATGTTTCCTCTCCCACTTTCTATCCTCTTAGTTTTCACCCTAACCAAGCAGGCTTTTAATGCATTGATTCACCAATGTGAATGCCTTACCCACATCAATTACTGATGTGTAGTCTTATTACGCATATGACATGCACCATATAGAAATCTACTAGTGCACATTAGTGCACCCAGAGCAGAATGCTGCTAGTGCCTGTCATACACACAAATGTGAGACCCTATTAGTGTACTATGTTGGATTTTTGTCATGGAAGTACAATAACATATCCCATATGTTAACAAAGATAGTGTAGAAGCCACACAATATTTTCAAAACTCAAAAAGGATTTTCCCTGAAAATTATTGGCAATAGCCCAAATTATATGTTAATGAGTAAAAAATTGAAATAAGTCAAAATGGAGTAGAATCACAAGATGGGCATCATGGGGTGCATAACACCTTTTCCATGTGTAATTGAACTAATGATTTTGATTCAAGACATAATTTCTAATCTTTTCAATTCTCTGCTGATTTGATATTGATAGAATAACACATAAAAGAGGAGATTATTTTATTTTTAATGATGAATTCAATTTATGTTCAGTATATGTTAGAGAATTTTTCCCAGATTACAATATGCTAATCAACAATATTTTACACATTTTTTTATGTTAATGATCTTGTAAAGCTACTAGAATATCTTTATGGAAACGCCTAGTATATTTGCCTAGTACTGGATGTTTAGTTCAATTCTTACTATTTTAGGGTTGATAGGTTGGTCTTAATGATAGGTCACTACAATATATGTGAAAAATGGAGTAATTATATAATAATCCGAGAGTACAATAATGTCGTATTTAGAAAATTATAGAATACTATGAGGGTATAATAAATGCATATTCCTTCATCTCACAGGAATAATTTGTCTCACCATGAATTCAATTAATAAAATTAACCCACGATTATGTGAAAGGTGTTGGAAAATCATTTGCATCTCATACAAATCATGTGCAACAAAAAACAAAACCAAGATATACTTTTATGATGCTAGAACACACTTTTACTTTTGAATTTTTAGAGATTCATTCCTTAGGTGAATCTACTTTGAAATACTCACCAAGAAATCTTGAATCAATGAAGCATATTTGAAATCCCTACAACTTGATCTTGGAATCTCCTTGATCTTCACTTCAATGACCACACAATTTTCCAAGAACTTGGGCTATCTTGCTTAAGATCAAAATCTTAGGTGTTTTCTCCTAAAAGGACTTGGAAAAATATGATTTTTCCTCCTCTAGCAATCCTATATATTAAAGAAAAAAGAGAAAACATCTCTCTTTTTACTTAATTAAATGTGTAGTGCATTATGTCTAGGGTTTTCTCAACTAAACAAATCCCTTCTATATGTCTAACATATAATGGATCAACTATTCAGCTTACTTGGGTTTTTAGAATTTGGTTTGAAATGGTACCAAAGGGAAATAAAAACACTAGCTCTAATAGGCCTTGGGCCTCTTGCCAACTCACGACAGACCCAAAATTGTCGTTAACCATAATTTATTTTACTATAAAATTATAGTTGCACTCTAGATTTCTATATGATTATTAAATCATCTCAAAACTCTAATAAATGACATTTAACTCCTTCATTAAATCACCCATAGTGAAACAAAGTCAATGGTTATTGTTACTTTGTAAATCATTGCGTTTTAAGTCGTTGAGCCTCCAATTAAATCTTTTAATTATTCTTATGGAATCTAACTTAAATCACTGCATCTTATAGGTGGGATTGGAACCTTTTTTCCCCCAAGAGAAGTTGAGGATGATAGTGGATAATGTCAAATTATCCATGCCATCATCAGATCAACAGGAGGGCTATAAGCATAAATCTTGCCACCCTTACTGTTCATATGGGCCATTCAGCAATTAATGCTGGGTGGCTTTAGTTGTTGACAATGATAAACGTGGAGGCAAAAATTTTCTTCCATCACAAGCTACCTACACTATGAGACCAAGGGATCTACTCTCGACCAAGGGACATCCTTTATCAAGAGATATCAAGAACTTCAACTAGGGAGCCTCTGTTCGGAGTTTAGTCATTCTCCATGGTCCTTGATTTCAATCCTCTCAAGATGTGCTACTAGGAGCTCAGGTTGGTTGTGATTCAAGACCTTGAGGAATTTGTGGGTTCAAAATGGTCGAATATCGTCTCCACAGGCCTTATCCTTGGGTGAGGCTTTCATAGGCCTAAGAGCAATCACACTAGTGTGTGTATAATACAAAAGTGGTCAAATTTATACATTTTCTCCTAAAACTACCCACATCAGTACGTGTATAAATTTGTAAATATACACATCTGCTACAGTAACCGTGTAAATATACACAGTTACTGTAACTTTGTAAATAATATTTTATTCATTTTTTCTCTCTCCCTATGTTGAAATCTTCACAACCTCACTATTGTCTCTTTCTCTCTCTTTCTATCTTAGAAACTCACTCTCTCTTTTCTCTCAATTTCCCTCTCTCAAACCTTCCATAGCTGGTCCTCTCTCACCGCCACACACCGCTTGCCGCTGCCACCGTGGCTTCATTCCTCACCGCAAAGCCTCTCCGATCTCACCCACTTTCGTTCAATCTTGCTCCCTTTATTTGCTTTGCATCGAGTTTAGTGACAGCTGAACCCAACGACCACAACCACGGTGATTTACAGCAATGGTTATTGACGTTCTTCTTCTATTTTCTCTTTATTTGATTAGTGGGTTTGGGGATTTAAATTCTCTTTGTTTAACCTATGGGTTTAGGGATTTAGACTTGGTTGTTAAGATTTGATGTTCCTTGCACGTGCTTCTTTTAGATTTTGATTTCAAATGTATTTGGTTTCTGTGAATATGAAATTTGAATGGATATGGTGGATTTGATTTGAGATTTCCTTGGATTTATTGTTTGTGTTGCTATGGGTGTAAGGCATGGTTTGGGGTTTGCTTCAACATGTCTGATATGATGTTATATACGCCTTGTGGTGGTTATGGTGGTGGCCGTGGCAGTGGCCGTTGTATGTCTTGTATTGGTTGTGGTGGTGGTCGTGGCAGTGGCTAGTGGTGGTAGCTGTGAGAGAGGTGGAGAGAAAAGGTTGAAAGAGTAATAAAAAATGATGAAAAATAAATTTTGTATTGAAATAAATTTTTAGAATAGACAATTTGAAGTTGGTGTTTTGGAAAAATGATGGTGTAAAATAGAAAAAAATAGGATCTTAGTATAAAATAAACAGAAAATTTTAATTGAACTGATGCAATTGCTCTAACACTAGGACCTTTCTTAAGTGAAGCTAGCCCCTCCCCCCACCGCCCCTCCTACAAGTAGGATTTGCTATTCATGTGAGGAGTATTATATAGTTCTTCATAAAAAATATTATCTCCTTAGACTTTTTACGCTCAAATTAGTATCGTGCAATTGTACCTTGATAACATACTCTTCATTAAGGCAATTTCAAACCCAAAACCTAGGAACTCAAAGTCAAATTTCACTTTTAAAATCACTTCAAGGTCAAAGTTACCTCTTGGTGTACTATTAGATATAGTGTAATTTTCGATAACTTATTTGCATTGTATTTATTAAAAAATATAATTTTTAGTAAGTTTTATCAAAAGATACAGTATCAAATCCTCCGAGCAACCTTTTCTTGAAATATAATTTTAATTTTAGCATCGAAGTAAACGCCAACACCCGCAAATGATGGGAATGCTATAGTTTATATGACAAAAGTAGATTACAGGAACTGTTGAGGAAACTGTTCTAATCTACCAAAAGTAGATTACAGTGGTGGGTGGCTGCAGCATACGATTTTTAAACAGGACAAGGTTCAAAAAGTGCGAAACTCCAATAAGGTGTGCTTTCTTTATGGTTGATAGTAGAAGCCACAAGCAATTGTAGGGACAGTCAAAGTTCTACTTTATTTCTTCTGTCATTATTGGCCCTCGTAACGCTCCACGCCTCCCCACCCCTAACCTACTCAGCATCCACATCCTTCGATCCCCCTCAGATTCTCTTATCTCTCTCCCTCTATATATATTCAATCACTGACATCACAAACCATTACAGATTTTTCTCGTACACTAGCACCATTATAGAGAGCGAGTGAATCTGTATTAATATTCTGTAGTACTAGCTTGTTGGCAATTATGGGTGAAGTTGTGGAAGTGAACATGAGCCCGGTGACCAAGAAAGGGAGAGAGGCAGAAATTCCTTCAATGACTCGGTCACCACTTCCTGATTCAGTACCAAAGACCCCTAAAAGTCCATTTGTTTCCCGTTTTATGAGTACTCCATTAGCCAGCCCTATGAAAAAGGCCATTATAAGCATGCAAGGTTACTTGGAAGAAGTTGGGCACTTCACCAAGCTTGACCCACAGGACGCTTGGCTACCCATCACGGAGTCAAGGAACGGTAACGCTTACTACTCAGCATTTCACACACTATGTTCTGGAATCGGGGTTCAAGCCCTTGTTCTTCCCTTAGCTTTCAAAACCCTTGGTTGGTAAGTTATATCTTATATTTATTAAAAATCTAGTAACACAAAAAAAATACATACAACTCTGGTTGATTGTGATTAGTAGATATAAAAGGGACGTATAACCAGTCATAATCTATCAAAAAGTTGCTACTATATTTATATTGGTGTGGCTTAGTGCCGGCTTTAACTTCTAAGGAAAGCTCCTATATATCTTTATTGCAGGACATGGGGGATCATATGTCTTTCGCTTGCTTTCATATGGCAGATGTACACCTTGTGGTTACTGATTCAACTTCATGAATCAGACTCTGGCAAACGCTACAGCCGATATCTCCGCCTTTCTATGGAGGCTTTTGGTATGCATCATCGTATTTTTACTACTAGGCTAGGGTTCCATCCAGCGCATATGTAAGCACTAGACGGGATACTAGGCCAATATATATGATCATTTTAAAATACATGTCATATATGTGTTGCCTCTGGTACACAAGAGCACAAGAGAAAAGCCAAACTCTTACAAGTATATGCAGCCCCTTGCATCCGAGTTTGATAAAAATCAATATAATCAATACTAATGACACAACATATTTTCACAATTGCTAATGTGATCTCTGATCTGTTAGGATTGTAACAAAATTATTAGTTGATTTTTAACATCACTTTTATTATATATGGACTATAACAAGTCAACTTAATTAATAATTGAAAAAAAAAAATTGTGTAAGTAGACTCCATTGGAAAAAGGTTAAAGCTATATAGCGTAGGAGTTTTGTTTACAGAAAGTTTAAAAAATGTTATAAAAAAATTATTGCATTCTTAGCATGCGTTTGGATGAGAATGAAAAATTAAAATTATTTTACTATTCAGCTTATTTTTGTTATTATTCATGGATCTTATTATACTTTTTAGTACTATTTATGGACCCTACTGTACTATTTCAACTAACTTTTATCTTTATTTACAGTACGTTTAACAATAAATTTTCAATTTCAACAAATAAACGGTATCCAAACAGACTCTTAAACAAACCCTTAACATATGGATATTTTACTGGCATTTTTAATATATTGAAATGGTGGACCATCTGAGTTGATAAAAAGGTTTGTCTATATGGACAAGGCCTAGGTCCATTCGAGTTGAAATAATTGTATTTACGTTGTTTGTTTTGACCAAAATAAATAAATAAATAAATAAATAAAAACTAGAAAACTGTACTATTTTTTCTTGTATTTGTTTGCAAACCCTGAAAACGAGCCAAAAATGTTTTCTATTATCTGGCACGCACAAAAAATTATTAATATTTTTTTATCATTTCAAAAAAATTTATGAACAAAAACTTTCATCTACAAATTAAAACAGGCCCTAAATAGAATCATCCTTTTTATTTTTGGGGCCATGCGGTTGTCTCAAATTAAAAAGAAGAGCCCAAATTCAGAATCTATACAAAAATTAAGTGAGAAAACAACTAATTTGAGGAAAAAAAAGAGAGGAAAAAGTCAACAATGGGTCAATGATGGTCAACAAGCAGTTAACGGTTGGTCTGCGAAGAGAGAAAAATTACCATTGGGTATTTTTTGTTATGTGGAATTTATTTGTGGTGATGTTGAGGGACCTTTTGCTAAAACTATTTTTTCACCTTTTGAAAACGAGGTTGTTTGAAAAACTTGCACTTACCAAAAAAAAAAGTGAAGTTTAAAAAATGTACCTTGAAAATGTGCAATTTAAAACTACATTAACAAACAAGTCCTAAATATTGGAAAACATTTTCTATTCCATTGAGTTTGTTTTAAGTTGACCTTTAAAAAAAAAATTTAATTGACTTACATTTTTTCGTCTACCAAACATTAAAACATTCACATACACATTAAAAAAAAAAAAAAAAAGTGTTTTTCACCAAAGCAAACAAGCTGTTGAATTTTTCACGTTTGACTTGGTAATAAGAATGAAGATAGAATTTTTTTTATGATAAGTCATATGAGTGAAGATGAATTATGTGCAATTCAAATTGATCCATAAATGTGAATGTACATACTACATAATATATTTATATTTAGCCATTTGTTTTATATAAAAGAATAGAATAGAATAAAATGGATAAATGGTAAAAGAACATATTAATATATAATGGATAGATGTTAAAAGAATAAAATGGTATGATGTACTTTTTCTAGTTGTTATTAGAGATTATATTTATAGGAATTACATCATAGTCATTTCATTCTTTTCTACTAAACTTTCACACAATAAATAGGTAGAATATACTTTACATATTCATTTTATATTCTATTACTCCTATTTTCCCCTAACAAACTTCCCAAACGAACTTTAACTTAATTGGAATTACATAATGTACATCAATTTTTTCTTTTTTTCGATCCTATCCGATGATAAAGGATTTATAAATGTCATAAACAGTAACTCTTTTATTTGATAGATGATGAGACAGACAAATTGTCAACATTACTGGTTTTTAACAATGACATCTTTCAAATTTGATCTTGGAGTAGATATGGGGAGGTATTGATTTATTAAACATCACTGCTGCTTATCAATGACATCTTTCAAATTTTATCTCGATCATTCCTTTTCAAAAAGTATTTTGTAGGACCAAACTAAACAAAAAGAGGATCCACAACACCACATATCATCAGAACCATAATGTTGGTGCCACTTGTTATGATTTTTGAGCAGTACCATGCATATCATATCAAAGCTCTTGTCGTTGTATGTGATATGCTTAAACTTACACATCACTGCATGTGGAATGTGTTGAAAAAGTACCCCTTTTTTTTTCTGTTTTTCTCTTGGTAGAATTTTTTTTTCTTATTCTTCTCTTTAGTTGTTGAAGAAGTTTGTAGCTCACCTTTTTTCTTTTCTTTTTTTTGAGAAGTTTGTAGCTCACCTAATTAAGCAATCTATAATGTGAAAGAAAGAGAATTTCCAAGTTCATAAATAGTAAAATGTACTTAATAAGTTGACAATAAAGAGTGGAAGACTTCAATTGCTTTATTTATTATTTATTTATTTTCTTTCTTTTCCTTTTATTTTGTCATTTTTGTTGTTGACAAACTAAAATTTTCTAAAATCAATGTATGTAAATAAAACAGGTGAGAAGCTAGGGAAACTGCTTGCGCTATTTCCAACCATGTATCTATCAGGTGGGACCTGTGTTACACTAATCATGATAGGAGGTGGGACCATGAAAATATTCTTCCAAATCCTTTGTGGAGACGCATGCAAAGTATTTTCACTCTCAACTGTAGAGTGGTACGTTGTTTTCACATGCTGTGCAGTTGTTCTTGCTCAACTTCCCAACCTGAATTCAATTGCTGGAGTTTCCCTAATCGGAGCCATCACTGCCATTAGCTATTGCACTATCATATGGGTGGTCTCTATAAGCAAAACTAGGCCCATGGCCGTCTCCTATGATCCACAGCCACAGGATACAAAATTCAACGTGGGAAGGTTCTTCAATGTTTTCAATGCGCTTGGGATAATCGCCTTCGCTTTCAGAGGCCACAATCTTGTCCTTGAAATACAGGTAAATTAACCCAAGAAATGTTTGGGAATTGGGACACTTTACATTTTTTTCACAAACAGGATTGAATAGACTTATTTGACCATGTTTTGAGCGTAAAACACATAATTACAGATGGATCAAACTTATTGCACACAAACTTTTATACACGCCTCCAAAAAGTAGTTTCTATTTACTAGCCAAATAAATTTTGGAAAATTTTGCTATAGTAATCTGATTGTCATTGATTGCAGGGAACCATGCCTTCCAGCGCGAAGCACCCATCCCGTGTTCCAATGTGGAAAGGAGTGAAGTATGCAAATGTAATCATCGCAATGTGTCTGTTTCCAATAGCAATTGGCGGCTATTGGGCTTATGGGAATTTAGTAAGCACCTTTTTTTTTTTGCTGTCTTCTAGTGCAATTCTCAGAACATTCTTGTCGGGCCCGAGCTTAAACCTAACCTGGCTAGCTCGTGCTTTGACTCACTACTGGCACACTTTGGCTGCTGTTGAAAGTTCAAACTTCAAACACTAATCATCTTTTTTTCTTTCTTTCTTTTAGACTAACCAATCATGACTAAACTAATTCTGCTTTATTGCCAGATTCCAGATGGAGGGATGCTAAGAGCTTTGCAAAAATATCACGGAGATGACACATCAAAATTTCTCCTAGGATTGACAAGCTTGATCGTGGTGATTAACAGTCTAAGTTCATTCCAAATATATGCAATGCCAGTTTTTGACAATCTAGAGGCGAGATATACTAGCAATAGGAACAAGCCCTGTCCATGGTGGCTCCGCTCGGGTTTCCGAGCCTTCTTTGGATGTCTTGCGTTTTTCATTGCAGTGGCACTACCATTCTTGCCAAGTTTGGCAGGATTGCTGGGAGGGGTTGCGCTTCCAATCACCTTAGCATATCCATGTTTCATGTGGATACTGATCAAGAAACCCCAGAAATATAGTGGAATTTGGTTCCTCAATTGGGCATTAGGAGTCATGGGAATGGTTCTCAGCGTTCTAGTTCTCAGTGGAGCAATTTGGGGTATAGTGACCATTGGAATAGAGATCCACTTCTTCAAGCCCCAATAAGCAGTAACGAGGGAATAGTATGAAATCTAAACCTTGTTCTTGGGTTTCAAAAGTGACCTCTTGGCCTACTACATAGTGAGGTAGAGGCCTCTCAGAGCCACCAATGTGTGTATAAGCAGAAGTAGCAATGTTCCAGTAACTTTCTAGGATGATTGTAAAGTGTCTATGTACTTCCTTACTCGTCATGTAATGAATTACGTGCCAATGGCCTGATGGCATAAAGTGTTTCTTATTATGGCCCAAGTGAACATCAATCAAACGTCTTGCATCACTAAGCACCATGTGAGATATAATAAAAAAGTCAGCTATTCAATGACTTACTACCAATTGCAAGGTTTCCTTACCAATTCCATGAAATCATTATCTTTATACAAACAGTCAAATATCTGGGAAATTTTAGTTTCAAACTTCCACTACAAAAAATGCGGCGTGCTCTCTCCCAGAGGAATTACAGTGAATAGCCAAAAATCTTTCTCAACTATTTTCATATTATAATAACCAATCATAAAGTACAACCACCTCGAACATAATTATCTTATAAAACAAGCAGTCGTCTCATTACATACGGGTATGGAACTTCAATAGTGTTACTCAACAGGGAAAATGAATGAACTTTACGAAGTAACTGCTTTGACTACACCGTGTATATTATTTATCAAAAAAAAGACTACACCGTGTATACAGTATACAGCAAAAAATAGCAGAAAGAAGTTGTAACTACAACTAGAAATCTCATTAAATCATAACACCTCAACTTTCTATCTGACGAAAAGAACTGATACAGGGCACCAGATAAATCTGGATTTGAATTGCTGGAAGTAACACATCATTATATTCTTGATCAACTTTCTTTAGGAGCGATTACATCATCCAATAACCAAAAAGAAGCTGGACCAGCAATGGTCAAGAAAATAACACAACAAAGTTGGGTTACCCTAAAAAAGGATTGTGACTACATATAGTTTTACATTGACAATGGAAGAAGCATCCTTCGCTTCTTTTTCCTGGCCAATCTCACTTGCTTTGTAACTTTCATACATAAAAGTAATAGCATTGTGATGCATACTAGAATGAATGCGAGTTGCATATGCCTAAAATATAGAGAAACTGCTGAAAAAACCAGGAACGCTAGAATAACAAGTTCCCATATTACAAAGATCACAACATCCACCCTGCATCCATAGAAAATGGGAATAGGCAGGAATACTATCAGGAGTCATGTTATACTGCATAAACTGATCCACAGAACACAGTTAAAAAAGAGATTGAAAGAACTCATGCAATAAGTCCAATAAGGAAAATGAAACTCATCCAGAAAGCAACAATATATCAAGAAAATCCAACTACTGAGAAATTTATCAAACTCATTAGTTGCTCAAGACAAGGTGCTCAATAAAATTATGATCAATAATGCCCACTTTCTCACATGATGCTAGATGTGTCATCCTATATATACACTTGTTTCCCCTAATTATTTTAGTTTCTGTAAGAACAGACTTAAAATGAAGCCAAAGAAAACTTGTTCTCAAGAATCTGGTTTAACCTGAATCATGAACATCATTACATATTTATATCTTAATAGAAGGTTGATGAGAATAGGAAGCAAGAACTTAAGGGCCTAGATGATCATTCAAACAAACAATCAACATTGTGCTACTTGGGGTTTAGAGCTTAATAATAAAATAAAAATAAAAATGAGGCATACAGGAGACAGAGTTGTACTAATTCAACACAATATAACTACTATGACCAACAAGATAATAAATATTTACAAGGCTTTCAAATATGTCTAGTTCACGTATAGAGTACCTCTCCAACCACATAAGTACTCAATCCCAAATATAATTAGAGTCTGTAACTAGCCAACCACTTTTTTTTATGTAAATGGTACAACTAGCCCACCTGCCCACCTAAAAAACAAACATCTTCACTTGGCTCAACTGCAGGGTCACAATGTGCCAATGTCCAAGGAAGATTGATATTATTTATCTTTTGATCAGCAACAAACTTCCTTTCACTATCTCTCCCAAAAACTGAGAGGAATCACTCAGATGACCTATCCCAATGCCCTCACCCCCAAAGAATACGGAGTTTGTGCTACATAAGGTCTCAAAGAAACAAACCAAGTTGTCTTGGAAGCATACAAAGGCAACAGTTTTGTTTTTGTGTAATTTAGCCAATGCATTGACGGCAGCAGCACACTTTCCACAAAACAATATATTTTCGTCATAGATTGAGTGTACAGTAACTAATAGACCCATATGTTTACATTTTTCAATATCTGACAGGACAAAAGTATTTGCCAAATATACCATACCAATTCCAATGTTGAAATCAAGGCACGTGTCTTCAATTCTAGTTTTAGATATGTTGGAAATTGTTTTTTTTAATATATATAAGTAATAATGCTTTATTCAAAAATAAAAGAAAACTATTCCCAGGTACGTGGGCAGTGTACTAAGGATACAACAAAACTTCAACTAAAATAAAATAAATCCAAGAGCTCTATGGTAGAAAAAGATTGGCCACTTAAAGCGGCCAACACAACCAAACATGGATTGCAAAAGATACAATTTTAATTCCACAGACGAATGCTTAATCCCATCAAAGTCCAAAGATTTCGCTCCCTCCAAATGGTCCACATCACACAATGAGGCATGGCTCTCTATACATCAGCAGAATGATGTTTGCCAAAGCCAGCACTCCAACAACTCCACCACCTTCTTCGGCATCATCCATTGTGCTCCAAACAGACAAAACACCATAGACCACAGATCATGCGCATAGTATCAATAAAGTAACAAATGGTCTACAGTGTCCCCATAATGCGCACACATGCAACATCAATCAACAAGGCCTATACTCTTTCTTTTTTTGATTGGCACCAGGTGTCCAGAGCAGATACTTAACTAATCCTGGGGGTGCACAGGCCCTCGGCAAGGAGTTTCCTGCAAGTGCACCTCGGGTAATTCAAGAGGCAATTAAATTCCCCAGTCCGATGGCCCCAAGGGAGTGAATGCACGCATGGCTGCTCAAACCCAAGACGTCTGGGTTTCACGGCTCGTCCTAGAGTACGCCTGACCAATGCACCACACCCCTTGGGGTTACAAGGCATATACCCTTTCAAAGATTCCCCATGGTAAAAATTTGTCCCTGAGCTGCTGTCCATGTGGGGAAAAAAAAATAAAGCTACCTTAGAAGGAACCTTAGCCTTCCAAATGCTTTTCCATGGAAAATAAGGGGAGTGACCTGTAGTTAGAGCCCTATAATAGGATTTTAACCTCAAATGTACCACTCCTAGTGGGGATCCAACATATCCAGTCATCCTCAGCCCTACTAATCAGTCTAATCTTAATGGAGTAGAGGAGACCAATAAAAGACTAAAAAATCCCTACCTCCCAATCATTAACAGGTCTGACACACAAAAAATCCCAGTGAAGAACCCCAGCATTCCAAATCATATTTTCAACCACAAAAGTCTCTTTATTTCCAGCTATACAGTACAAAATTGGAAAAGCATCCTTCAGGATTGTATCCCAACACCATAAATTAAGCCAAAAAGGAACTTGGAGACATTTACCCACCCCAAATTTGACATATTGGAAATTGTCCCAAATTCTTGTTTTTTTACTTGGTTACTCATTTGGGTTTTCTTGGTGAGGAAGAAAAGTTGACTTGATTACCTTTTTTAGGTTTTCTTTGTGTGGAAGGAAAGTCAATTCCTCGTCAAAAAGTAATTGATATTTATTGTTCATCAAGGAAAAGGATTTGAAGTCTTATATAAAGGGTTTGGTGATTTCGGTCCAAGGGCACTAAATACAGTGAAAAGAGAAAATTCTTACAAGAACATCAAGTGGAATGTAGAGAGTAATTTCAGCCAAAGAGTCTATTATGAGGAAGCTATGTGAGGGGTCAAGTGCTAGTAATCTTTGTTGAATATAAATATAGAGGATTAGATCTACCCGGATTAGATCTACCCCTTCATGAAGGTAAGCACTTCGTCAAACCATGTAAGTTCTTGTTTCTATTATGTGTACTTGTTCTTTATTTGTCATTATTGTTTCCAGTTCAACTCCGTGAGTTATTGCACAACAAATGGTATCAAAACTTATGGTTTATCCTAGTGTAGTTCAACAGGAGATCTTGTAACAGTTTGCAATTGGTCGATATAGGCATGTGCAAGTTTGGTTGTTGTTGTGCAAATGATGATCATCTTGCTTGAAAAAAGCTTGCTAGTGGAGCTATCGCAACAAAGAAGAAAGATTGCTTGATGGTATTTGAGTCAATTGTGAAATTTTATTTTTAAATTAGATCAACTTGGTTGCCCATTTGGGTTTTCTTGGGGTGGAAGAAAAGTTGACTTGGTTGCTATTTGGGGTTTTCTTTGTGCGGAAGGAAACCAATTTATTCTCCACCAAGGAATAGGATTTAAAGTCTTGTATATAGGTAATGTAAAGGGCTTGGAGGGTTTTACCCAAGGGTCCTCCCCAAATGGAGGGAGGAGAATACTCTTAGAGAACAAAGTGAAATAGAGAGAGAGTAATCCTAGCCAGATTCTTTGTTGTGAGGTGGTCGCATAAGAGATTGAGTGAATATAGTGGGTTAGATCTCCCTCTTCATGGAGGTAGCTAGTTTTTTTGAATCACGTAACTTCTGGTCTTTATTGTGTGTGCATGTTCTTTACTATGTTCTAGTTCAAAACTTTGAATCAGTGAGTTACTACACAACAAGATCATTTTTTATTGATTCCTACAGATATTCATCAAACATACTGATGATAGTCAATGCCTACAAATCTTGATGGTCCAAATCTAAAAACTTCCTCAGGAAAGACTACCAACAATTACAACCCCAGGGGTGTCGCACAATTTTTTGAAGACCATGTCTCATGAAGCGGAGGCAAATATTCGAATATCCCCATTGGGCCAAAACTTACTTAAAAAAACTACCATCAAGTACCAAGATTAGAACCTCCATTAAAAACCGACAACAACAAAAACAAATTCCATTCTCTCTTCATTCAACAATGTTAAACATCATTTCACCCACAATCGCTATAGCCTGTAGTCCACCACATGTCTATGACTTTAAAATCTCTTCATTCAAATTAAGTGGACAATTTTGCCTAGAAAAAAACTTTTTCAATGCTTAATATAACCCGAGTGTTGAAAAGGAAACTCAAAAATAGTTCAGTGAAAACACAATCATCCAGGGCAGAACAAGAAGCTTCTCTAACACAAACTGAGATCAGCTGATAAAAGGTCCCCATCAGATGTATTATGAATAGAGTTCAAGATACCACCTAGGAAGCACAAACACTTCTTTTAGGGTGTCGTATCTGTGTTGTACCCGTGTCATATCGTTGTCGTACTGGCCGTTTCATGTTATAATTTTTCAATAACCGTACTGGTGTCCGTGTCTGTGCTTCCTAAGATACCACACACACGTATGGAATGTTTTGTGTGTGTGTATATGTATATATTATCATTTTTTTCAAAATTACAGTTTCCCATTTGGATTGAATTTTTATTGCACTTAGATATATGTGTTTCTTATCCCAGGTCAAATAAATAAATATTTTCCAGACCATAATAACCAAAAATATTCAAAAAATAATAATTCTGAAAAAGCAATAAATATAAATGCAATAATTTTCTGAAAAAAAAAGCTAATAAATAAAAAGGAAATAATTTTGAAACAAACAAACACATCAAAAAGCAAAAACAGAAAGCTCATATAATCGACCTCACAACCTTTAAAAGGTCAAATTATAACTAATTCCTCCACGTCCAATTTCATAATACTTCTAATCAGAATTCTCAATCACATTCAAAGCCGTTGATAAAAACGACCCCCAAATTCCCAAAACCCTAATCGAATTGGAAATTCGAAACGCAATTAAAAAGGAATAATCAGCTCTATACCAGATTTCTTAGCTAGTAGATCCCAAATATGAGCCAAGAAAACAACGTAAATATGCAAGAATTGCAGAAACGTAACGCAAAAGAAAAGAAAAGAAAAAAGAGATACCTTGAAGAAGGGAGGTTAGTGGTGGAGGAGAAGAAGGAGACGGAGGCCCAGTCGTGCTTGGATCGAATCTGGTACTCCCTCAACTGCTCCGCCAGATTCGATCGCGTTATCATGGCGCTCTCTCTCTCTCTCTCTCTGTGAAACACTCTTATTCTATCTCTCTCTCTCTCTCTCTAGAGCTGAGAGAGGTAATTCAACAATAGGGATTGAGCAGAGCCAACGACGATTTGAACGATGGAATTGGGGAACGGAGAGAGGGGGCATCAACGTTCAAGTCGTGTTGGCTGGCTAGCTGGGGCCTGAGGGTTAGTTAGGTGGACCTTCTCTCACTTTTAACTTTCTCTCTTTTTCTTTCTTTTTTTTCTTGTTTTTGTTTAGTTTCAAATTTGTTGTCCAAAAGAAAATACGAGTAGTTTTTTTTTTTTTTTTTCAGAACCAATAAATAAATAGGCTGGTGGGTTAAACAGTTTGGCCCAACATTTCGGCACAAAACAAACGTGTTTTCAGTCCTACTTGTCAGCTTACAAGATAAAACCAGCTGAGAAAAATATGGCCCAGAAAAACAATAGAGAACTAAGCCCACATCCTACGTTTCTTTTGGTTTTATATCTCAGATTTCTCAATTGAATTCGGCTGCATTATTATATTGACGTATGCAACAAAACCAGTGTTATTTTTTCAAAAAAAATTAAATTTAGTTGCTAAATGCAACTACATGGTTGGAAAAATTATACCTTGTTTCGGGTGTATTTGTCATCTCTCTCATAGCAGGTGGGTCTTACAAATGTGTGGGACCCACCTGTTTTGAGAGAAATGACATATACACCCAAAACAAGATATACCATCTCGTATGGTTGAGTTCAATTTAAAAACTTTAGATATTTTACTCGAAGAACTATTATTAATTTTCACTCATTCTTAAGCTAAGTAGAATGGTGAACTATTTTGACTATGTGGATCATTCAATATTTTGAACTTAGAGTTGTTGATGTGGAATTTTAGCATATTGAACTATTTTTAAACGTTACGTAAATGGATTTATTGAACTATTTTAAATGAAAGATTTTTGGTTTGACTTGTTTTAAAGTGTTTGTATTAGTAATTGTGAATTTGGCAAGAAAAAAAAGTCTCCAATTAATTTTGAAAATTATCTAAAATTTTTTATTCATATAATCATTTCAAAATTTTGATGCAATTGTTTGCACAGCTCGATCCTTGATCCATAAACACTTGGAAAATAGTAGGTAACAATTGCAAAGTGATCTGCCAGGCAGGGCCAATCCAAGCGTTTCGGAGGCCTAAGGCGAAATCTTCAAATGAGACATTTATGTTATCACTTAAATAATATTTAACTAGCATTTTATATAATAATTTTTTTAAATCCATTTTTTTTTAATATGATTTTTTCTTTTTTGAGAAAATGCTAAAGTTATAACAAATTTTACTACAAACCGGTGTTGTAATGAATGTGATCAATGACATGAGGCTTACAAAAATACTAGAAATATTATAAAATTTACAACATGAGAATTACAAAAATATATCACCAATCACAAATATTCATTCAAAAATGCATTCAATAATTTGTTAAAATTCATCTATCATATTTATTGTCACATCAAATTATAAAAGTTATGGAGACCACCACACACCCTTGGTGTAGTGATCACTCCACAAGTATAAGTTTTTGTGAGGTGTGGGAGGCAATGGCCGAGATTTAAGTCTCTAGAAGAGAGTGTCGCACACATATATACTTAGATTAGACTAGAGTATAATTTTTATTTTGTATACAAATAATTATATAAATAAAAGTTATGTAGTAAAATTTATAGTATTTTTAACATTTTCCTATTTGAATTACTTGTGATTAGTAACACGTCTATTTGTAAGACCTATTTGTAATACTTATTTATTTAAATTTGTTTTATCTCTATCTCTAACATTACTTAATTCTTTGAGCTTTCTTAATAGTGAAAAAAAATGTAAACTAAAATGTTTTAATATCTCCCAAAAATATTTATATATATATAAATAAAAAAAATAAAAAAATTGCCCCCACATTTGGGGCCTTCTTTAGTAAGGGGGCCCTAGGCAATGGCCTAATTGGACTAAGCCTAGGGCCAGCCCTGCCACTAAGGGTCGGGAGGGGACTCTTCGATGCCCAAGTAGTGTATATTTTTTTGATATTTCGATCGTTATAGCTTACAACAATAGGGAATGGAAGTTCAAACCTTAATTCTTCTCAATAATCAAGCAATGTCACTGAGAAATTAGGCTCTCGAGGATGTCTAAGTTAGCGATACTAGATTTTGGCTATATCTTAATGGAATAATAACTAGCATTGCATGTTTGTCATACCTTTTCCCAATTCTCATGGGCTTTCATATATAGAGTTAAGGGTGTTTTTGTTTGGAGGTGAATTAGGATGAATGGAAAACTTTGAAGAGAAAATGGGAAGGAAAACTTTTTTGGAGTGTGTTTGGTTGAGTGGAGAGAAAGGAAAATAAATGGTGGAACTCAGTTGTTTTCTCTCCGGTCCAACCAAAAAGTTTTCTCCCCAAAATGGAGAGAAAACTGAAGGAAGAAAATGGGGCTACTTAATGGACGAAAATGCCCATGTGCACTTGCACATTACCTTTGCCAAATTTTTTTTTCTTTTTCTTTTCCATTCCTGGGCATGTTGCCTCTGCCAATTTTTTTTTTCTTTTCCTTTCCCGGGCATGTTGCCTCTCTCAAATTTTTTTTTTTCTTTTCCTTTCCTAGACGTTGCCTTCTTTCTTTCTTTTTTTTTTTTTTTTTTTTGTCGGATTTCCTTGGCTATGGATGTGATAGTAGTAACACAAGAGTGGGTATTTGTTCTTAAGGAACTTCAAGTGGAATCTTTAAATGATAGGTTAAGGGGTTAGGGTTTCAAGGGTTCTTTGGTCCAATTGAGACCTCTTCAGGGGAGTCTCTTCCTCCAAGTAAAAGACAATCAAGTCTAAGCCATAATTTGGCAATTTCATTCAATGATTAGAAAAGAGATTACAATAGATTGTTTATATATCCATAGAGCTAATTTTATTGGCCCACATCTCCTCGTCTCATTGGTTCTACTATACCCCATGCGTAACAAATAATTCTAGTTTGTGTTTTTATCATTAACATGTGTTAATGTGATTAGCATGCTAGGGATAGTAACTAACTATTCTATATTACTTACTTATTAACTCTTCTAATCTCATTCTCTCTTTAGGATTTTAATGTGGGCACACCTTGGTGCTTATTTGGGGATTTTAATGTGGTTAGATTCCCATCTGAAAGATTGGGACATAGCAGATTCAGTCCTACAATCTTTGAGTCCTCTAATTTTATTGAAGAGCTTAATTTGTTGGACTTACCATTGGAAGGGGGACTGTTCACATGGAGACCCACCCTCTATGTCCCGCATTGATAGGGTTCTAATCTCAGGAGATTGGGAGGAACAGTTTCCTGATGTGACACAGAGGCTTCTACCACTCCTCCTTTCTTATCATAGTCCGATTTTGATTGAAGCTGGGGGCATGGCACATGGGAAAAGTCCATTAAGATTTGAGAATATGTGGTTGAAAACAGAAGGCTTTGTGGAGAAAGTTCAAACATGCTGGAGCATGTATTCTTTTAGAGGAACTCTGAGTTGAAAGCCCTTAAAGAGGATCTTAAGCAATGGAATAAAATGGAGTTTGGAAATGTAGGGGTTAATAAAAGGAGGTTGTTGGGTGAAGTGTTGAAGTTAGATGAATGTCGCATGCTTTAAACGCCTTTTGAGAAGGAGGAAATTACTCAGGTGGTGAAGAATTTTCAAGGGGATAAATCCCCAAGTCCAAATGGCATCACCATGGCTTTTTTCCAGCACTGTTGGAGGGTGGTTGCAGCAGATGTGTTTGCTGTTTTTGAGGAATTTCATAAATACTGTAAGTTCGAAAAAATCCCTTAATTCCCATTTATAGCATTAATTCCAAAGAAACATAATGCTATTAATGGTAGGGATTTTAGACCTATCAATTTGATTGGAAGCGCATAAAATTGTGGCTAAGGTGTTGGCAAACAGATTGAAAGGAGTGTAGGATAAAATTATTTCTACACCACAAAATGCATGTGTAGGTGAGAGGCAGATTCTGGGTTCAGTGCTCATTGCCAACAAGTGATTGGATAGCAAAATCAAAAGTCACATTCTTGGCATTGTCTGTAAGCTAGATATAGAAAAGGCTCTTGACCATGTTAATTGGGAGCTTCTTCTTTATTTATTGGAGAGGATGGGGTTTTGTGAAAAGTGGAGAGAGTGGATTCATACATGTATCACCACAGTCCAATTTTCTGTTTGGTTAATGGGTCTCCCTTTGGTTTTTTTGGCTCTTCTAGGGGACTAAGGTAGGGGATCCTTTATCTCCTTTGCTCTTCATCCTTGTCATGTAAGTTCTCAGTAGAATGCTACAGAAGATGGAGGAGGAAAGACTTATTAGAGGTTTTAAGGTGGGAAATTCTATTGCAGGTGGTTTGTTTGTCCCACATCTTTTATTTGCTGATGAAACCATTCTTTTGTGTGATGCCGCAATTGTATATTCGACTGTTACTAGCTTGTTTTGAGACGGTGACCGGGTTGCGAGTTAATTTGGGAAAAAGTGAGATGGTGCTGGTGGGTGAGGTGGAGAATATACATGAACTGGCAGATCCTTTGTATTGCAAGGTGGGATCTTTGCCTATGACTTATCTTGGAATGCCATTAGGGGCCTCTTCTAAATCAATGGCAATTTGGAATCCTATTTTGGAGAAATTTGAACGTCATTTATCTGGTTGGAAGAGGATGTACTTATCTAAAGGAGGAAGGTTGACGTTATTAAAGAGCACGCTTTCAAGCTTGCCTACCTATTATTTATCTTTATTCACCATTCCCACTGGTGTGGCAAATAGAATAGAGATGTTACAGTGGAATTTTTTGTGGGGTGGTTTAGAGAGGAGTTCAAGCACCATTTGGTGGGATGGGATAAGGTATGCACTCCTTTGGCTTATGGAGGGTTGGGGATTTGAAAACTTACCACTTTCAATCAATCTTTGTTGGGAAAGTGGCTACGGAGGTTTGGGTTGGAGGAGAAAAATTTTGGAGACAGGTTGATATTGTGAAAAATGGGGAGGAATGGGGTGGATGGTTATCGAAACCTGTTTGATGCACTCATGGCTGTGGGTTCTGGAGGAGCATTAGAATGAAGGGGGATCATTTCTTATGGTGCATTCGGTTTGTTGTGGGTTCTGGTAGTTGAATTCGATTTTGGCATGGTATTTGATGTGGGGATCACCTTTAAAACTGATGTTTCCTGTACTGTTTGAAATTGTCGTGGATAAGAACGCTTCTGTGGAATCATTATTGGAGAGACAGGTAGAGGGGCGGAGTAGGAATTGGCGTGGAATTCATAAGAAATTTTAACAATTCGGAGATTGATGAGGTGACTTCATTATTCCATTTTTTAGACTCTCATACTCCCTTTGGGGTGGGAGATTGATGAGGTGGCTTCATTTTTCCATTTGTTAGACTCTCATACTCCCCTTAGGGAGGGGAATGATAGGATGATATGGAAGTTAAAGAGTAATAGGGAATTCACTATGCGATCTTTTTATGAGAAATTGCAAGGCTCAGCCCCTATGCTTTTTCCTTGGAAGACCATATGGAGACCCAAGGCCCCTCAGAGAGTTTTTCTTTGTGTGGACAGCGGCTCGGAGGAAGATTCTCACCGCTGAGAATCTCATCAAGATATTCTTTTCAATGGTGAGTTGGTGTTGTATGTGCCATTGTAGCAAGGAGACTTTGGATCACCTCCTGATTCATTGTAACATGGCTTTCAAGTTATGGAGCTTTATTTCTAGGATGTTTGGGGTTCAGTGGGTTTTACAGGAAAACGTTCTTGATTTATTATGTGGGTGGTGAGGTCATGGACCAACTTCGGATATCTGAAATCTTATCCCTTTATGTTTGATGTGGACTAAATGGAGGGAACGAAATCGGCATATTTTTGAAGATGTGGAGTGCAAGTCTTCTCAAATACAAGCATCCTTCATTAGTTCTCTATTCACTCCTTCATAGAGTCAATTCATATGTAGATATTATTCTCACGACGTAGTCTCTTTCCAATAATATTATTTTTACCTATCAAAAGATAAAAGGAAGAAAGATATTAAATCATTGGGTAGATTCCACCTCTAAAGAGTTGGATGAGTAAATATGGATGAATCTAGAGAAAACTGCAAGTCAGTGGCCACGAGTACTATTTTTAGACATACTATTACTAACATAACCCAAACTAGCACAGACTAATTGGATGACACAAGAATTAGTTAAACTTATACTTAATCTTCTTCTTCTTCTTCTTCTTCTTCTACTTCTTTTTTCTTTTTGGGTCATGCTATCGGATGCCCTTAAGGCAATGGTTAACAATCCATTTTAGGAAAGTTTTGACACCACTTTTATGGAAAATAAAAAAAAACTGTCAAAACATTAATTGCTTTTTTTTTTCTTTTCCCATAAAAATTTTCTTTAAATGGATTATTAACCATTGCTCTAAGGGCATCCATTAGCATTTCCCTTTCTTTTTTCTATTAGTATGTTACAGATACACCTAGTTTTTTTTTTTTTTTTTTTTTTTTTTTTTTTTTTTTTTTTTATAACTAGACATGATTTTTTTTGGGACATGATTTTTATTTTTTAATAAATTGGGTGATTGCTTCTTCTTTTTTGGTTGTTTGTCACTTTTTGTTTTAATTGGCCATAATTTTTTAACTAGGGTATATGAGTAAATTTATACAAACTCATTTTTTCCATCCTTCCACTTTCACTCCCAACCAAACAAAAATGAGAGAAATTAAAATCTTTTCTATCTTCCCATTTTTCCATCCTCCCACAATTTTCTGTCCTCTCACCTTCCCACCCTTCTAACCAAACGAACCCTAAAAGTTGACTGAGTATCTTGATATCAGTTAATGATTTTTTTTTTTTTTTTTTAATTTGAGTAGAGATAATCTTTAAGCAAATTATGATAATCTCATAGTTGGTTGTTGAGATTGACATAATTGTTTTGGTCAATCCAACCTTCTTCTTGATCTTAACCATGATCATGACCATATTTTGACCATTTCAAAAAATTTCAAAATTGTGCCATGTAACCCAATCCCTCCCCCCCCCCCCCCCCCCACACACACAAAAAAAAAAAACATATGTTTTTCAAAATTAATAACAACAGCCTTGAATAAAAAGAAATTAAACTAATTTGACCAAAATAATGGAAGAATCATCCATTCGTGCCCATTTTTGGCCTAGCCCTAAGATCAATCAACTCTAATTTAGTTTGGCCAATAGATGGCCAATATCCTAATACATATATTTCGTTTTGTGGTTAAGCACTAAAGTTGACTAAATTTGACCAAGTTCAATCGATGCCCAAAAATGCTTGTTCGCCTTGAATTAATGTAAAAAATAGTGAATGCTATTTGTTTACATACAAACTTCAATTTTGGCACTACACCTTAACTTGAAATCTGACTGTTTAATTGAGACAAATTCAGTTCCATCTTAAAGAACACATTTAAAAAAAAAAAAAAAAAAAATCTTTGAATCGACTATTAATGAACAAAAAATTTGGTTTAGAACATACAACAAAATTTTTGCTGATCATTCATATTGTTAATTTATGTTTGGAAGATGAACCAATGAATCTACCTGGCAAACCATCTCAAGAACATTGAGGTGTTCAATGGGTCAATTAGGTTGATCCCACTTTTGCCCTTGAGAAACCTATTGCATTCATCATCGAATTTTGTTTCCAAACATCAAAACTCTCATATACCTTGAGGCTAACTCATTGATTGATGCAATGCCAGGAAATTAATACTATCTAAATTTTGATAAAATTATTGGTTTTTATAGGTTTGTGTGTGGGTTGTGTATGTGGATTTGACTAACAGACAAAGTTGACAGATGGTATGTCTCGATTGGGTTGGTCAATGGTTTTATTGGGTGGAGCTAGGTGACGATGTGATGGTTTTGGAGGTGTTGTGGTGTTTTTAGGGGAGTGGATCTCATGGCATTGATTTTTTTTATTTTGGAGGGGGGGGGGTGGTTGGTTGTTTTACAAGTTTTGAAGGTAATGATTTGTACATTGAGCTTTGGAGGCAAGTGGACAATGAAAAAGAAAAGACAGATAATGGTGGTGGTAAAGACATATCAATTAGGGAGAGGAGAAGGGGGGAGTGAGGAAAGTAATGGTAAATTGGGAAATTTTTGTTGTTGTTTTAGGGACTTAACAATAAAGATAGGTACAATATTGAAAATGGACAAGAAATCGGGAGCCACATTTTAGAAAACTAAAATTACAAACATCATAAGATATTTTAGAAACATCATAAATTGATAATGTGATGAATGAAATTTGGAACACTAGTTTATAACATGTCCTTCTAATTCATCACATTCACTATCTAGATTTCTAAAAAAGAATGTATTGGGACTAACTTATGGTGCGTTTGGATTGAGGAGAAAGAAGGGGGAGTAGAGTAGATTTGGTCCAAAATTAGCATATTTTCAGCTAACTCTACTCCCCTTTATTCTCCCTTCAATCCAAACAAGCCCTTAAACTTCATATGAGAGATAAACAATATTTAAAAAAAAAAAAAAAAAAAAAAAAAACTCCTAAACACTAGAGATAAATAATTGTTGGCTCAACGTATTATGTGGAGAAGCCAGAAAGATGTATCACATGCTTCTATGAGGAGATAATTCTTCCAATGCTTATAGTTTTTTTGAAAATTCAAATCAGCAAAGGACCAACAAAAAAAAATAGTGAAAAGATTGGTTACCCAAACATACACATTAAACCGGTGGTCCCAGTTGGGCCATGTTTCATGTTTCGGATCCAACTTTGGATACTAGTGAATAGCTACCAGTAGAGAAAATGGGCCATGCTCCTGACTTTTGAGTCAGTTGGCCTCTTGAAGTCAAAAACTGAGTGAGTAATGAATCTGATTAAGCCCTAGAGAGTACACTTAAAAAGCAGTAATATATTAGTCCACATCAAAATTAACATTGATATTTGATACTAGTAAACCCACATGGAACCAGGGGACCCAAATTCCCAACAACATGACCCCTCCGACAACCCTAACGACGTCGTATCCGGCGAGGGAGACGACTCCTCAGCTGAAACTGATCTCACTCTTTCAGCAAGTGCAACCCCTTCAGAAACCAATCCCCAAACCTCACCTCCCAAAACGACACCCGAAGCCCCCGTTTCGGACTCCCAAGACGACTCCTCCGACCCAATTCAAGAAGATGAACCGCCTCAAAACCCTAACCCGACCGAACCCGGCCCAACCGAGCCCGGTCCGCCTGCCAAGAAACGACGCCGTAGGAAGAAATTCTTCACGGAGCTCAACGGAAATCCTTCGCTCAACAAGAACCGCCGGTCGGAAATGGCGAAAGACGTCGACGTCGAAGCTCTGATCGCTATCTCGGTTGGATTTCCGGTTGATTCGCTCACCGAGGAGGAGATCGAAGCCAATGTTGTATCCACAATCGGCGGTGTTGAGCAAGCTAACTATATTGTGGTTCGGAACCACATTCTGACTCGGTGGCGGTCCAACGTGTCCGTCTGGTTGACCCGTGACCACTCGCTCGAGTCAATTCGGTCAGAACACAAAGGCCTTGTCGACTCGGCTTACCATTTCCTTCTCCACCACGGTTACATCAATTTCGGGCTCGCTCCGGCCATCAAAGAAGCCAAGTTGAAGTCTTTCGACGGAATTGAGAAGGGCAATGTGGTAATTGTAGGTGCCGGTCTCGCCGGTTTAGTCGCAGCGAGGCAATTGGTGTTTATGGGATTCAAAGTAGTAGTCTTGGAAGGTAGGGCACGCCCCGGCGGCCGCGTGAGGACGAAGAAAATCAACGGTGACGGTGTGGAGGCCGCGGCGGACCTCGGTGGAAGCGTCCTCACCGGAATAAATGGCAACCCACTTGGGGTTCTGGCAAGGCAATTAGAGTTGCCACTTCATAAGGTGAGAGATATATGCCCTTTGTATTTACCAGATGGGAAGTCAGTGAATTCTGAAATTGATTCTAAAGTAGAGGTTTCGTTTAATAAGCTATTGGATAGAGTTTGTAAGCTTAGGCATGCTATGATAGAAGAAGTTAGATCAGTAGATGTTCCCTTAGGGACCGCGTTAGAAGCGTTTCGGCGTGTTTATAATGTGGCTGAGAATTTGGAAGAGCGAATGTTGTTGAATTGGCATCTTGCCAATTTGGAATATGCTAATGCTTCGTTGATGTCGAATTTGTCAATGGCGTATTGGGATCAGGATGATCCTTATGAGATGGGTGGCGATCACTGTTTTATTCCAGGGGGGAATGAGACATTTGTCCGTGCCTTAGCGGAGGAGCTTCCCATTTTTTATGAGAGGACTGTGGATAGTATTAGGTATGGGACGGATGGGGTGTTGGTTTATGCTGGTGGGCAGGAGTTTCGTGGTGATATGGTGCTTTGCACCGTGCCATTGGGCGTGCTTAAGAAGGGAATGATTGAATTCTTCCCTGAGCTTCCTCAAAGGAAGAGAGATGCGATTCAGAGGTTAGGATTCGGGTTGTTGAATAAGGTTGCCATGTTGTTTCCGTATAATTTTTGGGGTGGAGATATTGACACATTTGGGCATTTGACTGAAGATCAGAGTATGAGAGGGGAGTTCTTTTTGTTTTATAGCTATTCTTCTGTGTCAGGTGGCCCACTTCTTGTTGCACTTGTGGCAGGAGATGCTGCAATCAAGTTTGAGATGATGTCTCCTGTGGAGTCTGTGAGAAGGGTGTTAGACATATTGAGGGGTATCTTTCATCCAAAAGGGATTACTGTTCCAGATCCTGTTCAGGCGGTCTGTACTCGTTGGGGGAAGGATCATTTCACTTACGGATCTTACTCTTATGTCGCAATAGGCTCTTCGGGGGATGACTATGATATTCTTGCAGAGAGTGTGGGAGATGGGAGGGTGTTCTTTGCTGGAGAGGCAACTAACAAACAGTATCCAGCAACAATGCATGGAGCTTTTCTTAGTGGGATGAGGGAAGCTGCTAACATGCTTAGAGTGGCCAAGAGAAGGTCATTAATTCCAGCTGATAAATTAAATAATGTGAGTGAGGAAAGTGACAATTTGAATAAATTGTTTGAGACCCCTGACCTGACTTTTGGGAGCTTCTCTGTTTTGTTTGATCCAAGGTCAAATGACCTTAATTCCAATTCATTGTTAAGGGTGAAATTTGGAGGGGAGAAATTGGACTCCGGCGGTCTCTGTCTTTATGGCTTGATTTCTAGGAACCAGGTCATTGAGCTGAGTCAGGTAGATGGCGATGGGAACAGGATGAGGATGTTAAATCATGACTTTGGGGTGAGATTGGTTGGGAGGAAAGGCTTATCTGGTGTGGGGGAGTCTGTAATATCTCACATAACATTAGCTAGATCCAACCAAAATGGTGGAATTAAAGATAATGCTGCATAGATGGAGATCATTAAGTGATAGGTGTTAGTGGCTAACTCACTGCTTGTAGGAAATTCCTTAGACTAGCTCGAGGGAATTCACACTCTCATTTGAGTTGAGCATATGATTAAAGTTGGACCAAAGCTGCTTCATCATGTATAGTACTTGCGTGCTCAGAAGACTACGTTTAAAATCAGGATCGAGTTGGTCCAAATTTTTTTTTTTATTGCCTTTGATTTATTATTGAATTCCCCTTGGGACGGCAAGAATTTTTTTAATAACTAATTGGGAGTTATGTATCTTCTTAGATTGTTGTAAATTACTAAATTTTCATCATTTGGTTGAATTACAATTATTGTTAGTTTCTGTTAATTGTTCTTTCTTTTATCATCCTTACAAAAGTTGCTAACTCAGCATTCCAAAATGTCTGACCGATTCTGGTGTTAACAAAATTATTGAAGAAATAAGTTTGGACATAGTTCTTTCATTTTTAATTTTTATTAGTCTTTACATGAAATATTTCATATCTAAGTCTTGAATTATTGATTTGTGGCGGGTTAGGGGCTTTTGGTAAATAAATCTTACTTAATTGAAGAACCTAATTCCATTTGTCAGTCTTTAAATAGAAAAACCATGTACTGGCTGTCCTTCTGCCCTGTTCCTTTTCTGCTCTAATTTGTATTCTGTTATTTTCGCTTACCCTGGAGCAAAAGCACATTTTTTACCTGTGTATTAAAAAAAAGGAAAGAAGATTTTTTTTTTTTTTTGGTGGAGAAGATTGATACTGTTACTTCCAACTATATTCATGTAACAGGCATAATTAAATGCGTTTATTTTGCTTTAAAGTAGAGATGGGATAAGTTTTATTATAGGTAAGATTTGTTTCCGGCTGAAGCCTGTGATGCATGGGGCAGAAAGTAGTCACTAGTCATTACAACTCACACCTAAATTCATCACACAGCTGCTGAATTGAACTGATATTTGGCATTTTTCTCACCTTTGTTTTGCGAATGATTGACTGAGATGTCTATTATGATTGCAAAAATACTTGTGTTGTTTACACTGAACTTGTGAAAGGTCTACCACAACAAATATTCCTCTGCTTGTAAGTTGTTTCGTAAAATACAGTTTTTCTTTTAGATACTGGATACGATGGCTGCCATAGGTACACATGATCAAACCCAATTTCCTTTTTAACTTTGTGGATTATTCCATTCTTTGATGCAGCTTGCATCTTAAAACTAGCTCTTTGTAGTGGGTGTGCTTTAACAAGAGAGTACTCATGTTGTGAGTGCTCACAGTCAAATTGTCTCATGTAGTGCCCTTTTAGACAAAATGTGTTATGATTCTAGTGTCCCACATTGGTTAAGTGTAAGCTTAACCATGTGTTTATAAGCTCTTAAGCACCCTCCTCTTACAAGCCGGTTTTGGGTGGCGGTTCACCAGTGCGTTGGAGTTTCTCCTCTTGTAATTGAGCTAGGCTGGTAGTATAAACAAGTGTTGTAGGACGAAACAACTTCACCTCTGATTGTATTTCATCCTTTAATCCTCCTATGTAACTCCCTATCAAAGCTTTCTCCGGCCATTTTTGCACTCGAGATGCTATTCGCTCAAATTGAGCTTGATATTCTCTAACTATTCCCGTTTGGCAAAGTTTGGCTAGAGCCTCATCAAAGTCCTCATAATCAGAGGGTCCAAAACGAACACACAAGGCATGTGTAAATTCTTCCCATGAAACATTCGTTTATGTTTTCTCAAACCACTGGTACCATTGGAGTGCGTCGTCCTGTAGGTGGAAGGAAGCGAGTGTTATCTTTTCCTCATCTGTAGTTTTCTGGTACTTGAAATTTTTTTTCTGTCTTGTAAATCCACCCGGTGGGATCTTCACCATTAAATTGAGGAAAGTCTACTCGGGAAATTTGGGTTTGTACACCCCCAATTGTCCCTCCTTGCGTTCCCTTTGAGCCGCTGTTACAATTGGGTGAACTTCCTTTAGGATTATGATTTCGGATGGTTGAGCCTTCTTCATGATGGCTATTGTGAGGACTAGTATTATTTTGGATGTCTATCCCTTCAATTCTTTGTCCCATTTGAGCAATAGCACTAGAGAGAGCCTCCATGGTTTTCTTTATATTAGTAAATTCTTTAACAAACTCTTCCCTTTGGGCTTCAACCTACCTCTGAATAGAGTGATTACTAACTTCCAAGGCTGATATGCGGTCGTCATTGGTTGTGGAACGTGTGGGTGGTGGATTGGGGTTGTTCGTTGTGGTGGGCCTTTTTATGGTTACGGTGGGCTGGGTTGCCTCCTGTGGTATTGGGCCCAAGTATTCTGAGTAAGGGAGTTGAGACCAGTCCAACTGCAACTCAACTTGGTCCGGCTTGTGTGCAAACTATGCCTCGTCTGCCAGGAGCACGCTTACGGCAGGCAGAACGTGGTGCTTATCCTCTGTTTCTACTGTAGAAGGAACTTTTCTCCAATTTCTGCCGTAGGACTGACTTTTCTGCTATGCAGCAAAACTTTTTGCTCTGCAATAAAGCTTCCTGCTGTGCAGTAAAGCTTTCTGCCGTAAAGCTGTCTGCTGTGCAATAAAGTTGTCTGCTGTGCTTTAAAGCTGTCTGCTGTACTTTAAAGCTGTCTGCCATGCTTTAAAGCTATCTGTTGTGCTTTAAAGCTGTCTGTCGTGCTTTAAAGCCTCCTGCCGTGCAGTAAAGCCTTTTGCAATGTGAATGACTACTTTTCGTTTTTACTGCAGAAATACTTTACTTCCTGCACATAAACAAATCTAAAACTCAAAGAAAATACCCATCAAACAAATGTTAGTTTAAATGGGTTAGCATATTCTCAAATATATACATACATATATGAGTATATATACTTATACGTATTCACATATACATATATAAAAAATATTTTTTGCAGAACATGAGAGACAAGATATATGTATATATATACTTATGGCAGGATAATGATTAATTTGTATCAAAAACAAATCACGTAATAACACGATAAACATAATGAAAATGTGCTACAGCAGAATAAGTAGTATAGCAAGTAAAGATACCACAGCAGGACAATTGATGCAGCAGACGTGATAAAAAACGTGTTACTGCAGGATGACTAAATACAACAGATATAAGTTATAATGAGAGAAATCAAATATATTTGCAATCAAAATCAAGTATTGAATCTTCCCATGGGATAAGTAAACCAAGAAAGAACCCAAACCCCAACTTGAACAATCTTGTCATAGGTTTTTGCCATCAAAGTTGTGCATTTTGGAGAATAGGCCTAAATGGCTACTAGCTATTACTTTTGGAGACATCAAAGAGTAGGTTTGCTAAGAGGGAGGGAAAAGATAGTCTATTGATGCATGCTCTTATTCCTTCCGCGTTTTCTCTCTTCTTTTTACCACTTTCTTTCTTTCTCTCTGTTTTTTTTTTTTTTACTCTTAATTTCTTACTATTCTCTTGCCGTGGGTTGTTCCTCATTTGGTCTTTTCTTTTCTTGGGTCCCTCTCTCTAGGTGTTTACTACTCTCTTCCCCTATTTTTCCTCCCATTCCATTGGGTCCCTTCCAGAGCTCCCTATTTCTGCCGTGGTTACCTTCTTTTTATAGTGAGCTAACTCAATGAGATTTCTCCCTTTTACTCCTAGGGCTTCACCAACTATTTTTGGTTTGTTGTGGGCATCCTTTCAAGATTATCCACTCACCCATTGGTTGCCCCTACCATTGCTCAGTACAGTACATGTCTGCCGCACCATTACTCATTTCACGACAAAATTCTCTTTTGTTTGTTCCTGTTGTATATCTCTATCTCACTACCTAGCTCTATGGCATGCATCAGATGGTCCCAATCATTTATTACTTCTTTTGGGTATGATACCATCCCAGTAGGATATATTCCCCAAAAGAAGTCACGATAGGAAACCAAATATAGACCCCATTTTCCCCCCACCACCAAACCATACCCTCTGAATCCTCTTGACCGTGGGCCCACCTCCTTTATATTGGCTGGGTACAGGTTGGTGATGCCCCGGCCCTTCTGTGCTTGCTCCACTGTTTTCTGTTTTTTGTCTGCCACGCTGTTTCTGCCGTAGCAGATTAGTTCTGTTTCGTTCTGCTGCATGTTTTGTCTTATTTCTTCACGCGTTTCCTGCTACGTTTGTCATTTTCCTTTGGTTTGGCTTTTCTTTCCTTCACGTGATTCCTGCTGCTGACACTTCCTGCTGCTCCTTGTTTCTTCATCGTGCTTCTTCATATCAGTTTTCACGCCTATCCATTTATACAAAAGAATTTGGGTCTTTGTGGGCCAAATAGTGTTGACTGGATCAAAAGGGTCTTGGGCCCAATTTGTCTTTGTTTGCCGAAGTCATTCTGCCAAAGAACTATATTCTGCGGCAGATTCCTTTCCCTTGTACTTCTTTCTTTGGACCTTTCTTGTTCTTCGGTCTTCTTGATGGGTCTTTGGGCTTTGCTTTTTATTGGGCTTTCCTCCGTAAGGGCCTTTGGGCATGGATTCAAAAAATGGGCATCAACATTTGTCATCTGGCTCTGATACCAAATGATGTGAATTGGAAAATCAAAAAGATAACTTAGTCGATTCGAGGTGACTAGCCTCCTGAACTTGAGAGAGATAATAGAGTTTTTGGTTTAATTTCTGCTTGCTTAATTCATAATTCCTACGTACATAAATACTAGAGGAGATAATCCTCATCACTACAAATTCCTAAAACATAGGATCCAACTCCTATTTGAATTGAAATACAAATATTAATCCTAATCCTAATCCTAATTTATTGCAGAAATTCTCATCCTAATCTACTGCAGATCTATTGCAGAAGCTTATTTGAATTCAACTTGAAAACCATCATCCTTATCTTCTTATATTGTTATCCACGTGCAATGCAATCTCCTTTTGGTGTTGTCTGAACCATAGCATTCCCTTCCCCTTGAAGGCGAATCTTGTCCTCAAGATTCTAGTGAGGAATAGTGTATTTCCTCCATACACTTCTGCTTCATCAAGAGTATCAAGTAGGAAGACTTGTGGGGTGGTCTTACAACGATGTCCGGGTTCGAATTTTTCATCGCAGTTATAGCAGAGTTCCTTCTCACGTCTGCCTTGCATCTCGGACCATGATAATTTTTTGAATGTTGCTGAAGGTAATATTTGTGAGTTACTTGTTGGATTTGGAATGGATCTTGGCTGGGGTAAAGGAATGAGACCGGTTTGTAAATCCACCCGGTGGGATCTTCACCATTAAATTAAGAAAAGTCTACTCGAGAAATTCTGGTTTGTACACCCCCAATTGTCCCTCCTCGAGTTCCCTCTAAGCCGCTGTTATGATTGGGTGAACTTCCTTCGGGATTATGATTCCAGCTGATTGAGCCTTCTTCATGGTAGCTGTTGTGAGGAGTAGTATTATTTTGGATGTCCATTCCTTCAATTCTTTGTCCCATTTGAGCAATAGCACTGGAGAGAGCATCCATGGTTTTCTTTATATTAGTAAACTCTTTAACAAACTCTTCCCTTTGGGCTTCAACCTGCCTCCGAATAGAGTGATTACTAACTTCCAAGGCTGATATGCGGTCATCATTGGTTGTGGAACGTGAGCGTGGTGGTGGTGGATTGAGGTTGTTCGTCATCTGGCTCTGATACCAAATGTTATGAACTGGAAAATTAAAAGGATAACTTAGTCGATTCGAGGTGACTAGCCTCCTGAACTTGGAAGGAAGTGGGAAATTCGGGTTTGTACACCTTCAATTGTCCCTCCTTGAGTTCCCTTTGAGCCGCTGTTACGATTGGGTGAACTTCCTTCAAGATTCTAGTGAGGGAATAAGTTGGTAGCCTTTTCTCTTTTTGGTAGCTCCACTCAACTATCAGTAATTTTAATCTAGCCTTTAGGTCGCCCCTTCCGGGATTCGACCACAAAATCGCAACTCATTTAATCCCATACTCAATGAGCTACACCTGATTAATCGGGATAATGGTTGGCTCTAATACCAAATGTTACAAACCCATGGGTAGAACTCACTCTTGAAAACCGGCTTGCAAGAGGAGGGTGCCTAAGAGCTTATAAACACATGGTTAAGCTTACACTTAACTAATGTGGAACACTAGGATCATAACAAAATGTATCAATCCTTGCTTCCTGAAATGTCGAAATAAATCACTCAATACAACCCCTCAAGCTTGAAACAAGGGGAGCTGTAAACGAAATCTATTTTCCCAAAGCTTGAGCACATCTAGAAGTGAGATAGATTTGGCTGTGACTGTGTTTATGGTTATTTAACCTCACAGCATTATAGGCTTTTCATTCCTTAGTTTCAGCGACCTAGTCTCTGAAAATGGTAGGCAATCACACATTCCCAGCGGTATAGCCATATACCCCTAAAGCTGACTGTCCAACCCTTTATTATTATTATTATTATTATTATTATTATTATTATTATTATTATTATTATTATTATTATTTTCTTTATTTAAATAATTCAATAGTTACAAGTTATAACAATTTGAATAGTAAAGAATTATTAAAAAATATTTTTCATGCGAATTGTAATAGTGTAAACTGTTACTCTAGCAACAATGTTAATTCACACATTTTAGTTAAGTCATGAAAGAAAGCATACAATATTGTTGGGTTATAAGGCTCTTGGCCCCTAAGTCCCAAACTTTTTTATTTTATTTTTTTATTATAAAGTTTTAACCTATGACATTTGTTTCTAATGATTGTGTTTATTATTATTAAATCATAACAGCAATCGGTTTTTGGTGTAGGTGAAAATTGAACCATATACATGGGCGGCTCTAGGTATAGTCCAGGGGGTTCAAATGAACCCCTTGAGCTGGGCCAAAAAAAAAAAATTATATATAATTTTTTAATTTTTTATATTTGACCCTCCTAAAATAAATTTTGAACCCCTAGACCTAATTTTTTTTTTTAAGTCTAGTTGAAATGAATTTGAATATGATCATCTTGACAATATATTGGTCTTTTTAAACATACAAAAAAAAAAAAAAAAAAAAAAAAAAAAAAAAAAAAAAAAACCTCCAATAACAAACCAATTTGATCTAAATTATGGGGAAAAAATAGTAAGTCTAACAACAAAAGTATAAATTTGTTCATCTTAAATCTAAAAAATTTAGATCTTAACAAATTTGTAATAAACTAATAATTATTGTATTTAGATCTCACTTGGAGTCCACTTAACAACAATAATTCATATGTTGATTGTATTTAAAAACAATAAATGATTTCCAAGATTTAGGGTCTGTTTGGATACCGCTTATTCCTGAAAACTGAAAACACTGTAGCAAAATAATTTTTAAATGTGTAGATAGTACCGTGAGACCTATTTAATGAAAATTTTGCTGAAAAAAGAGGTTTGTGAGTCTCGTGAACAGTGCACGGGACCCACTGACAGACGCATTCTTCAGCCAGATGCAAATGTTGATACAAAATGTTGTATCCAAATGTATTCTTAATCTTAGCAACAATAATTAGTCTCTTCATCGTATTAATAAACTGTTGGGACAAGTGCTCTGATACCACTTGTTTGGAAGTTTAGACCCCGGTTGATAGAATTAACAAGTTTTAAATCCAAATTGTTAATTAGATTTATTATGAATAAAACTTGTTAAAACAAACAAACATCAATATCATGTCAATAATAAATGCAGCGGAAAAGTAAATAAGACAAGATATGATGACCTAGAAAAACCAATGAAACAAACTAGTTTCACAGTAAAAAACCTGGAGGGAAACCTTCCCGAAAAGCAATCCACTATAATGAAAATGAGTTTCAGATCTAGTACAAATTTTTGTCCCTAGACTCTACAATCCCCGTAGATGAACTCACAGTAGAAACCTTCTATCGCTTTAGAACCTTTGAACTCTTCAATATATGAACACCACCCTTTGATGATGCACGAATCCCAGTACGTGACTAACCAATTACGCGGATCCCAGTACGCGACTTAATCACCAACTAGAAGAAGATTGTTGGCTGCAAAGTTTTTCATTTCATCAACAATAAAGATCAAGAAACACTTGGTTACAAAACCCTAAGGCACAAAAACGCAGTAGCTTCTTTCAGAGAGAATAAGGCATCGGTCACCTTTTGCATATGTTCTCTTTGTATTCTTTTATGTGACAGCCTCTAAAATAAGCCTTATATAGGTGTAGGGTTGTGAGAAAAGAAACCCTACACAAATACAAAAGCCTGGCCCAAAAATCAGATCTGAAAATTCTGATTTCCCATAACCTCAATCGATCGGGAGGTGTCGAGTTTTAAATCTCGATAGATAGTTAGGTGTCGAGGAGGTGTCAAGAAGCTATCGAGGGGACAGGAGCTTTCTCGATCGATCCACAAGCTGTCGAGAAGGTGTTGAGATTGTGATAAGAAACACCTTAAGATATCGATAGATAGCCAGTTGTCGAGAGGTGTCGAGCAGCTGTCGAGCTATCTATTTGCAGGTGTCGAGCTATCTGTCCAGCTTTAATGAACAGCTTTTCTTCACTTGTTTCTTGGTCCAATCTTCATGGTTTTAATACTAGACTTGAACAACATGTTTCTTGAAGTATTAACCACATCCTAGATCTACCCAAATACAAGTAAAGTGTGTTTTGTCAAAGGATTAGTCAATTACACAAAATATGTCCTTAACATAAACAATATACAATGAACTTATAGTTTATCTTACATGAGAAACACTATGTTCGTAATACGCCCATAATAAAGCCTAAGTGGCAAATTGTTACTAGTTGGTAAGAAAAAAAGTAATTTCAGTAGTAAGTTTAAATTAAAACTAATAATAACTTATAACCTAAAATTTATTGGAAAAGTATTGTGAAAATGTTGTAGATGTAGCACTTCTCATCTTTTATTCTCTTGCTAGTACATACTATGAAAAAATTTGTAATTAAGAAGTCACGTAGACCGCAAGATTCACTTTTTTTTTTTTTTTGCTTAATAAGTGGGGTGCAACACATGAGATTTTATCTGTTCAAATGGGTGGTAGATTAGAGACAAGGTTTGAATTCAGGACTACAAGCTTTGATATCATGATAATTACTTGTCCCAAAAACTAAAACTATTATGAAATGGTGAATTTAATCATTATTAGAACATTAGTAATATAAATAATACTTTGTGATAGCAAGTTGCCAAACAAAGCTCAATGGAGAAAATTCAATCAGACTGGAAGAATATAGCAAGATGTTTTCTTGTCACCTTTAAAGTTGATGGTAAAGCTGAGATAAAGCTTGGCCATATCAAACAATTGTGATTACAATTTTTTTCCCTCTCTCTCTAGATAGCAGTAGAGGAAGCATATCAGGGGAAAACCATTTTTTTGGAATACATTTAATTAGCATCTAAAAGTTAGAAGGTTTAACAATTCCAAGAAATTCATGAAAGAAAGTGGATTCAAGGCTTTCATCCAATCATGTAGAGTCCTTAGGTCTAATTTTATTTCATTATCAATGAAAACCTAATTACCACAAGTCTATTGTAAAAATTTTGAACCGATTATGAACAATTGGATATTCAAAATATTGCTTTGTTTTGATGAACATGTTTAAAGTAAAGCATGCTTTGATCTTATTCATGCCCTTTATGTAATCCCCTTTTAAGTCTGTTGATTACTTGGTATAAATGATTGGGCTGCTCTTATCTTCGTGTTTATCTCATGATGTAGATGGGCGTGGCTATCCACCTGATGCCAAGACAAAAGATTGTCCAACCTGTGGAGGCACAGGGAGTGTAAGTGCTTTGAAGATCTACATTGATGATGATTAGTGGATAAATCATTCTGAAAGGACTCACGTTGTGAGGAGGATTTCTTTTGCCTTTTATTTTGGAAGTGTGACAGGTTAATAGTTTGAATGTTCTTTTGCTTCTAATCCTATCTAAATCATCAACCAGGTAACAATTCCTCCGTTTACATCAAGGTGTGGCTCTTGTAAAGGGTCTGGCCGAATCATTAAGGTCTGATATGAATTTCAGTGAATAACTTTATTGAGCTTGATTCTTGATTTAATTATAAGATATGTTAATGATTTTTTAATTCATCTGGTGCAGGAACACTGTATGTCATGTAGAGGATCAGGGACGGTTGAAGGTGTAAAGGAGATTAAAGTTACAATTCCAGCAGGTTGGTCTTAGACTCTTTTCTTTGAAGAATTCACTAAAGATGTAGCTGACATGGCCTGGGGGTGTGGCAAAGGAAAATCATACATCTAATTCTATCAAATAAAAGGAAAGAAAGAAAGAAAGAAAGAAAGAAAGAAAAAAAGGAAAAAAAAAAGAGAGGCTGCAAAGGAATTATCACGTATATTATCATTTAGTAATAATCAGAAACATGTTTCTTTTTATTAGGTTGGCCCAACAAATATTGTCCGGACACATCTACATGCTCAATATATGATTTTAAAATTGGGAAAAATACTTTTGAGAGGTTATATGGCATTAATGGTTATGGAAGTTTGGTGCGATTTTCTTTATTATATTTTTCTCTCTCTTTCATTTATCATTAATTGAATCTTCTCTATGACAAGAACAGGCAGTGGTTCTGTCTTTGACATGAATGCAAGGTTTACATAATAACACAAACTTTTGAAAAATTGAAAAGCGATATGACTGGAGACACATAGGAATTGGAGTTGAAATTGAATAAAGAATGCCTTACAGGGTGAAAAGAAGGGGGAAATAAAAGTTTACTGAAAAACCTCCCTTTTGTTGTGATCTATCTCAAATGACAAAGAACCGTTATAGATAGATCTTATTGGTAGGAGTTCATGTATTTTATCTTATCATTATTTCTATTTTCTAAATGGATTAGGTGTGGACTCTGGAGATACGATTTGTGTACCAGGAGCTGGTAATGGAGGACGTGGAAGTCAACCTGGCAACTTATTCATTAAGCTAAAGGCATAGTTTTACTTATTCATAATATAGCTTACTCAAAGATTCATTGCTGGAGTCTGGAAGAGTGTGTGATTGCAACTTCTTATTAGTTTCTATGATGGTAAAATAAGTGAAAGTTCATTAAGGGAGGTTCCTAGGTTGGGAGATGGTGGGCAACAGCATATAACCTTTTTCTATGAAAAATAAAACCAAAAAAAAAAAAAGAAAAAAAGAAAAAAAAAAGCATGATTTTTGTTCTAGTTTTCAGTTGGGTAGCCCTGGTACTCTTTTACTTATCCAAAAAAGAAAAAAAGAAAAAATCAGTTGGGGATTCCTAACTTCTATATAAAACCTATTCAGCAAAAAAAAAAAAAACTTCTATATAAAACCTGTCGTACTACTCTCATTTCATAACGCATATATTCATTGTTACACAAACTTGAGAAAAAACATTTCACAAACTTTTCATTTGGTTTATTCTTTTTCTGTGTATTGTAGTGATAATTATTTTGGTAGCGAAACAATTATGGCAGAACACCAGCACAACAAGGATGAGCATGAGACTACTACTACCACCCCTGGTGGTAATGAGGGAGCTGTAGAGACCAAGAGCCGAGGCTATTTTGATTTCTTGGGGACTACTACTACCACCCCTAGTGGTAAAGAGGGAGCTGTGGAGACCAAGAGCCGAGGCTTGTTTGATTTCTTGGGGAAGAAAGAGGAGAAGAAGCCAAAAGAGGAGGAGATGGCTTCTGAGTTTGAGAAAGTCAGAGTGTCTGAAGAGAAGGAGGAAGAGAAGAAACATGGTCTCTTGGGGAAGAAGGAAGAAGAGAAATTTCCTGTTTCTGAATCTTATTCTCACCCAAAGCCTGAAGAGGATTACTACAAGGAGGAGAGGAAGGAAGAGGAGAAGAAAAGTGGTCTCTATCAGAAGAAGGAAGAGGAGAGAGTCCCAGCGTATGAGGTCATTGATGTCAATTAAAAATGTATTGGAAACATAAGTAAACTATGATTTTTAATTTTCAAAAATTTTCTATAGAATAGACTTGCATTTGTTATATTTTGCTAATTATATGGACTGTTTCAGATCTCTTAGTCCCTGAATTCTGCCTAGTTGTCTCAAGGATATTTTAGTGTCTGAAGGCTGATCTATCCAGATAATTAGAATAATATCAATACAAATTTCTTTTACTTTACTGCATTTATCATAAATTGGTGCATATTACTACAAGGAGGAGAGGAAGGAAGAAGAGAAGAAACCTGGTCTCTTCCATAATAAGGAAGAGGAGAAAGTTTCAGTGTACGAGCCTCATTCTCAACCAAAACCTGCAGAAGATTACTACAAGGAGGAGAGGATGGAAGAAGAGAAGAAACATGGTCTCTTCCATAATAAGGAAGAGGAGAAAGTCTCAGTGTACGAGCCTCATTCTCAACCAAAGCCTGCAGAGGATTACTACAAGGAAGAGAGGAAGGAAGAAGAGAAGAAACGTGGTCTCTTCCATAATAAGGAAGAGGAGAAAGTCTCAGTGTATGAGCCTCATTCTCAACCAAAGCCTGTAGAGGAATACAAGGAGGAGAAGAAGGAAGAAGAGAAGAAACCTGCTCTCTCCGACTTGCTACACCGACCTAACAAGAGCTCTGTAAGTATTTTATTTCTAATATCTATTTCAATATCTTCCATATTTTTAAATATTTTACACAGTTTTTGTTTTTAAAGTTTTGTTTTGATTGTTCAATGGCTTGAATATATGTTTTCCTAAATGTGTGTTGGGCTTCACCCAATAAAGAGAAATTTGGGTCTATACGGATCTTTTTGTTAGACGCGGGCTCTTTGTAACTATAAAGATTGTGATGTCGCGGAAGCCTGAAGAAAGCACACACGATACTCTCTTGATGGAACAGAAACTAAACTGTTAGTTCCTGGTAGTAAACCTCGAATCCACGAGAGGTTTCCCTGAATCCACAAGGAGAATAAAACTGGAATCCACCGGAAGTTGTAAATAACTGGGGCCCATAACGCCACGTGTAATAATTACAGCCTCTTACGGTACTTTAATTTTTACAACCACATACTACCACAATTTGTGACATTTTATCTTGTTAAGGTTGTCGCCTATGAATAGTCAACTATTAATTTTACTGATAACTTATTGTTGAGGTAAATAGATTATGAATGGTCAATTATTATTTTCAGAAATTTTATTGTTAATTATAAATGGTCAATTTTGCTTTCACAAATTTAGTTATAACTTATTAAATTAGTTACTGTGAATGATGAACGGTAATTTTCCCATTGACTTACTACTACTATCTTTTTTCTACGAAATGACCGAAACTTCTTTTTATCATGGCATATATTGGACTTACAGCTTTTTTTACCCATACTCACATCAGTTTGTCCGCATTTGTGAAAATGTGAGTCCATCAAAACCCTTTTTTTTAACCCTTTGAATAATTTGTAATTGAACTTTGGATTGTTTGAAAATTGCAGCCTAGCGAAGAGAACGAAGGTGAAGGAGAAGAGCAGAAGAAGAAAAGGGAGGAAAATAAGGGACTGAAGGATAAAATCAAGGAGAAGATAGGTGGAGGAGACAAGGCAGAAGAGAAGAAGGACGAGGACACCAGCATCCCAGTTGAGAGGTACGAAGAAGAGGTAGTAGTTCAGAAACTCCCAGTCCCACAGGCACCATTGGCAGAGCCAGCTCAAGCTGAAGAAAAGAAGGGCTTCCTTGGAAAGATTAAGGGAAAACTTCCAGGCCATCACAAGAAACCTGAAGAGGTCCCATCTCCTCCTCCTCCTTCGGTTGCAGAGTATACCACTTCTGAGCCACCACGTCATCAGGAAGGCGATGTGAAGGAGAAGAAGGGCATTTTGGAGAAGATCAAGGACAAGATCCCTGGTTACCACCCAAAGACTGAGGAAGAGAAGGAGAAAGAGAAAGAGTCTGCTGCCTATTAAGAACAGCTCGTTGTTGTGTTTACAGGAATGTAGATGCTTGTGTGTTTTGTTTGTTAATTTGATATGCTGTTTTTTTTTTTACACATAAAAAATACTTTGTATAAGCGCTTTTCAGGTGCTTATATGTAAGTTTTGTAAAAGAAAGAAAAGTTGTTATTTGCTTTTTGTTTTTAATTAAAAAGTATTGCGAGTTATGTATATATATATGCAATATTATTTATTGGACTGGTTAGCTACAATGTTTTTGTTTGTAACTTAATTTGTATGCTTTGTGTCAATGGTGGAAAAAGAAAGGGGGTAAAGAGAAAGAAGAAGCTTTTAATTATTCGACATTGATATGATTTCACTTTGTGTCTTGGTGTATTCACGAAGGTGCAAGTGATGATGATCTCTGACCCACTTTGAAAACCGACTTTATCTTGATCAATTACGAAAGCAAACCAAGAATGTGGCCTAATCAGTTTGCTGATATGAAAAAGTGGCTATATTTTAAAGTTCGATGAGCTCATTTTATCACATCTGATGAGTCTCGTGGGAGGCTTCCCTTCTGATGCTGAAAACTACTACTAAACTAAAGATATTGACTAGTTGTTGAATGATTTACTTCTAATGTCTCCATTCCACCCCTTGCTTTTATTCTTTAATTTGTTTTTGCAATCGATGTCAATGATTTACATCAAGATATTTTGTAGTGGATGACGTAGACAATTAGTTTTATTGGATAGAAAAGAGCTAACTACTGATAAGGTGTTAGAAGTAGATTCTCGAGATTGAGAAGTCACATTAAGAGTCTGTTTAAGAACCGTTTATTTTGCTGAAACTGAAATTTTTTTGCTGAAAGTACTGTAAATAAAGGTAAAAGTTATTTGAAATAGTACAATGTGACTTATGAATAGTATCAAAAAGTACAACGAGACCCATAAATAGTAGAAAAAATAAACAGAATAGTAAAATAATTTTCATTTTTCAATTCAATCCAAACGGAGGCTAATTTTATTGGTATGAAGGAGGAATGTCGTGTTAAGCAAGGTTGTCGGTAATAGCAAGTTGTGCTACTCCTCTTGGTGGTTTATGACCACACAATAAGTAGCTATGTTGGCTTTATAAATGTAACAAGCCTTTCGAGAATTTTCTTGTAATTATATAGTTTTCTAAAATGATTTTTGATTGGTTAACTGCTTTGTTATTTTTGGATCAATTATATATGCTAAGTACATGGTGTATGTTGTCTTAAAAAAAAAAAAAAAAGTACATGGTGCTCAATATAAAATTCAATACTAACAAATTTATGGAATACATGCGCCATGTACTTTTATATTCCATACATGGTACATGGTGCCCAATATAAAAGTACTTAAAAAAAAAAGTACATTATAAATACAACATAAGTGCTCAATATAAAATTCAATTTTTTTAATTATATAAAACTGATAGATCTTTCAACTACTAAATAATATGACTTACATAAACAAAATTTATGACATTAAAAATCTAAAAAGAAATTGAATTAATAATTTTAGTTTAGTTATTGATAGGCCAAGAATGTATTGACCCCTTATGATAAATTAACCAATTAGTTAGCCAAGTTAATTAATTAATTCAATTAACATGCAATACGCGTGGTAGTACAAACAAATCACCAACTAAGTTAATATGCAGCAAAAAATAAAGTTGACATGGTGATTTGTTTATGAATGGAGAAAACTTCTAAGGCAAAACCCCACCGGGTGATTTTAAGGTCACCACTCTCGAGAATCCACTATTATCACAACAAGCGGTTACAAGTAAAAGAATCCTAGTACCTTATACCAACCTACAGTTGAACCCTTACCCCAATACCCAATTGGACTTATTCTGTAGTGACAATCTCTCATTTTTAATGCACGACTCCCAGTACGTGACTAACCAATCGATGCACAGATCCAAATACGTGACTAACCACCAACTTGAGAAGGATGTTGGCTGCAAAGTTCTTCGGTTCATCAACACGATGAAGATCATGAAACTCCTTGGTTACAAAACCCTACGGCGTACAAACGCAGCAGCTTCTTCAAGAGAAAGATGAGTTAGGGCATATGTCTCCGGTCACAATATGCTTGTGAAAAACTTTTTCATTAAGTTGCATTAACTGTGACGGCCCTTAAAATAATCGTTATATATGTTTAGGGTTGTGAGAAAAGAAAGCTTAAACATGTATACATGGATATGTGTGAAATCAAATCTGAAAAAACTGATTTTTGTAAATCTCGATAGATAGGTTATCTATCGAGCAGCTGTCGAGCATCGGGCTGAAAATTCCTTTTAAACCTCGATAGATGCTATCTTTCGAGCTAGCTGTCGAGCTTTAACATACATCACTTTTTCACTTGATTCTTGGACAGATTTGCATGACTTTAACACTTAGACTTGAACTCTTGTTTCTTGAAGTATTAAACACATCCTAGATCTACCCAAGTACAAGTAAAATGTGTTTTGTCTAAGGATTAGCCAATTCTAGATGACATATGTTCCTAACATGATTCATATATGTCCTAACAATCTCTCCCTTTGGTAATCCGTGACAAAACCACAGTAAATAAATGAACATATGAGAGAAGTCATAAATCACTCAACTTATACTCATTTGTTGAATACAATAAAATCTATCCTAACACAAACTCTTGAAATACTTTGCAAGAAGAGAGTTCATGGCAAGAAAGACTTTGACAACCTGTATTTCTGAAACACTTTAAACAAAACTTATCATGGCATTTTAGTGTGAAACAGAAATAAAAGATTGCATATAATAAATAAGAAGTATGTGCATAAAGAGAGAAAAGAAACAACACATGAAGAGATAGGTGAAAGAATGTAATAACAACCTCAATATATATATATATATATATTTATATATATCAAAATGAGTATAAGGTTTGCTATCACAAAATAAGAACAATGTATCTAAAAAGAAGAGAAAAGAAAAGATACAAAAAGTCCTCACTACATCCCTAAAAAAAAAAAAAAAAAAAAAAACACTCTCCCTAACAAAAAAAATCTTCTATACTAACTCTCCCCCTAAGAACATGACTACTCTCATACCCAAAACTACTCCCCATTTTTGTCATGAATGACAAAGGGCAAGTAACTCAAACAGTCATCTCGTCATCACTGGAAGAGCTAGCATCCTCATCCTCATTATCATCATCATCGTCGGAGTCACCATTATTGTCCTTGTCCTCAGATGCCTCTAGAGAAGGAGAAGGAGACTCCACAAAGCCACCAAGGCGAGCTGCCATCGCGCAATACGACCGACACGGGTGTTCACCTGACACAACTCATCACTGAGGGTGTCAAGGCAAGCATCCATGCGCTGAAGCTGTGCCATGACCGCCTCGAGGGTCACACCACCCGCAGAAGAAGAAGGAGCGGATGTGGATGGAGCGGAAGATGTCGGAGGAGTCGCCATCTCAGTTTATGGCCGCTTCAGTCGAAGCTGGGCCTCGCTCCGTCTAACATGACAGAGAAGTGTGTAGACTCAGGATAGGAGACAGACGCATGGCGGAGAATCCGCGTGATAGCCGAAGGGAAAATGAGCTTATCACGGGTCGTTGTATCCTTATAGACATCTATAAGGGAGAGTATGAAGTGAGAGGGAAAATCTATAGTGAGTCCCTTAAGAAGGGATAACAAAAATCGAGCACGAGACTCAGTAATGGAGTTATAGTGAGACAAGGGATGGAGAACAAATTTCATCACCATGTTAAGGAATCTTGGACCTTTTGCAAAGCCCGAGCAAGGGGTGTTTTGACAGTCACCCAAAGATGAAGCTGTCTCACAGAAGAGAGACGAGAGTTTGTCTTTGGACACAGTCCTAAGACGATCACAGCCGGGATAGTCAAGATGCACTACCCTCAGGACGTGTAGCACCTCGGATATAAGATCCGGAGTGACTACAATGCGAGTACCTCGAACGCGAGTGATGAAATGAGGTACAGAATAATCAAATCCGTGCATGTTAGAGTAAAACTCCTGTATGATCATGGAGGGACAAGTGACCGGGACACTACAAAGTGACTCCTGACCCCTACTGAAGATGACAGTGGGAAGGTCAGTATTGGAAAAGTCCGATAGGACGACTTGACATTCTAAATGAATGTCGCGTCGTGAAAAGTTCTCCGAGAAGTCTGTACGGGCCTTCTCATCATGGAACCGAACGTGAGAGGGTGTAGAATAAGAAGTAGATGCCCTGGAACGAAGAGGGTTTCGGGACGGAGCAGACTTACGTTTAGGTGCCATAGAGTAATTAACCGAGAAAGGGAGAGAGAAAGAGAGAGAGAGGGACAAACAGAAAAGTACCAACACAGATCAATATCAATAAGATAGAAAAAAATGGTACGTATGCATGAAAAATGCATGAGCATGTGACATGCAACAATAAAAACATCATGGGCTCAGCCCAATCCAATCCTACCAGCACACATCATTTTAACATATAGAGCACACATCTATAATCCGTGAAACATTGTTAAAATGAAAATGTGATGCAATGCATGAACATTTAAGATCATTTAAACAAAACCCATCTCAAAAATTTCACAAAACCCCAAAATTTTTCAAAAACCCCAAAAGTTAGGTCAAAAGAGATGAAATGCATGATAAATGTAAGAGAGAAGATCATACCAGAGAGAGAAATCACTCTTGAGGTCGAAGAATGAGTGGGAAAGATGAAGAGTGTGAGTGAGAGGTGTTTGGGAGAGGGAGAGACGTTTTTCTGTCGAGAGAGATCGGATAAAATGAGAGAAAAAAAAATCGCGTTGAGATATATATAGAAAACACGAAGCTCGATGGATCGAGAGGTGTCGAGCTTTAATTCTTGCCAGATGAAGCTATCGAGGAGCTATCGAGAGGTGTCCATAGCAAAGTGACCTCGATGGATCGAGAAACTATCGAACATCTATCGAGCATACAGAAACTTTCTCAATGGATCAAGAATCTGTCGAGAAGCTATGGAGACAAATTCTCAAAAACTTAGATGGATCGAAATTGCGATAATAGCTATCGAGAAAGGAAGATCAAAAGGCTCAATAGATAGCCTAGCTGTCCAGAGGTATCGAGAAGCTGTCGAGATTGCTCAAAAACAGTTTTTCAAAGAAGAGAAAAACACAGATATGAATGCAATCAAGCATGCTACTCAACCAAAGATCCAAACAATATTTTAAGCTCTCAAAATCATCTCTCAACAAGAAAAACGACAAGCATTTAGATCCAAAACACACACACACACACACTAAGCAAGTCTAACCAATTTTATATTTCAAAAACAAGTCAAGATAGTTTAGTGAGCATACATTAACACATGTATTACTTGTGATGGCCAAATCACATTATACTTGCACATGTATCAAGAGTAGCAAAGAATATTACATATTGTGTGTGAAAAATATCGCAAGATTGCATAAATGTCTACATGTTATGACGATTTAAGATATGAGAAAATCACTTTAACTCACACACAATCATAACTGCTTGATGGGGACTATCACTCTCGAGGTACATCCTATAACTCCCACATCTCCTAGAAGACACGCTTGTAATCATATATAAAGCATTTTGATTCTTTTTGTTTTTATTTTTCTTTGCATATTTTATTTTGTTAAGCATATCATGCATGTACATATAAGAGAAAGAGAAGAAATACCCAATGATGTTAAGCTTTTGACATTACACTTTTGCTATGTCGAAGCATACAGATGTTATTTCATGATTGGCGGGCAACAGTGGTGAGATAGTTATCTATGCATTTCTCTTAGGATTTTCTAGTCCTTCCCGTCAAAAAGTGTAATACGAGTGTTAAGTACAAGAGATTACTGAATCTTACTCATCACAAATACGAGCCACAAAGCTCACTTGCTTAGTTGTGCATAGAGGTGCTCATCTAATTTACAAAAGATACGAAGTTTAGAAAACTTTGTTTCAATGGCCATCCAAGGTACACAAGTACCAATGTACACAAAGCACACACTGTTTTTGTATTTTTCTGATTTTTCATTTTTTTTTTTGAAAAACAAAATAAAGCAAAAACTGAAAACAAACAAACAAAAACATGTTAAATAAAGCAAAACATAAAATTAGATGCAAATGCATGAGAAAGGAGGAGAAGAGGAGATCAATCCATGGAGATAACACCAATGTTTTGGCGAAGGAATTCAAACCGTTTGCTATCAAGAGGTTTGGTGAACAAATCATCCTTCTGATCATCAGTGTGAATGAACTCAAGAATGAGAGTACCATCTTCAATAAGCTCCCGAATGAAGTGATGTTGAATCTCTATGTGTTTAGTTCGAGAATGTTGAACAGGATTCTTAGAGATGTTGATGCATTTACTTCTTCATAAATACTTCAGCTGTTGTGTTTTTTAACCCAAAAAAAAAAAAAAAAAAAAAAAAGAGAGATCTTGTTTCAGATTTAAGAAGAGAGGCTTTGATTTTGAAAATGCACTCTCAAGTATGAAGTGGTGAAGCCTAAGACACCTACAGTGACCCAAAAATATCAAATTTACTTTACTTACCTTTTGCTCAAAAGAAAAAAAAAAAATTTTATTATATTTGTGTTGAGAAAGAACCAAAGAAGCCCAAAGATAAGCAGATTTGTAATGATCTGCTGCTTCAATTGAGGCTTTTTTTTTTTTTACTGATCTTGCCTCTTGCACATGCAAATATTCACTTCAAGGGAGTTTTATGATGAGTTATTGGAGGATGGGAATCCTGTGACAATGCTGAAGACTTAGTACCAAATGCACATATTCACGAGAGAGAGAGAGAGAGAGAGAGAGAGAGAGAGAGAGAGAGAGAGAGAGTATTGAAGATAGAGATATGAAAAAGCAAAAAGAGATGGGAAAATGTAAAGAAGTGCTGAAACTTGAACCAAACGTGTGGCAGTGGTTGTACAGATTTCAAGATTTCAAAATGTGTGGTAGTTGGAATATTAATGTGTAGAATGTGTGGAGGGAAAAAAAATATCAAGTGAGCAATGATATTACTACCCATTGGTGCACTTACTTTTTGTTATTAGAAAGGTTAAAAAAAAACTAAAATATTTTGTAGTGGGCTTATGGGTTGTGGGTGCTTGTATATGCTTTTTTGTTTTTGTTTTGGTTGAATTGTGTTGAGTAGTGTCTAAAAGTTGGTAAACTAAAGTTTAATGTTTTACTATTATTTAATTTTTTAGTTAAAATGACCAAGTATAAAATTATTTATTTATTTATTTTTATAATTATTAATTAAATTATTTATGACGTCACCAGTTCGACCATTGGTCGGACCCCAGTCCGACTAGAAAACCGGTAACCAGTCCCTTTTCCAGTTCTTTCACCATATCGATTTTTAAAACCATGGTTTTTGCATCCATAGAAGTTGGGTGCAACAGTTACCGACAACGATGTATTCAGCCTCTGCAATGGATAATGAGATGAAGTTCTGCTTTTTGCTCATCTAGGAGACAAGATTATTACCCACATAAAAACAACCCCCTGAAGTACTCTTTCTATCATTAGCATTCCCAGCCCAGTCTGCATCAGAATACCTAGCTAAGACATCATTTGTGTCCTTGCTGTACCACACACCAAAGTCGGCAGTAGTTTTGACATACTTTATGATTATTTTCAAAGCAATCATATGAGACTCTTTGGGATTAGCCTGATATCTAGCACACACTCCCACACTGTAACTAATGTCAGGTCTACTAGTAGTAAGGTAAAGAAGACTACCTATTATGTTTCTATATAGAGACGAATCAACACTTTTACCCAACAAATCAACAGTGAGTTTAACATTTGGGCTCATAGGGGTTCTAACTTCTAATAGAACTAGCAGATTCCAACCTAAACTTTTTCACAAGATTTTTAACATATTTAGATTGAGATAGGAATATACCTAACTCTTGCTAATGGATTTGCAACCTAAGGAAGTGATTCAACTCTCCAATCATGCTCATCTTGAACTCGGCCTGCATGAGTTTGGAGAAACTATGAGCAAGTTCATCCTTAGTCGACCCGAAGATGATATCATCAACATAGAATTGAGCAATTATCAACTCGTCGTCTTCTCTTTTAATGAAGAGATTTTGATAAGTTTTTCCTCTTGTGAACCCATGAGACACTAAGTATTGTGTGAGCCGATCATACCAAGCTCTGGGGGCTTGCTTTAAACCATAGAGTGCCTTCTTGAGATAAAACACATTATCTGGAAAGTGTGGATCAATGAATCTTTTAGGTTGAGCCACATAGACATCTTCTTTAAGAAACCCATTCAAGAAAGCAGTCTTTACATCCATTTAGTAAAGCTTGAACTTCAAGTGACATGCCAGGGCTAGAAGAATCCTGATGGACTCCATACGGGTTACTGGAGCAAATGTCTCATCATAGTCCACTCCTTCCATTTGAGAGTATCCTTGAGCCACAAGATGAGCCTTGTTGCGGATCACATTGTCCTCCTCATCATTCTTGTTGCAGAAGATCCACTTTGTGCCAATGATGTGCTCACCTTCCGGTCTAGGTACTAGAGTCTAGACATCATTCCTTTGAAACTAAAGTAGTTCATCATGCATAGCCTCAACCCAGCTTTCATCCTAAAGAGCTTCCTCGACCTTGGTCGGTTCAACTTGCGACAAATAACAAGAATATGACGCAAAATTAGCAACACATTTATCAACTGTACGCTTCCTTAGTGTAAGTTCATTCACGTTTCCCACAATAACTTCAGGAGGATGATTCAACTTAATCCTAGAGGAAGGTCCTTTCTCTTCATGGGATTCAGAATCAAGTGAGGTCGGTATGTCTGTTGAACCTTCTATAACACTTGGTGTGTCAGGAGTACTTGGAGATGCGGGCTCTTGATCAACAATTTCTTGAACATCCTTGAGCTCGAGAGGAAGAATTTCTTTGGGAATTTCCTCACTAATTTCCTCGGAACCAGACTCTGAGGCTTCATCGACCACAACATTCACAGTTTTCATCACCTTCTTGGTTCTCTTGTTGTAAACCCGATAAGCCTTGCTTGTAGAGGAGTATCCCAAATATATTCCTTCATCACTTCAGAAGTCAAATTTTCCCACATTCTCTCTATCCTTAAGAATGAAACAAGTACTTCTAAAGATTTTGAAATACTTAACATTTGGCTTCCTTCCCTTCCATAACTCATAGGGAGTCTTCTTGGTACCGGGTCTAAAATACACCCTATTAACCGTATGACATGCAGTGTTGATGGCTTATCCCCACAAGTTTCTAGCCACATCCTTGTTGTGTAATAGGAGCAGAGAATTCTTGAGATATACCTGATCTAGTGCAAAAGGACTCCATGTAAGAGTTATCGAATTCTTCACTGTGGTCACTTTGAATTGGATCAATCTTTAAGCTCTTCTCATTTTGCAATCTTGTGCACAAAGCTTTAATGTGCTCAGGAGCATCTGACTTGGATCTTAGGAGAATAACCCAAGTGTACCTAGTGAAGTCATCTACCACAACCATGATGTATCTCTTCCCACCAAGAGACTCTGTTCTAGTTGGACCCATGAGATCTAGATGTAGTAGCTCCAATGGTCTAGATGTAGCGGATATCTGAATGCCCGGATGTTTGGCTTTCGTCTATTTCCCAAGCTGACACGGTCCACACACGACATTCTTCACTCTACTGAGCTTTGGTATTCCCAAAACTGATTCATGCTTAGATACAATTGAAAGATATTTGTAACTAGCATGTCCCATTCTTTGGTGCCATAAATCTTTATTTGGCAAATGAATACTATTGCACACAATATCAGCATCAGGGACCAAATCATAACAATTGTCTAGAATGCGAACACCACTTATGAGTTTCTTTCCAGACTCATTCAACACAAGACATTTCCCTTTTGAGAACAACACCATAAAGTCTTGATCACATATTTGACTTATGCTCAATAGGTTCACTCTCAGACCTTCTACATATGCACATTTGTAATGTCTGGCAGTCCAGGTAGAGAGATGGTTCTCTTTCCTTTAATCTGTGATTTACTCCTATCACCGAAAGTGACATAAACACCTTTCTTAGACTCGAAAACCTTAAAGAGAGATCGGTGTCTTGAGCAGCCACTATCAAGATACTACAAACATGTGTCCATAACCTTAAATGTGGACTTCATTATGAAGCACACCTCATGCTTAGATGACAAATCAGTAGGAATGGTGTTTTCTCTCATCTGCCATTTATGAACAAACCCTTTAACTTTCACTCTTCTTAGACGAACTCCTCTGCACATTTTTCATTCTGAGACAGTCTAGTTTCTTCTTTGTCATGCTAAGATCTTTTCCAATAATCATCATGATGGATTTCAAATAACTTTTAGACTTGCATTTTTTGATACACTCAATCAAGTAGAGATTAGAAAAGCAAGATATATTTGAAAACAAAGATCTTATCATGCTGGTTACAGCCATGACAATAGGGGTCAATGGACCACACAGAAAAGATTAACCCTAATTAGAGTGTGTCTGCTCTGATACCACTTAATAGGCCAAGAATGTATTGACTCTTTGTGATAAATTAACCAATTAGTTAGCCAAGTTAATTAATTAATTCAATTAACATGCAATACGCGTGGTAGCACAAACAAATTACCAACTAAGTTAATATGCAACAGAAAATAAAGTTGACATGGTGATTTGTTTACAAATGGGGAAAACCTCCAAGGCAAAAACCCCACCGGGTGATTTTTAGGTCACCACTCCCGAGAATCCACTATTATCACAACAAGCAATTATAAGTAAATGAATCCCAGTACCTTATACCAACTTACAGTTGAATCCTTACCCCAATACCCAATTGGACTTGTTCTGTAGTGACAATCTCTTCTTTTCAATGCACAGCTCCCAGTACGTGACTAACCAATCGATGCACGGATCCAAGTACGTGACTAACCACCAACTTGAGAATGATGTTGGCTGAAAAGTTCTTTAGTTCATCAACACGATGAAGATTACAAAGCTCCTTGGTTACAAAACCCTACGGTGTACAAATGCAACAGCTTCTTCAAGAGAAAGATGAACTAGGGCATATGTCTCTGGTCACAATATGCTTGTGAAAAACTTTTTTATTAAGTTGCATCAACTGTGACGGCCCTTAAAATAATCCTTATATATGTTTAGGGTTGTGAGAAAAGAAAGCCTAAACATGTATACACGGATATGTGTGAATCAGATCTGAAAAAACTGATTTTCGTAAATCTCAATAGATAGATTATCTATCGAGCAGTTGTCGAGCATTGGGCTGAAGATCCCTTTTAAACCTCAATAGATGCTATCTGTCGAGTTTTAAAATACAACACTTCTTCACTTAATTCTTGGACAAATTTGCATGGCTTTAACACTTGGAATTAAACTCTTGTTCCTTGAAATATTAAACACATCTTAAATCTACCCAAGTACAAGTAAAGTGCATTTTGTCAAAGGATTAGCCAATTCTAGATGACATATGTTCCTAACATGATTCACATATGTCCTAACAGTTATTTCTTACATAATATAAAATATTCTGCTCACATTTTAAAGCAAAATAGTAAAAGTATACATAACTACGTATGAGTTTGTGTGTGTGTAATCATTTGTAATATGAGTTTATACAATATTATCTTGGTCCTACGGTCGATCCCAAAGGAAATTTTTTACACTGTTCCTAAACCATAGTAGCCTTGTGACTTGTGTGGGCTTGGCTATGGATAGATTGATGAAGTAGCGTTTGGGCTGCTTGAATGCAAGATAGGGTTGGACTACTAGAATGTATCGATCGGCATGTTGTCCATTATGTGGGAAATGCAATTTTGGGCTATAGCTTGCTTTGCTAAGTGTGGAGGGGTTGCATATGAGTGGTGATGATATTACGGGTGTTTGGCTAAACTTAGAGCTACGTACAGGCCAAGCCTTCTACATAGTGGTGCATGGATCAAGTTCGAATTGGACATTTGCTTGACCTATTAAGTGTGTTTACATAGCTTATGTAGATTAGTGGCATTGTCTATTTTCTTTTATAATAAGAATCAAGATTTGAATCTCTCTTTCCCCATTATTGCAATTATCAAATCACTGGTAATATGATTTTTTTTTTTTTTGGAAAAAATTATAATCCATGCTACCATGAAGTATTGTGTTATATAAAGTATTAAGTATGCTCTTAATATTTGTTTAAATTATTAATCTAATAAAAATGCATTCAATAGTTTTATACCAAATGTGCGCACCCAAAACGGGACTAACGGGTTGGGCTCACAATCTATTTGTAACGTGGACTTTGGATTTCCTGATCTGGGTGATTCTTGCTTAGAGACCCAGCACCAACTCTCAAACCTTTGAATTCTTCCCCTTTCACTATTGTGGCTCTCTTGCTCTCAACTCTGAACTCCCTTCCCCCCCCCCCCACTTTTTCCAACCCCTTTTCCTCCTCTCACTTCTCATATTTATAGCTCACAATTAGTGGTGAGGCTATGATTACCTCCATGGATAGTGCAATGGAGGTCCAATATTATTAATTGTAAGTGGACATTTAGGTGGGAGCGAGGTGCGGTGAGAGTGGCTTTGGAAATGGTTCCCACTTCAGTAGATATGCTCGGCAATGATGTTCCTGATGTTGCCGAGCAACCGAGAGGGAATAAGGCTGAGCAATTACTTTCTTGTTCGGGGAACAGATTACCAGATGTGATCCACAAGACGTAGCGTGGTACAAATTTATGAAGATCATTTGTTCAATAGGCCTAAAGGCTGCTTGGGCCTGGGCTTTGGTACGGAATGGGCCATATTATTGGGTTGAAGCCTGAGGCCCGAATGGGTCTGGATATCACAGGGCCGTACAATAGCCTCCCCTTGATTCGTGCCCGGCTCTCGATGACGAATCAAGGAGCCTAATGGGTAATTGTTGCCTGAGAAGTTCAATGGGTGGATACTGGGCGGTTGAGGAACCCATTAATGCGCCCTCAAAAGGCGTGTTGTATCTGACTATTCGCTCAGCCGTCATCATTATCTGATGGTTCGGGAACCGAAGCGGCACGTGTGGCAGTAAATAGGGATTTATTAGCTTTCCCGCCCCCCGCCAATTACTACTATCATTTATCTCTTTTTTGGCTCTTATAAATAGCTATTTCTGAGTCCTTCCTTCACTTTTGCATTCTTCATGCTCACAACTTTCACTCTGCTGAGCATATATTTGTGCACCTATTCACCAATCCAGAGTCCTTTTCTTTCCTAGAGCCCAAAGTAAGTTCTCTACCTATCTTCTTTACTTTAGCTACTTTCTTCGAGTTTTTCCCTTCAGTTTGTAGAGCTTAAGATGGGTTATGCTTTTCTTCTAAATACTGAGGCATCCCTAGTCACATTTAGGCAAAAATTTGACATTCCTGATGATGTAGAGGTGGCGTATTGCCACGAGAGTGAAATTGCTCTCCACTGAGGGGCAAATACCCTTTTTTTCCCTTTAATGGCGATCCTAGAGGGCGGGGTTAGGTTTCCCGTGGACCCTCTGCTACTCACAACCCTTAGGTACTATGGGCTGTGCCCCGACCAACTTCCCCCCAATTTTTACCGGGTGGTTAGTTGTGTCAGTAGGTTGAACCAAACATTCGATTCGCAATTAGACCACCATGATATAAACCATATGTATAGTCTGTGTGGGAACAAGAGGTCCAACTATTATTTAAAGGTTAGAGATATGAGGGTACGGTTAATATCATGCCTTCTTGACTCTAATAGGAATTTAGCCGGGGAGTTCGTCCGGGTGCGTGGCAATTGGTCTGCCGGTGAAATCCCTTGCCCCCTCTCACGGCGTGAAGTGGGTTCGTACCGATCTTTGACTCATTTGTCTTTTCGCTTATGGTTGTTTTATTCATTCAAATATTGACTCACCATATCTCTTATTGCAGACGGCAGATTATTTACCCCGGATCTCAGGGTAGTTCATGTTAGAGATTTGAATTTTGTACTCAGGTCCGAGATATTTGTTCACTGGGACGGGTAGCTCTGAGCGTCCCACCTAATCCTTGGTGTCAAACCCGTGTACTCTACCTAGCAACCTTTCGGGCAAGCGCTTCTTGTAGACAGCCCCCTCCTCTCCTACATTGATGTTCGGCACACAAATTTTCTTCCTTTGAGGTTCACAGTAGGAGAAGCTAAGGAACTTGGTTGGCGATATACTTGCTCGGACGAGCTCGCGCCTCTGCGGGAAGAATCGGCTGAACGCGTGTCCCGATGTCTCCGAGAGCTAGTTCATATGCCTGTTGGGGATGAGGCTCCCATTCAAGAAGAACTCGCCCAACCCGAAGAACCTGTTGAACCCAAAGAACCCGTTGAACCAGTTGAACCCAAGGCCCTTGCTCAGGTAATCGAGCAAATAGTAGCAGAATTTATTAATCCTTCTGACATTGAATTTGACCATGGTGGAGACATGGTGACTCGAAAGATCATGACCATCAATCGTTTTGTGCCCGGGGCAAGGCAGACTGTGTAGCAGCAACCACCTCAGGGTCGAGGTCAAACGCCTCCCCCTCATTCTCTTCCCACCGAACGAACTCGAAAGAGACAACGTATTGCCGAGCAGACCTCTACAGGCTCGGGCGATGTAGCAACCAGGACTCCCTCTCAGCCATCAAGGGGTATCGTCGTTCAGGAGCAACAAACTCAGGTCAGGGCGAGTGTGGCGTCCTCCTTCCGAGCATCGTAGGCATGGCAGCCCACATTCCTGTTGGACGGCAAACCACTCCCCGCGAGTGCTAGTGTACGGGTATGGGAGAAAGGTGAAGGAGGTCACGTTGCCCAAAGCCTGGTGCACGGTCTTCTTTTGCCTGAGAACTTGCACGCCTTTAAGGAGGGGACGGAGTAGTCCATGGGAAGGAGGTTGCAGTGGCATACTATTGCGGTAATCTTTCATTTACTGATTCCCTATTTACGCTTATATGCATTCTTTTATTGCCGTACTGATTACTCATGCTTTATTAGGCTGCCCAACTGGCCCATATCCTCGATGGGCGGCTGAAGGAACTTTTCGAGGATGTTGGCCGGGAGAAGTCTGCTAGGGAGGCGGCTGTGAAGACGGCAAATGACAAGATAAAAGCCGTTGACGTTGCCGAGAAGAGGGCTGCTGCCGCTGAAAAGGCTAAGGCACTGGCAGAGAAGAGGTCTGCGAAATTTGAGGTGAAGCAAAATGAAGCCGATTTGAAGCTAGCCGAGGCAGTAATTTTGAATATCGCTCAAGCCGAGGAACTTGCCGACCTGAGGGCGGCCTTGGAGGCTTGTGAAGATAAGTGGTATAATGAAGGGTTTGCTGATGCCGAGAATTCTGTGGAACTAGTCGTGAACGAGGCTCGGAGGCTGGGTTTCGAGGACGGTTGGTTGGCCACTTTGTTAGCTATGGGGGACCCTGAAGATTCTCCTCTCAGGGATCTCGGCCAGATAACCTTCCCAAGATCCACTCCAGCCGTGCAAAACCCTCTAACGCCCATTGATGAAGAAGAGATGGCAAGCATAAGGGAACTGGTGGAGCAAATTGACGCTCATGTGGAGTTGGACGATATGGAAGCCGTCAGTATCCCCCGTGCTGGTGAGTAGCACAGTGAGGACATTCTTCAGTCCACAACAGACCAGCAGCTAACTAAGATCGCCGCCCATAAACAACCTACAGACCCAATGACCTAATTACCAGACTGGACCTTTTTTGCTTACTTTTACTTTTCTTATCCTTATGTATTTTATCCTTTCGAGTTAATTTGCCTATGTCACCGGGTTGTGATGACTGAACAATTATTTTCTTCGCTCGGTTTAACTTATATATTGTCACCGGGTTTCGGTGATGAGACATTGGTTTTGTTTTTGCGTGTTGGCATTGCTCGAATAAAGTTTACTTGCTAAATGGTTGCTTTAGTCACATTTATGAATGTTTTATTGTCGTATTGTTTTCTACGTCATGTTCTCCTATTTTCCATGCATGTGCATCTTCCTATTAATTGGTTCGGAAGGATTGCTTCCGGGCAGGTTTGATTATCGGGACTGGTTTGAAGGGTCGAATATATTAAGCCCTCGATTACTAGAAATCCCATTCAGCATATAAATCCCCGCCCCTGTGTGATTTTCTGATTGAACTGTACGGTAGGCTTCCACCTACCCGGTAACCGGGCCTCTTTCCTTGGAGTATTCCCTAGTGTAAAGTTTTCACCTGCCCGGAGATAATAATTGAACCGGGAAGACGGTTCTTGTCCTTAGGATATTTCAGTATAAGGTTTCCACCTGCTCGGTGATATTGATCGAACCAAGAAGTAGGATTCTGTCCTTGTAATTTTTTTATTGAGGTTTTCACCTATCCGGTGATGGGAATCGAACCAAGGACAGGTTTCTATCCTTAGAAATTTTTTTATTAAGGTTTTCACCTGTCCGGTGATAGGAATCAAACCGGGGACAAGTTTATGTCCTTAGAAATTTTTTGATTAAGGTTTTCACCTGTCCAGTGATAGGAATCGAACCGGGGACAGGTTTCTGTCCTTAGAAATTTTTTTGATTAAGGTTTTCACTTGTCCAGTGATAGGAATCGAACTGGGGATAGGTTTCTGTCCTTAAAAATCTTTTGGTTAAGGTTTTCACATGTCCGGTGATAGGAATCGAACCGGGGACAGGTGCTGATAAATCAATAGTAGGATTTAAATGCTCCAGCAATGATAAACATCATCTCAATTAATTTGTAAAGCATATACACGCTGTTTCATTTAACTTACGCCCCCATGCTTAACTGATCACTGGTAGAACTTCTTCAAGTTGTGGACATTCCATGGCCGGGGAAGCGATCTTTCATCCAGATCCTCCAAATAATAAACTCCCGCTCCTGCGATAGCAGTAACCCTGTAGGGCCCTTCCCAAGTAGGGGCCAGTTTCCCAGCATTCGTATCTCGCATGTTCCCTACGGCTTTCCGCATTACCAAGTCCCCAGCACTGAACTCCCGCATTTTTACATCTTAGTTATAGCGCCGGGCGAGTTTCTGTTGATACTCGGCCAATCGTATGGTTGTTGCTTCTCGGTACTCATCCAGGGAATCCAAACGCTTCACCATCAACCCGTTGTTTTAGGCGGGAGTGAAATTTTTGACCCTTGCACTGCATAGGTTTACCTTGGTGGGTATCACGGCTTCTGCACCATATGTCAAAGAGAATGGGGTTTCCCCCGTGGATCTCCTGGGAGTTGTTCGGTACGCCCACAAGACGTTGGGCAGCTCTTCCGCCAATTTACCTTTCGCACCATCCAGTCTCTTCCTCAATCCATTCACGATCACTTTATTGACAGCTTTCGCCTGGCCATTACTCTGCGGATACGCCGAGGTAGAATACCTATTTTTGATGCCGAGATCATTGCAAAATTCATGGAAGGCTTTGCTGTTAAACTGAAGCCCATTGTTAGATATAAGAGAGTCCGGCACTCCAAATCTTGTGATTATATTTTTCCATACAAACTTCTTGACATCCACGTCCCGAATATTGGCTAACGCCTCTGCCTCCGCCCATTTGGTGAAGTAATCAACAGCTACTAGAACGAACTTTCGGTTGCCCGTTGCTTGGGGAAATGGGTCGAGAATATCCAGCCCCCATTGTGCGAAGGGCCAAGGGCTGCTAACCAGACTCAGATGGCCTGCTGGCTGATGAATAAAGAGGGCATGCTTCTGACACTGTTCACATTTGCGCACATATTCGGCTGCATCTTTTTGCATTTGCAGCCACCAAAATCCCTGAGTCATGGCTTGGTGTGCCAATAAGCATCCTCCCACATGACTGCCAAACACCCCATCATGCAATTCGACCAAGAGTTTGTTTACTCTCTCGGGGTACAAGCACAACAAGTACGACCCCTCGAAAGACCTCCGGTATAACTTGCGTTTTGCTGACAACCAGTACCGAGGAGCCACTCGGCGAATCCTTTTAGCCTCCTTTTCATCCTCTGGGACTCAGTCCTCGGCTAGGAAATCAATAATTGAGTCCATCCAACATGACCCAACCGCCAAAACCATGGCAATGTATACCCCGGCAGTGCCAACACTACTTGCCACATTAATGCTTGGCTCCTCTATAAGCTCCACCTTAATTAACCGAGGCACCTCCTTCGTCATTGTTGACGCCAATGTGGCTAAGGAGTCAGCATGTATGTTCTGCGCCTGGGGTACTTAGGCAACCTTTGCCGTGTCAAACTTATTCATGATCTGCTTCACCATCTGCAAGTATGCTTTCATCCGGGAATCCCGGGCTTCAAAACTGCCCTGCACCTGGCTAACCATCAGCCGTGAATCCGAATAAACCTCTATATCCCGGGCACCCAGCCCCAAAATGGTTCTTAGACCAGCAAGCAAGGTTTCGTACTCTGCTTCGTTGTTAGAGGCCCTAAACCCCAATCTGAAAGAATGCTCCAACCGTATTCCTTCTGGCGTGATTAAGACGATCCCGGCGCCAGCCCCCGAGGCGCTTAACGCACCGTCCACAAACACCTTCCATGGGCGACATTCCACCTGACAAACTATCCCCCCTTCGTTCTTAGGAGAAAACTCCGCGACAAAGCCAGCGAGAACTTGACCCTTCACCGAACTCCTTGGCCTGTACCTTATATCGAAGGACCCTAGCCGGGTCGCCCACTTAGCTATTCGGCCTGTAAAGTCGGATCTCTTTAATAACGACCGTAAAGGGTACTCGGTCAGGACGTAGATGGTATGAGCTTGAAAGTAGTGAGGCAATTTCCTCGTAGCATGCACTAATGCCAACACCAATTTCTCCAGTGGTAAGTACCTTGTCTCGGCATCGACCATGGTCTTGCTAATGTAGTAGACAGGCTGCTACATCCCCTGATCCCTTAAAGGCACAGCACTTACGACGTGATCAGATACCGAGAGGTACATAAATAAGTCTTCCCCGGGCTCCAGGGCTGTTAACATGGGTGCCCGCACCAAATATTCCTTCAAGTCTTGGAAAGCCCTTTCACACTCCTCATTCCATTGAAATCCCTTCCATTTCTTCAGAAGGTTGTAAAATGGTCGGCAGTGATCTGCAAACTTGGAGATGAATCGGTCGAGGGCAGCTAACATCCCGGTCAACACTTGCACTTCTTTTGGATTGCTCGGCGACTTGAGGCGTTTCACGGCTTCTATTTGGTCGGGGTTGACCTCTATTCCCCTATTAGTGATCAGATATCCCAGGAATTTACCAGTCCCCACCCCAAAAGCACATTTCTCCTCATTAAGGCGCAACT